>CM034360.1:68118738-68302008 GCA_019925275.1 Mytilus edulis
CAAAAAAGGCGAATTAGCCCAAACGCCCGTTTATAACTCCAGCTAGATATGCACTTTACAGACGGTCATATTTCATAAACCGATAATTGTTCAAATAGTTGTCCGATTTAAATGTTTGGAAGCGTTTTGGGGAGATATTATCTAGCTGTATATCATATTAAAACCACAAAATGATAACATTAACATAACAGGTTGAAATTAGTACAAACCTTTGGGCGAATTTTTTTCAATTACCCCAAAGAATTTATTACCCCAAAGGTACCAATTTTACATATAAACGGACACCAACAATCTATATTTCGATTATTATATATATATATATATATATATATATATATATATATATATATATATATATATATATCAAACGTCTGAATAATAGTCAACGATTTTTCCCACGTGGGAGCTGGATCGTTACAAGTAACGATACATGTACACAATAAAATAAATTATATAAACGCCTAAAAAGTGTACATAACAACACCAATGATATAAAAAGGAACTATAAATGTAATTATTTATAAATATTTCGGATAACAGATATCCTTCGTCAGTCAGATTCTGATGTTAAATGAATCATCTTTAAGTCTTCTTAGATTAAACTTTTACTAAATCTTGAAATTTATACAATAAAAAAGGCAAACCGAACATTAGTTAAGACGCTTGCACCATTCTAAAAATTTGTTGAATATGACATAGGTTATATGACTAATTACATCAGATAGTTCCACATATATGCTTTAAATAAAAATAATAATGTGCGATGTGAACTAGCACAATTTTAAAGCTTTAACGGTGTCGATATTATGATGTTACAAGAAAGATTGCGTCAATAAGAATTCCAAATAAACAGCACTGAACGGTCTAAATTTCTAAATATTTCAGATTTGACAACTGTAGTGTAGTTACATTAGAGTCTGCGATGTTTAAAACAAACGGCCGTTAAAATATAATAACAAATTTTGACTAAAGTAAAATAGTTGGACGTGGCTTGGTACTTATACATCCCTCAAAAAATTAAGCAATTTAAATTGTTATATTCAACAGATTTATTTTAGAGATGAGTAAGGTAAAGAAATAGAAACGGAGACTGTAATAATAAGTAATATAACCCAGATGTGAAGAACTGCATGGTGTCGAACTACATCTTTTCATTTATCCCATTTGGTGCCAAAGTTGTTAATTTTCTAATCCAAAATCTTTCCCGAGTAAGTCTATCCTCCCTAGACCAAGCAGAGTTGTGGTCAATGATAGTAACGGTCAGTCGATTGAGATCTGCCTTAGTGTGGCCAGGGGATCTCAAATGTCGACTAAGAGGGAGGTCTGGCTTGCAATGGTAGTCGCTACGATGACCGTTCATTCGTTTGTGAAACGGCTGTTCTGACTCGCCTACATACTGTTTACCACATTTACATTGTAGGAGATACACAACATTTGTAGTCTTGCAATTAACATTGCAAAATATGGTGTATTCTGTACCAGTGGAGTGACTGTTAAAAGTCTGGGTATCCAGTATTTGTTTGCAAGTCAGACATCGTTTGTTTCCACAACCCTTACAAGAGCCCACTGACGAAGAGTCTGCTTGAGAGGATAACTCAGCTCTCACCAGCAAGTCTTTAAGGCTTTTGGGCCTGCGGAAAGCCAGTACAGGTGGCTCGGGAAAGATCTTGGATAGTTTAGGATGTTTTTCGATATCTTTCCAACTTTCGCGGATAAGGTGAGACAAGTTGTCAAATTTTGGACATCATTGACCACAACTCTGCTTGGTCTAGGGAGGATAGACTTACTCGGGAAAGATTTTGGATTAGAAAATTAACAACTTTGGCACCAAATGGGATAAATGAAAAGATGTAGTTCGACACCATGCAGTTCTTCACATCTGGGTTATATTACTTATTATTACAGTCTCCGTTTCTATTTCTTTACCTTACTCATCTCTAAAATAAATCTGTTGAATATAACAATTTAAATTGCTTAATTTTTTGAGGGATGTATAAGTACCAAGCCACGTCCAACTATTTTACTTTAGTCAAAATTTGTTATTATATTTTAACGGCCGTTTGTTTTAAACATCGCAGACTCTAATGTAACTACACTACAGTTGTCAAATCTGAAATATTTAGAAATTTAGACCGTTCAGTGCTGTTTATTTGGAATTCTTATTGACGCAATCTTTCTTGTAACATCATAATATCGACACCGTTAAAGCTTTAAAATTGTGCTAGTTCACATCGCACATTATTATTTTTATTTAAAGCATATATGTGAACTATCTGATGTAATTAGTCATATAACCTATGTCATATTCAACAAATTTTTAGAATGGTGCAAGCGTCTTAACTAATGTTCGGTTTGCCTTTTTTATTGTATAAATTTCAAGATTTAGTAAAAGTTTAATCTAAGAAGACTTAAAGATGATTCATTTAACATCAGAATCTGACTGACGAAGGATATCTGTTATCCGAAATATTTATAAATAATTACATTTATAGTTCCTTTTTATATCATTGGTGTTGTTATGTACACTTTTTAGGCGTTTATATATATATATATATATATATATATATATATATATATTTCAATTTTCCGCTGGACGTCAAGCATACATTCATAATCATGTAAGTGTGCAATAAATGCATGAAAACATAATTAAAAGATGCAAGCTAGTGTCATGCACCGAGTTGAAGGTCATCCCATATCTCATTTAATTCCTATTTTTGGGGGGGGGGGGGGGGGGGGGCTCGGTTGGCGAGTAGTCCAAGTATCTAGCCTGTCAACACTTACATGTAGGTTGTGAGTTCGACTCCAATCTTAATTTAATAGAATTATTAGGTTTTTTACCGAAAGTCGGTGGTTCTTTCCGGGGACTTCGGCTTCTTCCATCAATATAAATTCACCGCCACGATATAGCTTGATAGTGTTGAAAGTGGCGTTAAAAAGCAATCAATCAACAAATTAATCAACCAATCATCCATACCGGTACAATTATAAATGCAAGAAAGGATAATTGTGTTGCTATCGTTATTAATTATTTGTAAAATTGACTCTGAGTTCATTGGTGTCTTTTGCAATGAATAGAAATAAGAAGATATGATATGAGTGCCAATGAGACTACTCTACATCTAAGTCATAATGTGTAAAAGGAAACAATTATAGGTTAAATTACGGCCTTCAACATGGAGCTTTTACTCAAACAAAAAAAACGTATTTTCCATATGAATCAAAACGTATAATTGTAAAATACATATATGGAAATTTAAAGCAGTAATGTTTTGTTTATCTATATTAATTGAACGAGTATTTATCAACACCTTAACCACCAGTATGGCCCTTAGCAACAGTAATGTATATTAAGCAACAGTAGACTTTGGTATATGTTCATGGCTTATGTAAACAATAATATGTTAACCAAAGCTATGTTTCTATTGCTAGGTACTTTTAGGACAAATGTACAAATCTTGCAATTTGTTTGGCTTGTTTTTTTCGCTAAAAAACTACCTAGCAACCGTAATAACTGCATAGCAACGACCTTTTTCATTTATGATTTACGTTGATGTTGTATTTTTCTAATAGTATTTTGTCGTCTAATTAAATGAGCTTTTTTAGATTAATCTCTGTCCGACTATGGATGAAAATAGCTTGGTGTTCACTTTCAACAAACAACCCCCCCCCCCCCCCCCTCTCCTAAAAAAATTAGCAAATAAATAAATAAATAAACATGACATACGAAAAAAGTGTTTATCCAAAATTGAAATTATATCGACCTTCATGCAGACCTACTCATGACATCATAAACATAATGATTAACCTTTGCCCTATAGTAATTACATTAAAAAAAGGGACGAAAGATACCTGAGGGACAGTCGGGATTTTTCAACCCTCATATTTGGGTCCGATTATGGGCCCCTGTCCCAATAAAATATGCTCTTTTTTCTCAATTTTCAGCTAAAAAATCACCAGTTGTATATCATTGTATAAAGACATCGTTGCAAGATTTTGTTGGTGTCGTAGTGTAACAGTGGTATTGTGTTTACAAATCTCTTGAATTTTGTTTACAAATCTCTTGAATTTTTTTCACAATTTATGCAATTATAACTTATTCCTTCTCAGAATGCAGAATTTTGAACATAATTTTCCAAAATTTTCCAAAATTTTCTTGCACCTCAAAGTTGCAAATGGCTGGTGCTGTGTGCCATCGGTATAAATAAACTAATATATTTCCCCACAATCCAACATTTCACGAACTTTATTCTCAATTGCATGGGCCCTGGGCTCCTTCCCCTAAATACTAGGAAAATCACTGCTGTCAAACTCATAAATTGAAAAAAACTGACAACGACATGGCTAAAAATGAAAAAGACAAACAGACAAGCAATAGTACACATGACACAACATATACAACTTAAGAATAAGCAACACGAACCCCACCAAAAACTGGGGGTGATCTCTCAGGTGCTCCGGAAGGGTAAGCAGATACATAACTTTTATTCTATGATTGTTCATAACGATACATAACATCATTTTTGGACTCCGATTTCTATATGTTGTTGGATTCAGCAAACCGAAGAACCGCAATAATTCATTTTTTTTATGAAATCAAAGAAAGTTTAATTTCAGACCTCAATGTAAAATAATTTGAAAACATGGCCTAAAATCTAAAATCTATATAAACGGTAACATATAGATCAAGTATCCCATGTATTCACTTTTTTGTTGAAGAATTTAATTTGAACCCTGTTTTGCACCAATTTAAAAAACCAGTTCCAAAATCAAATATCTTAATACACATACCGATTCAGCTCATCAAAAGAACCGCAAGAATTTTATTTTCGTAAAACCAAAAAAATATAATTTTGGACCCTTTAGGCGTCATTGTAGCATTGTAGACCGATATGAAGGCGGGCCCAAAATAGAAAAAAATATATTCACGGATATATTTGGCATACATGTTAATGTTTGATGAAATTAAACAAAGTTTAATTTTGGACCTTTAGACCTCACATTTAGACCAATTTAAACACGGGACCTTGAATCCAAAAACAGTTAGATGCAGCATTTTAAAGAACCCCCGGAATTAAATCCCATTGAAATTGACCAAGAAATAAACAACAAACACCAAACAACAACATATGATAATATTATACGGACGCAAAAATGTTCCCGGTCGCTTAAAAACTGATCTGATCTTTGAATACAAAAATCATTAAGTCTTTAATGATATACAACAAATTAACTATACCATTTACTGAGAACAGACACAAGACAGTCCATGTATTGCATTATGTTGCGCCCATGGTTTACATTTTCAGGATGCCAATTTCATATTTGTAAAAAGACAGGGTTAGATGTAAAGTTATAAATTGAAAAAGAGTTTGCGAGTAATATATATATTATAGCAAACGTTACATATCATGATGATCAGATTGGCCAGGATTATTTTTATACCTTTTTATCATGTCATGATTATTATTCATTTTAACTTTTAAAATACAAAAATCATTTTGTAAGGACATCTGTCTTCTATCCATTGACAAAAGTTACACCCTTAAAAATTCATGTGCGTTTGAAACTACATGATGTATATAGATAGGTACTTCCTTAAATATTTTTTTTCCAAAAAGCCTCTACCGCTTCTTTTTGTTAAAACTAAACCACCCAGAAACAGCGGAAATCAGCGGCATATATAAAACACTGTAAGTGAGACTAGAACCGTGAAGAATGTCCCTAAACATGCTATTGAAAAATACTTTAAAAAAAATGTGTAGTGACAACCAACTAAATTGATAGCTATTATAATCAAAACAAATTCTCCAGCCATTCTATCTCGTTGAAATATTTTTAAATATTATTAGAAGAAAAACGCATTGGACAAAAATATACACTATGTGAGATTCGAACGTAAATCGCGGCATTCAAAAGCCGACGCGATACCACTACACTACGTTGCCACAATGTCTCAAATGTGGTAAATGTATGTATTTATAGGCATACTGTAAAGTCATGATAGAAATGAAAAAATGAAATCTGTGACTAGGGCTAACTACCTCCCCAGGACTACCTCTCAATTTGTTTCCTTTATATGAGACGATGTGTACTCGAAACAAAACAAAAAATCACGTTAATATTAAACAGAATTACCTTGTTCTTTTCGGCGGTGGTCTTTTGCAAAATCGTATTCAATTACAGACTCGACCCAAGGTATCTTGTCCCGAATTTACACATTATTCCAAAGAACCCAAAAATGGGAAAAAAATATTCAAACATTTTTCGCTTTATTTTATGAGGGTGACACTTGCAAAACGCCTGTTTATCGTGTGTGCCGTGTGCATATGTTTTCACTATGTAAGGTGTTGATTTAAATCGATAAAACCACTCCACCTTGATATAAAGATAAAAAAATACAATTTGAAACTGAATGATGGCAAAATCCTACAACTGAAAACCTTGAGCACCTATCGAAGTATTCTTGCTTTAGTTGAGGGTTTCTTGCCGTAACAGCCGAATGCGGATATTTTCAGCTCTTTCTCCGATTTCGATCCAATTCTACTATTTTGACACAAATTTTGTTTTTTTACGAGAGATTTTTTTAATTTTTGAGCACCTCCGCCAACGTGAGCCAATAATTTCTTTTCATATTCGGAAAACCCCGTTTGTATGCCATCTTTATCACTAATTATTACTGTGGCTCACGTTGGCGGAGGCCTTTAAAAACGAAGGATTGCAGTCCACAAATGGACATTTTCTATCTTTTGACGTTATCAACACACTTTAGCCAACCCAAAATCAGGTTTCTGCCATACTAGAAGACAAATTAGGCATGTGGTACTGAAGAACAGATATATTAAGATATTTTTTTATGCTCAGTTCATTTATAAGATGAAAATGATTTTTTGACAAAATAGGGGGCCAAATACGGCCCTTAGTGTACCTTGTCCTTTGTTTTATCATATTTTCGCCGCTGCAGGGAAATTCTTCAGCTAGTTCCTGTATCAATTGATCTTAATCTTCCGCCGAAATGTTTGAAACGTTAATTTTTGTTAAAATGCAAATGTCTCACTTTATCTTAAAAATGCACTTTCGCTTAAAAGATTAAAGATCTATTTCTAAAACGTAATAAGTTAACTACATATGCTCAATATTGTAGATCCCGTATATTCATTATTGTTGACCCGTCGATAAAAATTCATAATTTGACAATTTTCCATCAATAATATCTGGTGTGATTTTTAAAATGCATTGTCTCACTTTATCTTAAAAATGCACTTTCGCTTAAAAGATTAAAGATCTATTTCTAAAACGTAATAAGTTAACTACATATGCTCATTATTGTAGATCCCGTATATTCATTATTGTAGACCCAACGGTAAAAATTCATAATTTGACAATTGTCCATCAATAATATCTGGTGTGATTTTTTTCATCTTTAATCAAGGAACAAACATGTCAATGTTTTTTTTTTTTACATCTCAACTATTTTCCAAACGATAGCTCAAGATTTAATCCGGGTTTATATCAATTCTGCAGAAGCAGATCGGAATCAGTTCTGACGTAGTGAGTAATCGCTTTAATCGTAATCATGTTCATTGACCATCAGGACGATGAATGCTCATCATCATAATGATGTTTCGACATCATCATAATGCTGTTCTGACACCCTATAAAGATGTAAACCGAACCACACCCTATGATGTTACATTGTCATAATATAATGACATTACTATATCATATAACGATGTTAGCACATAACATAAGGATACGTTCACATCATATTAAGAAGTTTACACATAATATAAAGACATCTGTGCATGATATAAGACCATTTGCACATCATATAAGATAATTTGCACATCATATAATATAATTTCCACATTAGATAATGTCAAATTGTCATCATATAAAGGTGATTGCATATCACATAATGCCGTTTCTACGTCGTATAAAGAAAGCATCACATAATATAAGGACGCAATCACATGACATAATGGAGAAAGCTTTTATTGTCTCCCTGAACCGCCCCCTAAAGGATCTGCGACATCCAAGATTTCGTATAACCAAAATATAATCTTTAAATTTAAAGTTAGATTCATAAACAAAAATTAAGTCTAATTTCTACTACGCTAAAGTAATAAGTCAATTATAAACTGATAGTGTCTAATGAACGCAGACGAATTAAAAGTCAATCACACACTGCTAATGTCTTATCAGCATTCAAAGGAATAAAAATGTCTTTTTATCAATTAATCTACACTTTTCTCCATATCTTCTCAGTAAAATACAACAAACTGGCACAGCAATATCGTTCAAATAAATGCATTTACTACAAAAAGATATAATAGATAAGTAGTAATTAAAATATTTAAAATTAGATTTAATGGGAGGCGTGGGTGGGATTTTTTGTTATAACAAAATGTTTGTATAAAGCTAAACAGATGCTATGTGAGAACGTTATAACGTGCTTTACACTCTTAAGAACAAAATGCACGTGATAGTAATCATTCTTAACAAGAGGCGTTCCCAAAATGTAAGACAGTGTAAACGGACACTTTTGATTTACAATACAAACACGTGTACAAATCCAAAAACAACATACGCCAGTAGCCTCATTAAATTCAATTATCTGATAAACAATAATTGCTATTAATAAACGGACTACTGGCGCTGAAAAACAGACAATACAAATTGTAGAAAGAATATAGAATATTTATTACTAATAATACAACAAGTATATGTACAAAATATGTATGTGTGGATATTTGATAGGCCGCAGATAAAATGTTTAACCAGTTCCAGGGAGACAAACAAACCGATAGTCAAAGGATTGAAAAAAGCATATCGGTGACCCTATGATAGCATAAGTGTCAAAACATCCCTCCTACGTGCAAGAGTGGACTGGACGGAGAACCCCCCTCTGTTTACACAGACCTCTGAAAACAACAGTCTCTCCGATGTTTTAAATGCAAACAACCTGAATTACGTGTACTGCGGAGATGACACCTCCCTTCTGATACCAGAAATGGAGGGGATTCCTCTTGATGACAAGAGTGAACCCTAGGAAATTATTGGATACCCTCCACTAAAGAGCCGGTAGGGTAGAGATATGTGCCAGAGGGGGACAGTTCCATGTCCTTTTATTGTCTCCCTGAACCGCCAAATGAATGGGGGTCTTATAAATCCCCATTCACTGCCAAACATTCTCTGCGCTCATTTATCTGGTGGGAAAACCTTAGCAACACCGAGTACAAAAGTTTCAATGGCAGCCTGAATGTTATTTAGGAAAATGCCAATACCGACTTGTGACAGGTGGCAGCCGTCATGTCTAAATAAATTGTGTTCAGAGGCTTTGATAGCTGGATACCTCGAAATATATTGGCCTTCGGTCTTTATAAATGATCTTACGGCACAATTGACTCTTTTTCTAGCTATTTCCACTAACTTTGGCCTTAATGTTCCATGCCAATAGGGCCTTGGTAAAATGTCTGACCAAATTATTCTGATGTCAGGTGCAAAAACCTTTATTCTCAAAATTGAACATTTGATGTTCTCTATTAGCTCTTTTGATTTCATAAAAACTTAATCATTTGCACCTAGATGTATAAAAATATAATTAGGGGCTGGCCACTTATTGATTTCACTTTCAAAAGATGAATCCAGATTTTTCCATTTCATTCCTGATTTAGTTATCCATTTAACTTGTACTCCAAGCCTATCCAAATTAAGGTTTTTCCCACCAGATCGGCTAGCAGCTGTTATGCCACCCCAATGGGGAATAGAAGATCCCATTATCCAAATAGTTGACTGCAGCTCATGACCTACAAACCGAAAACTATTTAAGGAGTTTGTTATAATGTTGTTTACTTCTGTTCTATATGTACATATAAAGAAATTGAAAAATTTTGAAATTATTTTCACCACGGAATCCTGATGTAACGCTCAAATGCACCTGACAACCACCTTCCCCATTTTTTAATAGTTTCGTCATTAATACCACGTTTGCTCGCCTCTGTGGCGGCTCCAATTCTAAATGAATGAGATTTCAAAAGGTTAGGGTTTGGAATGTTACAAAAATTAACTGACTTTCTTAGCATAGCTGACAGTTGATAACGGTTAAGCGGTGATCCGTCAAAATGTATAAATAAATGATAACAGCCTGAAACTGCAGGACGTGCAACTAAATATTTCTTCAAGGTTAACACAGGGCAAATGTTCGCGTTATCTCTGTATTTATTTATCACAATGAACGTTGAATAACCTCTCTGATCCGTTTTACTTTTCTTAATGTTAATTTTTAATTGACAATCTGACACGACCACATCCGACAATTGCAGTGCCTCGGTACTAGAATCAGATTTTTTTTTTTTCGTAAATTCACTTACACGTAACATAGCGAAAAATGCCAAAATAAATGAAGAATTAAATAATAAAGATTCATAAGTAGATGAACAAATACTAGGGAGAGCGTCTGTAATCTGTCGTAATAATGGTAATGTTACCGGGGCCCTATTGTCTCTCTGTGGGTGATTTCTGTGTAAACCTTCAAGCATTTTTGATACCACAAAATTCTTAGTAGTATCCTCTAAATTACGTTCCTTGTGAGAAAAAGAAATGCCACTTATATATAATCGAACTGTAGCTGGAAAAAAATGCTTCAATGATAAATAAGCGATGAATTGTACTAACTGTTCAACAGGAACTGGCCATACTTTATCCAGTGTGTATAGAAGTTTGAATGAATCAAGAACAGATCTCGCTCTTGAATAGCTTTTCCATGTATTTCCGGCTAACGAATCGGAAAAAAGTCTAGCTGATTCCTCTGTTATAGAATCCATACTTGGTTCGGAATTGGAATTGGTGTCAGAGATGCATTTGGTGCTAGGTTCCGGAAAGGGGACCACTGGCAACGAGAAATAGCATCAGCTATAGTATTGACCTTACCTGGGACGTGATCTGCTTTAATTAATATGTTATGATGTAATGTTTCTAGAACTAAACGTCTAACTAAAACCATGACATCTGATGATTTTGATGATTTCTTATTAATAATGTGCACTGCTCCTTCGTTGTCAATATGAAACAACACCTTTTTATTTCTAAGTTCAGACCCCCACAGAATGATCGCTACCATGACTGGAAATAGTTCTAAAAATGTAATGTTAGACAATAAACCGCGCTTATGCCACGTTCTCGGCCATAACCCGTGAGCCCATCTACCCTTAAAATATATGCCGAAAGCAAGTGTGGACTCCCCCCCCCCCCGGCACTGTCTGTGTAAAATTCGAGCGCCTCGTTAGAGGTCCATAGTCTATCTGGCATAAGAGTAAGACCGTTAAAAATTTTCAAAAATGATTTCCACATCAAAAGATCAGCTTTTATGTTCGAAGTTATTCTTATTCTGTAATGTGGTTTATTCAAACCAATCGTTGAATCAATCAATCTTCTGCAAAAAGCTCTCCCCGGCACAACAACACGACATGCAAAGTTTAATGAACCCAAAAAGGATTGCATTTCTCTTATCGTGACCTTCTTGCATTTTAAAACAAAGGAAATTTTTTGAAGCAATTCATCAAGCTTATCTGAAGGTAAGCGGAGAGTCATGTCACCCAAGAATGTAAGCCGAGTCGTGGGAGAGATTGTTTTCTTATCCGCTAAAGGAATTCCCAGATCATTGCAAATAACCTTGAAAGTATGAAGCAGGTCAGCACATTGACAAGTTCCGCCCCTTCCCAAAAATAGAAAGTCGTCAAGATAGTGTACAATGGCGCCCTCAGATTGTCTTACAGAAACCGCCCAGTGTAGAAATGACGCAAACTTGTTAAATAAAGCACAGCTAATTGAGGCTCCAAAAGGGAGGGATTTATCAAAATAAAATTCTTGATTAATTTTGAAACCAAGAAGATCAAAATCAATCGGCGAGATAGGGAGTAATCTAAATGCTGAGCGGACATCGGACTTGCTGGCTAATGTCTTATTTCCGTATAATTTTATAACATCGACAGCGTCATCAATATTTGAGTAGACAACTGAACATTTCTTTGGATCAATAAAATCGTTCACGGATGAATTTTCGGGATAAGATAAGTGGTGAATAACTCTAAACTGACCGTCCTTTCCCTTTGGAACTAATCCCAATGGCGAGATTCGTAAAGTAGGAATAGGCCTAAACTTAAAGGGACCAGCAACACGCCCTGCATCTATTTCTTTCTTAATTTTTTGAAGAAGTATATCTGGTCTCTCAATAGCACTTTTTAAATTTTTGGAATCTGTATGTAAACGAGGTCCTGAGTAATGTAAAGAAAAAACAAATTTGAAACCGGACAATAAATACGAGGCATGTTCTAAAAGGGGGTAATCATGTAAATATATTTCTAAATTTTCAACCTTAACTGGGGAAAAACCAAGTGAAAATGTGTCTTTCTGTTTTGCCATTTTAATGTCTCTTACAAAAATAACCTGGGTGTTGACCTCCGCATGCTGAGTATCCATGTTTGAATCTGCAGGGGTTAAAATTACACCGCTTCCCTTTTGTGTTGTATGCATTGCATGTTCTAGGTTGCTGAACATTTTGTTGGCCTGATGACTGACGAAAGGAATGAAGAGGCTCACTGCTGTTATATAAAATGACCATAAGTCTTGGTTTATGACAGCCCAAGATGACTGAGGTCTTTGTGCTTTGCGGAGTCTGAATTGCTCATCGTATGTTCCCAACCGTGTGATTTATTTGATGCAGAACGAATATCTCTCATGTACTTTAGCAATTCTTGAGCCAAAGAACTCTGTTTCTCTAGCAAAATACTCATATAAATCATGAAAGCGCTTGTCCATGTGTGTATATTTGGTATAGCGCGACAGGGTAAAGATTCAATCCGCATGTGACCCCCTTTTACAACTAAATCACCTTCATGGTCAGGAAAATTTGCCAGTTCTCTAGGAGATTTAATCAACAAATTTAGGTCGATAAATTCATGTTTCCAAATTTTATCTTTTAGTTTCCTGGGTACATAACACCCGATTTGGTCAAACAAACTTTCCTCAAGACAGGGAAGGCTTTGTGAAAACTGAATGTTTTCGTTAAATATGTTAGATTCTGTCCCAGTTGACGTTTGGGAGGGCCCTGGGTCACTACTAAAATCTATAACCGACTCACCAGATAATCTTGGATTAACTACACTAGCTATAGGTTGTTCCTTCTCCTTAGGGTCGGCCATTCTTCGTCGTTTGACCCCCTGCCCTCTAGCTGGAGTCCCTTTCTTTGAATTTCCTCTTGGCATGGTATATTAGAAAACTGGTCAGCAAATGAAAAACTAGGATGGCACTAAATCTTGAAACTGGCAGCAAACAAACAGCTAGGATAGTTCGTAATTAAGACAAAGAATGTCACACTTTTATATACGGCTAATGTTTCTTCGTTATAAAAACTCTTAAGTCAACAAAATGCTTGTTTGCGATGATATTCCGGAAATAACTACACAGGTGGAAATTGCACAAAAACTAAGAATATAGACTAAGTCAAAATTATTTTTTGTTATAACAAAATGTTTGTATAAAGCTAAACAGATGCCCAGGAAACACATGACGTCCTTGCGACGTTATGTATTGGTCGCTGGAAGGTCATGACTGACGTTACGTAAGTACGACGTTGTTGCAACGTTGTGAGAAAGTAATTTTAAGTCACGTCAGATACGACGTAGAACCGACGTCAGGACAACGTTATTATTGTTTTTAATAACGTTTATATTACGTTGTTGCAATGTCATATTGCGACGCATCTGTCACGTATCTGTGACGTTATAGCAACGTCGTCAGATTTTTGGTCGATAAAGTATTAAGTTGATTTTTAAGCTTTTAAAAAAGAGAAACTATATGTTTTTGTCATTAATAATAGTATCGTGATGAATAAAAAAAATAAAAAATAAATAATTGCCATATTTACTGTACATCGATCAAATAAATCACGTAATTAAAACGTTGTTGCAACGTAATTTATCGATGTCTCTTGAATTTACAATAGCAAGAATATGCACTAAATTTAATTTTAATTTGTCTTGTTTCTATTGATAGAACTAATGAACGATATTTGATATGAGGATAAGGGAACGAAGTCTTTTGATTCAAACATGCTAAAAAAAGATACGGAAATACCGTAACGTTTCCGATCTTGGTTCTGTTGTTAGGGCTTTTAGTTGTGACGCTATTTAAGTGATGACGTCATATTCAAAGTCAACGCCATTCACCAAGCCACCACTTAGATTCAATGTAAGTACATTTATCTGTATTCTTTATAACTGTTGTTTTTTGTTTTTACTTTTTATAGAGTTTCTATTATAAAGGATCAGAATGATGTTCCCGTAACATTTTGACGTCATAAAATAAAATATCTGTCACCACAATGGAAAAGTGATTGTCAAAAGTTGTTGCAAGCGGCCGGTAAATGTCAAAATACAAGATTTGGTGTTTAGAGCATGAAAATTACGTCCATCTAATTGTAATAATAACAATTTGTTATACTAAAAATAAAGATTGTGATAATGGTGGTCTAAATGTAAACCATATGATCCAATAACATGTATTGTCAGCTCGTACTGGACCATACGCGTTTACTCATACGGTCCTAGTCCAAATAATTATGATGTCTTGAAACATAAGTAAGTCGTCAAAGAAAAAAATTATAATAGCCTTTCAAGACGTCATAATTATTTGGACTAATACGGTCCGACCGCACGCGTATGGTCGGACCGTACGAGTCTACATCGTATACGTATACGAGTACGGTCGCGGTCCAAATACTCATATGGTCTGGAACATATATATGTCAAATTTGTAAATGTAAAACGTAGATTTATTGATCATAATTTTCAATGATATTTTTTTTTTTATTTTGGCAGTGGCTAATTTGCCGGTGAAACAGTAGTTATGATCTGATTAAAATATCTCGATTAAAAGCCAGCTTAGTATAAATAATTTTTCCGGCGCTGGAAATACTGTGAATTTGTTATTTTATGGGTTCTTTGTGAAGTTTAAAAAGATCAGTCATAGATTGGAATATGTCATAATGTAAAAATTAATAATAAAAAATAAGGAGCTGTGTATTTTTAAATTTGATAAATGATAAATCATTATGCTATCTAAAAAAATCAATCATATACACAGTCATGGGACAAAAGTGAGTTGTCACTCAAAAAATGTCCATTTCAACTAAAATCGGTATTTTTCAAAAAAATATTACCAAGTCACTGTATGAGCGATTTTTTTAAAATAGATACCAAAAGATGTAAAAATGTCTGAAATTTTATTGTTTATTTAGTCATAATTTTCTTGAGTTTCGTTTTCATCATTTGATGAGTTAAACACAAATGCAAATTTTTACGATTTTAATTTCGTTAGAATAATAGCAAACTTTTCAAGAAATATTTTTCTTTGTGTCCATCTCGTAAGAAAATTTAAATGAGCATGAATAATATTATAACCAAATAAACAATAAAACTTCAGACATTTCCGCATCTTTTGGTATCTATATTATGAAAATCGCTCATACAGTTACTTCGTAATATTTTTTTGAAAAATATCGATTTTAGTTGGAATGATAAAACTTTTTTTTACTCGGAACTCACTTTTGTCCAATGACCACTGTAGCTTCAAAATCATAGATATTTAATGAAAATACCGAATTTGCCTTTGAAATTAGGGAACCACCATTTAACTTTAATAAAAGGGGGGTCATGGATATTTTTCTTTAATTTTTTTTTCTTCTGATTTCCAAATTGATGAAACAAAATATTCTGTTCGAGTACAGGAAAAAAAAATATTCTGAATCGAGATTCCTCCCATACCTTATAATGTTAGATTTGATCAAAATAATTTGATTGGTATCGTTAAAAAATCAAATAAATTGGTTGCCATTTGCACGAAAACAAATCTGACTCAAGCAAACACCATGACCCTCCTTGAAGTTAAATTGTTGCTCCCTGACAGTCTAAGGTTTATTTTTAAATTATATTAAATATCACGATGCAAATTTTATTAATGTCAATTTTTGTAGAGTCTTACATGAAGAATTGATTGGGAAACCCTAAAACATGCACCTTCAAAACCAGGCGGAACACGCTATAAGCATGATAAGGTAGGAATACCCTTATTTCCCCCGTATAGTGCAACCTATCTTGGATTATTTCCCAAAATTATTATTGTTTTTATTCTATGTTGGTTATTTTTTTCAAGTTAATTCAGTACGAAATTGTTATTATAGATATGTATTTGTAACTAGCATTGTGAAGATCAAGATACTCTTTTGCGACAATAAAGGGTAACATTAAATTTAACTGACTATATATTTATGTGGTTAATGAGTTTTTCAAGGAGATTTGGAAAGCCAGGTCTAACGGTCTTACACACAGCTACATCTAGTATTTATTTGCAATAATGTTAGACCTAGAATTTAACTTTTTTTACAAATATTTATTATAAGTTTTTGTATTGTCATTGCAGGAACCAATTGCTAAGAGGGTAATTCCAGCAGATCCGGAAATACCAATACCAGGGACATAGGAGAACATTTAAAATAAACAAAGTTAACGATGATCAAATCTTCACTTTTTGATATACAGGCATTATTTACCTTTCAAAAAACTTTTTTTTATAACACTTTCATGGCCTGGGTGGGTATTTAGCTAGCCATATATTATATTCAGAACGTGAACATGCTAAATGAGAAATGTATACTACGATGAAATAAATTGAATACTAGTATAAAAAAAGAAGATGTGGTATGATTGTCAATGAGACTCTCCACAAGAGACCAGTCACAGAAATTAACTATAGAGGTCACTGTACAGCCTTCAACAATGGGCAAATTCCATATCGTATAGGCACTAATTAAAGATGGGTTAAAAGAGACAGGGGCAACATCCTCCTTATAGAGTAACATATATGATAAGTGCATATTATTTTTACCAGCACTAACTATCAAGAACTGCATACGAATAGGCAGCGACTAAGCTATGGATGGCCCTAGGATTCATTTCTGTTATATCACAATTACTGAAACAGTAACTCGATTGAAGCTACCAAAAAAAAGATGATGATGCAGAATATACGAATTCCTTCAGCATGTTCAGAGAATAGCACCAACATGTATCATCTAGAGGTCACCTCATGGTCTCAAACACAGTTGATACTATGCATGTATATATATGATCATTTTTGGGCCAATTATATAGCATAATATAAAAGTGCAAGTATATTACGTCGACATAATGAGATATTAACGTTGTTGTTATGTCAGGAATAACGTTGTAGAAACGTAATTTTACGTCACCACAACGTTGATGTATGACGTTGTGACAACATCGATGTTACGTGATATTAACGTTGTTGTAATGTCAGAAATAACGTTGTAGAAACGTAATTTTACGTCACCACAACGTTAATGTACGACGTTGTGACAACGTCATGAAAACCATACACTTTTACGTAAATACAACGTAATAACCTGACGTCAATGCGACGAAAACATGACATTGTCACGACGTAATTATGACGTAACATTGTTAGCTGGGCATGCTATGTGAGAAAGTTATAACGTGCTTTACACTCTTAAGAACAAAATGCACGTGATAGTAATCATTCTTAACAAGAGGCGTTCCCAAAATGTAAGACAGTGTAAACGGACACTTTTGATTTA
This sequence comes from Mytilus edulis, assembly GCA_019925275.1. NCBI lineage: Eukaryota > Metazoa > Mollusca > Bivalvia > Mytilida > Mytilidae > Mytilus > Mytilus edulis. The sequence goes on from CM034360.1 coordinate 68,136,413, forward strand.
CAATACAAACACGTGTACAAATCCAAAAACAACATACGCCAGTAGCCTCATTAAATTCAATTATCTGATAAACAATAATTGCTATTATATAATGAATTGTGGACATGATATAAAGATGTTTGTACTTCATATAAATGAATTTGGACAGCTTATAAGGACAACTTCACATCATATAATGACAAGTATACATCATATAATGACAAGTTCACATCACATAATAACAAGTGTACATCATTTAAGGACAAGTGCACATCATATAATGTCATTTGCACATCATATAAGGGTAAAATAACATCATATACAGGCAAATGAACATCATATAATGAGAAATGTCATAATAAGACATTGTCGGCGTTCCATACATAAATCTAAAACAAACTGACAACGCCATGGCTAAAAATGAAAAAGACAAACAAACAACAGTACACACGACACAACATAGAAAACTAAAGAATAAACAACACGAACCCCACCAAAAAACTAGGGGTGATCTCAGGTGCTCCGGAAGGGTAAGCAGATCCTGCTCCACATGCGGCACCCGTCGTGTTGCTTATGTGATAACAAATCCGGTAAATAGTCTTATTCGGTAGGTCACATTCATGAAAGGGAAGGGGATTGTAGTTACGACATAAGGAACATATCCGATATCATTTGTGAAACGGTTATTCCATAACGGTCAACCAACTCGTGATGGCGTCAGTAAAATTTACGAAGGGATGATTTCAACTTCACCATTTGGAACTCTTGGTTTAATAGCTTCCTTGTGAATATCAACCCTCTATCAAGAAAATCATGATAGGAAATGCAAGCACGGGAATATCGTATCAATTGGGAGATATATACCCCGTATGCAGGTGCTGCTGGAATGTTGCTACTTAGAAATGGAAAGTTCACAATTGGAAAGCTGAAATCATCTCTTTTGTCGTAAAGTTTTGTTTTCAACCGACCCTCATTGTCAATTTCTAGATGTAAGTTAAGATATGAGGCCGACTTAACTGTATCTGTAGTATCCTTTATCTCTAGCTCGATTGGATAGATGCGTTCCACAAAGTCACAAAATTTTGAATTATTTAGTGAAAGAACATCATCTATATAGCGAAAGGTAGAGTTAAAGGATATTGCTAACTTCTTATCTTTCTTCCTAAGAAGTTCCTGAATGAAGTCAGCCTCATAATTATAAAGAAACAAGTCGGCAAGTAGAGGGCACAGTTTGTTCCCATTGGTTTGCCGACAGTCTGTTGAAAAACACGTCCTCCGAACGTAACAAATATGTTGTCAATCAAGAAATCAGGCATCTTGATAATATCAGTTTCAGATAATTTTTTTGTTGGAATCAGAGTGATCCTTTACAAAGTAGGATTTATCCCTCCCTAAGACAAGATACTTGTATCTACGTTGGCCATATTTTTTTACGAAGCAAAGCAATACCAACTCTTTCAATTTGTCTTTTAGTTTGGAATGTGGAATACTAGTGTACAGAGTAGAAACGTCAAATGTTTTAATACTGTTACAAGATGAAAAAGAGTTAGACTGTATGTACTCTAAAAGATCTTTGGAATTTTTAAGTATCCACATCTGATTCACGCCCCCTCTAGAATAGGCAGTTTCACAATAACTTTGAAGCCCGTCTTTGATTGCTGATAAAATAGATGTTAATAATTTAGAAAGAGGTTTCGTGGAGCACTTGGAAGACCCAGCAATATACTGTTGTTTGTAAGGACACTTATGTAGTTTAGTTTAGTTCTTCATCTTTGGTTGAAATTGCAAAGGAACACAGAACAGACCTATGATTATCCAGGATTTCCTCTTTGGTAAATGTCGTGCGGGTATATGTTGAGTTTCCAAGTGAATTGTCAATACTTAATTCGTTTATCAAACAGTTAATGTAATGAGTTTTACATGTTGTTTTACGATGTTGTTTGGGGCTTTATCTGCGGGGACAACAACATATTTGTCATGGAGGTAGGATAGGTGTTTTGCAACATTTGCAACATTTAGGTTGAGTGAGTTTTATTTCACATACTAAATGAGTCGCAGGGTGTAATAAAACCTGAACGCATTAGAAAGGAATATCCAACTTTAGTGTGGTCGGTAAAATAGGATGTTAAAATTTGCAAATTTTTATAAATTGTTTTGGACGGAGTATAGGTCAGATATGGTTTTTCTTGTCGTAGAACACACCTTAAAATATGCATTATCTATAACTTATTACTTTCATTATCATGAAAAAATATACATTTAAAAAACTTAATCAATAAATCAATCCATTTATATAATAGACACTCCCTTTTTGTGTTCAATATGATCAAAACACTTGTATGTTTTAGAAAAAAATCATCTGTATCATTTGGCAATGTATGCATTGTAAGATTTTGCTCCTTGTCAAATGATTACCTGAATGAAATCCGTCAAAGAATAAATGTTTGTATACCGATTCGTTATAGTGATTAAAATTTGTATCTACGACCTCAAACCATTACTTGATCATTAAAACATCTCTTTTACACAATCTTTAGTACCTCATACTAAAACAATACTATATATACAAAAAAGAAACACAAAATATAGATCGCTAGTTTGCCAAGCTGTGCGATTATAACGTACAACATCATCACACTCATTTGAAAAGGTGCGTGAATCTTCTAGCAATGTAAGAAATAAAGATGAAATAATTTTCATCTTTATCAAAAATCGATTACGTCAAATATATCAAAACTGATATTATTAAGTGTGGATCTTCTTTGGTTGTAATATAAGCACTTACATCGAGAGTTATATCTAGATAATTTGACATTTCCTTTATGATTGATCGATCGAAAGAGACTGGCATGTTGTACGATCAATATAGATGATGCATAAGCTTGTTTTGTTTTAACTTATTTGTTTATTGATAGAAAAATACATGTATTTATAAAGTTTACTAGGGAACACGTGTATGTGTTTATTTTAAGCACGTGTGTTCAAATAAAAATATGTTTATGTTTAATTTGATGGAACAAACAGTAAGTTATTATCGGTTTAAGTTATATCAATCATGATTACTTCATACTAGAATTTTAGCGCTAAATTATAATATTATAGTCTAGAATTGTCATTTAAGGTTCGCCAATTCTAGGGTAGAGTTTTGTTTCCCAACCACCCACCCCTTTTATGACTTCATAGGAATGTACATTGCAGTTTGTGTAGTAAATAGTTTATATTACTGTAAAGATTTTTTTTTTCAACTTATAGAAAAGTTTTCTATTGTAGATTGTGTTTATATGTGATAGCAGTTCTTGATGACATCAAATTAGACATTTGTGCTATAATTTGTAATAAAATAAGCTTTCTGTGCTGTCGGGGCGAGCTGATAACCAAATAACGGTGTTGAGATTTACTTTATAAATGCTTTATGTTCGTTTGAAGTATTGAATAAGAACATAAATGTACATCATTGTTGATAAATAACATCTTGCAATTAAACAATGATATTGAAAATGAAATACATCTTAGATTCACGTTTATACGGATATCATTTTCAATATACGTCGTTATGTACTACATAAACATGTATAACAAATTAGCGTTGATTCTTGAAAAAAAACCATGAGCCCGTTTTCATAATCAAAGATGCATTGATAAATCCAAGTTCACAATTTATTGGTTGAATATAAATATAACATAACACATATGTTTATAACTTGTAGGCATCTAAATATTATCTTTAATTTACAAAATAATACAGATTAGAACTCATGTCTAGGTATATTTAATCATAATCTAGGCACATCACGATTTACTTGCTTAGAGATCTGCGAAAAAAAAAATAAGTGTAGACATTATTTCGTAAAACAGATGCAATCATACTAAATCAATGAAGCAAAAAAGGACAAGTTAAATGTAATCATTTTCGTTTCAACGAGAATGCAGTGATTTGAACCTTAACTGACTATATACGAACAGGGCATACACACATTATTTGCAATGAGATATATTTGACTACTGCAATTTAGTGGGGGGAAAATCCGTCTAAATCTATGAAAAAATTTTGAAATAAATGATATCAAACGATAATAGATGATGTGAGGAACTGGTGTACTTACTTTATTTTTTCCATTCCTTTCCAAGGTTCTAATATATCGTCACACATGTGAATTGTATTATGCTCTGAGCACCAGTACTGTTCTTCGATAATTAAATCCTTCACTGTCGTCTGATTCATCGTAAAGTTTCCATCTTTACATTTGAATGATGTTTTATACTTTACACGCATACTGTATCTCTTTTCAATGGAATTAATGAATTCACAGAGTTCGTTTGCGATTTCTCCATATGTTTCACTGTATACATTATAATTCCATATCTGAAGGGCAACTATGTTTGGTCCTTCACAAACAACTAGTTGTTTACAATCCTTCGAATCTAAATCAAATACACCTATTTGCCGATACAATGCATTCCTGTTGGTACGAGTACGTTTGTCAAAAATAGTACTTACCTCATATTGCTTGATGTACCGTGCAATAATGTGATTGAAAAAAGCTGGAGGAAGAAACTCAAACACTAAGCATAACCAGCTAGTATTTTTTGCCAATTTACTTTTTTTCATGAACTTTTTCTTAACTATTGTAAAAGAGCAGGATTCCATCATGCATGGCATATACAATACGGATGAATTCGACAATTGCACAATAATATCGAACCGTTTCATAACTTCAAGTAAGTGTTTTTTGTCCTCCACAAACTTCAATTTTGGTACTTTTTTAAACAAAAGATCTATAAGTTTAGGAGTCAGTTCACCATTTTCTTTAAGTGTTTTCCAATCAACTGAACTTTGAATAATATTTTCTACTTTATCAGTTACAAGACATCTGAAAGCATCAATCAACCATTTGGGATCCAAAATAACATGCTCTTTTAAATTTTCCTCATCAAAGTAAATAACTGATCCGATGTCATGAAAGTATTCCAGACATTTTTTTAATTCTTCATCATTGTTTATGCCAATGCTGTCATGTTTTGCAATTATTTTTAATTTCGTTGTTGTAGAAATAGGCACGTTGCTGTCTTTCATTTTCCCCAAGACTTGTTGAAATAAAAGCCATTTAAGTGGACATTTTCTACCCCAATCATTCATATTCATAGCATGGTTTGATATTTCTTGTCGTATCTCTTGAAAAACAGTGTCGTCATCCTCAGTATTAGAAACAAAATAAATGTTTCGTAGATGTTCATTCTTTTTCTGTGGATTCAAAATCTTGCCCAAATTCATATTAAATTCACTGTGATGTTGTTCTTTGTTCTGCAATATTCATGATATACATAAACATTGTATGTGAGAATAGAAGTATGAATTTCGAAAAATATTTAATAGAATATTGTCAACATTAGCAATTGTCATGTAATATCGCACACGACTGGTAATACAGTTTTTCAGAGTTTTCTTTATACAATATGCAGCAGTTAATTGATGACGGAGAAATTTTAGTTCACTTGTTGCATGTTGGCGTTAAAAATGCACATGATTCAATATTGAACCATATGTATGATTGATGTTGCAGACGTCTAGTGTTTAAGTTTAAAATCCATAAACATGATAAATGAAGGAATGTTAATCAATTTCATTTTACGATTCATAGAATATGATGGTATTGAAAAAAAGTGTCTTTAAAATGCAATTCATTCGACGATTTCCCGTATATCGATTGTACTGAATTGATGTCTTCGAGCGGTAATTTTATCACTGACCAATAACCAAAAGGATACTAGCTACGTGTATGTTTTTTAGTTGATTACCAGCACATGTTTTATGAAAAATGACAGTGTAGATATTCTTGAATGCCCCTGACACTAACATTTTTAATAGATCAACATGGAGTTTATAAGTCGGAATGTTTGCATCAATGATTTCAAAATGCTGTAATTAAATATATACATTTAATTCAGGATTGATAACATGAAAGTTATGGTAAGAAGCTAACGTCCAGGGAAATGCACACTCCAACTACTGATGCTGCTTTGGATGCAATATAAACTCATTCACCAAGGTCAATATTCATTTTTCAAAAGTAGTTCTTCTGAGGATTCGTATTTATTAGTTATATTAACTCCTTGACATTTCAAAAATTGACTGTCCCAAGTCAGAAGCCTCTTATCTAGTGGTTGTTGATGTGTGACATATTTATTTTTCGTACATTTTTTGTACATAAATTAGGCCGTTAGTTTTTTTGTTTGAATAGTTTTATATTTATCATTTCGGGGCATTTTATAGGCGACTATGCGGTATGGGCTTTGCTCATTGTTTAAGGCCGTACGGTGACCTATAAATGTTAATTTCTGTGTTATTTGGTCTCTTGTGGAAGGTTGTCTCATTGGCAATCATACCGTTTCTTCTTTTTGATATGTTATTGATGCATTAAATATTACGTGTGGATTGGATCGAATTATAACTAGAGTATGTTACGTCAAAATTCTATAAATATGTGTCTAGCTGAATTTAAAAATACCAATCGACAAGAAATCTCAAAAACCAACAAAATTCAGAAAGCCGACCGTCGGATAGATTAATTATACGAGGTACTATAGTTCCAATTTCAAATTATCAAAAATCTATGATATGTCAGACCTCCATGCAAAAACGAGATAGATGTTTAAACTCTACTCAGTTCTGACAAGTTTATGTTTCATTTTTTTTTATATTTGATATTTTAGGTAAATTACGTTATATCGAAGGTCACTTCAATTCAGTTGAAAGACATTATCTTCGCTTCCTGTTCGCCAAATTTTATTAAACAAAAGGTTCTAGTTTAAAAAAAAAAACCATTGTAAACAAACTTGCTTAATATAACGCCTTCTTCGATATAAATGTAAACTATCTTAGGATTGTACAAGAAACAATCATCTACATTTTTACTTCATGTCTCATCACAAACTTTTTACAGGTATCGCCACGTATGTCAATAGAATTAAAATGACCATTGTAAACAAACTTGCTTAATATTAATATAACGTCTTATTCGACATTAATGTAAACTATCTTAGAAATATACAAGGAACAATTATCTACATTTTTACTCTGTGTCTCGTAAAAAACTACCAACAGGTATCACCAGGTATGTCATTAGTGGGCCCGAAACCGTCTATCATTCTTCTTTAATCCATTTTCTTTACATGTGTCGACACAACTTAAGTTTTATCTTTCTTTGCTATGCATTAAATTTCATGAAAACTTAAATTTGTGCAGAGATCCCCAATTTTACCTTTATTTTGTCTTCGTTTGTACATACAACAATTATTGGAGGATCTAATCTGTTTTCCTTTGTCGTTGACCAATAACAATGAATAGCGTCAAACCAGAATCTAACATACTCTGTAAAGAAAATGGTAATTCTACAATTGAAAAAACCTGCAGCAAATACATCAAGTAAAGTAAAGGTATAGTTAATCTTGATAAAAATGTCTACTTTTACAAACGTCATGACACATGTTGCCGATAATAAGGGAGGATAGACAAAGTAGAACATAGGTATATATGAAAAAGTATTGATTGTTCTTGTTACAGTAGAATATTTAACAATTCAAAATCGGTACTTGCCTGTCAGTACAACGACTGCTCTGTTGACGTCTTTGTTATATTCTTTTAAATAGTAAGTAGGTTGTGTTAAATGTCTTAGAAACGCGCGTCTGGCGTATATACTAAATTTAGTCCTGGGATCTATGATGAGTTTATTTACAACCACTGGTTCGATGCCACTGCTGGTGGAGATTTGTTTCCCCGAGGGTATCACAAGCCCAGTAGTCAGCACTTTTTGTGCTGACATGAATTGTCATTGATATGGTTGTATTTATAAATTTACTGTTTACAAATTTTTGAATTTTTTGAAATACTAAGGCTTTTCTACCTCAGGCATAGATTACCTTATCTGTATTTGGCAACATTTTTTGGAATTTTGGTCCTCAATGCTCTTCATCTTCGGACTTTATTTGGTCCTTTTAACGTTTTTGGATTCGAGCGTCACTGATGAGTCTTTTGTGGACGAAACGCTCGTCTGGCGTATATACTAAATTTAGTTCTGGTATCTATGATGAGTTTATTTAATGTTCGTCTAATCTATTTTTGCTACGTGATCCCAATCGTTGTCACACTACCTTTATATATGTCTGTTTTGGTTGCTGGTTGCTGACACAATTTTGTCAATATAACACAACTATAAACAACTGTTATAAAATTTCTATGTTATTTGTTAATCCATCTTTGAGTTCGGTATTTTTAATATAATGTGTGCACATGAATGCATTTGGCGAAAGAATGTATAACTGACAATTTATTACTCAAGCGTCTTCCATGTCACAAACTATTCAGAAGGTTTACTAAATTTTCATCGGTATAAGGCCATCATTTGTCAATATAAATCAACATGCAGACATCGTTTACTTTTCTACATTGGCTAGAGGTATAGGGGAAGGGTTGAGATCTCATAAACATGTTAAACCCCGCCGCAATGTTGCGCCTGTCCCAAGTCAGGAGCCTCTGGCCTTTGTTAGTTTTTTTATGATTTTTAATTTTAGTTTCTTGTGTATAATTCGGAGTTTAGTATGACGTCCATTATCACTGTACTAGTATACATATTTTTAGGGGCCAGCTGAAGGACACCTACGGGTGCGGGAATTCTCGTTACATTGACGACCCATTGGCGGCCTTCGGCTGTTGTCTGCTCTATGGTCGGGTTGATGTCGCTTCGACACATTCCCCATTTCCTTTCTCAATTTTATCTTATACGTTAAGGTGTTTCACATCCAATCTTTTATGGTAATATTCTTCACAAAGCACAAAAATGTCGACATTAAACTCAAAACTTTAACAAATCCCTTTAACTGACAATATAAGTTATATGGTTCGCTACTGACCCCCTACGGCTCCCTATGGATTGTATTTACCCTCTATGGTTCGTAGGGGATCAGTAGTTAACCGTATAACATGTCAGTAACTGCTAGAAGTCCTTTGTTAATGTATGTATAATTGTCTTTTTGTTTAGTTTCCCTTGTTACATATTCTTGCATTGGACTCAGACTTCTTTTAAAATGCGTTTTACTGTGCGTATTGCTGTGTGTTTTTGTCTTTTTGTTTAATTGGCTAAAAGTATAGGGAGGGGAGGGTTGATATCTCTTCATCAAAGTGGAACTTAATTTAGATTTCCAATTCAAAACTAGAAGAATTGAACTAAATTCTATACCAAAAACTTACGTGCTGTGTCTTTAAAATCAATCCATAACTGATCAGCATAACTGGACTCTAAACTATCTGTCACCAGTAGAAAAACTGCACATTTTGATAGAAAGACTTGATGTGTAGCATAAAAATCTTTCTGACCTGCAAAATCCCACAATGCACAGAGCGCCAACTTATCATGCGATTCATCTGCATTCAGATGAAGACATGATTGCATAACAGAAGATACCATGTCGACTATATTCTCATCATTTTCCACTTCATTTCTTGTTATTTGAATGTCTTCAAACTCTTCAATTTGGTTAGTTTTAACTGTTTCTTGATTTAGATTGCTTTCTTTTATTGTAACGTTTGCCATACTTTCGTCGTTGAAATAATTTTTGTTATCCTCTTTTATTCCATCTACAGATGTGCCATCAATATCTGACCTTTCTACTTGTGTGTTGCTAGTTCTCACATTGTAGCTGTTTTCATTAACTTCTAGATCATATGTGTCATCCTGACTACCTACTACCATCTGATTGTCATGAGTTATTTTATCCTGTAAGACAAAATTATGATCGCCGCTAGTTTTTATGTCCTCTGCGCTGAAACTTGGCATCCCTTGAACAAAAGAACTGGTTTCAAAATTTTGTCCAGATGCTTCATTTTCATTCACTGTCTTCTCTGTAAACATCTGTTGTATTAATCTAGCTAGATCGTGGTCTGTCTCTGTCAGAAGAATAAAGAATAACACGTTTGAATACATAGAATGACTACGTTTATGTTGGCGATAAACGTCATAAGTCGGAAAACATCACAATTGACAGTGAATATGTAAATGTATGATTGACATATCATTTTCAATGGCTGTCTCCAAGTACAGCATACAGTCGAAAGTAAATATATAAAAATATATAAAGAAAAAGTTATGAAATGGAAAATAATTCTTACATAGAAATATGAATCAGAAGTACTAGACGCAATAAGGCAACTCTCTATCCAAAGTTTTAAAAAAAATAACAAGTATAGGTTTACGTATATTGAAACACAATGTCAACACGGAGCCCTGACCAAAACAAAATAGCAAAATGTAAAAAGACCAAAGATGACTAGTTTAAATCAATTCAAACATGATACACAAATGTCTAATTTATATATAAGACAAACGAGCAATAATTAAGAACCACTTCAACAAACGACAGCAACTGAACAAAAAAGGGGAGAAAGATACCAGAGGGACAGTCAAACTCATAAATCGAAAACAAACTGACAAACCATGATAAAAAACTGAAAAAGACAAACAGACAAACAAAAGTATATATAACACAACATAGAAAACTAAAGAAAAAGCAACACGAAACCCAACAAAAAACTGGGGATGATCTCAGGTCCCCGGAAGGGTAAGCAGATCCTGATCCAAATATGGCACCGGTCGTGTTGCTCATGTTATAACAAATCCGGTAATTAGTCTAATTTGGAAGGTTACATTCATGAAAGGGAAGGTGATTGTAGTTACGACGTAAGGAACATATCCGATATCATCTGTGACGGTCAACCAACTCGTGATGGCGTCAGTAAAATTTACGAAGGATGATTTCAACTTCACTATTTGGAACTCTTGGTTTAAGGGCATATCCAACAGTTTCAGGGGAGGTAATAACAAATATAAACGTCGTCTATTGTTTCCCATCATTTAACGTTGTTTCAACGACGTCATAACGGAATCACCATTGGTATAGCTATGGCCGTCTGGAAAGGGCGGGTTCTTTCATCAAAGGAAAGGACACGGCGGGAATCGGCAAAAAACTCATACAGAATATTAACACAAATAGAACTCAAATCTTTAAAGATATCTTTGTCGTCTTGGTCTATTATAATTAATAGATAATAGTTTGTCTGTTTGTCTTTTTCATTTTTAGTCATGGCGTTGACAGTTTGTTTTTTTGTGGATTTATGAGTTTGACTGTCCCTTTGGTATCTTTCGTCCCTCTCTTATAAAAGAACCGCAATTATCTTGATCATTATAGACCATGCTCACTTAAGTTTCCGTTTTATTGAAATTATCTTCAATACAGTAGAGAACAACGAGAACAAATACGTAATGATTTATTATTGCATTAGAATGCAAATTGTAATTAATTCTTTAACAAACTTTTTGAGATTTTGTCATTCAGGATAGAACACTCAAAGTTTGGTTTTACTTAAGAAAGATGAAAAAAACTGGTTTCTTGAGAAAAATAAGATACGGCGTAAACTAACATTTATCATGCATCTAGCTTTGCGTTGAAGTCCTAATGTACAGTATATACATATAGGAATACGACCTTTAACTGGTAAACAATGTAAAACAAAAGATGACCCTGTAATAAAAACAAAATTGAAATAGGAAAACATTGTAATATATACACTGACATACAAGTAGAAAATATCTGACGATTGAAATGTTTAATTATGTATGAGGAAATAAATATAATTTAGCAAAAAAACAACGGTGTAGGTCTTGATGTAGGTCTGGACTAATTAGACACGCTCTCATAAAATCATCGGGTCCATAATAGGATAGGGAAAAAACAGCCATCGAAATACCATTATTCAAAATTAGGGGAAAGGGAGGGAAGGGCTAATAGCTTAACTCAAGACTTTGATCTTATTCAACTTTATTCTAGTACGACATACGTGTTACCGCTAACAAACTCTGTATCTTAATAATGTATCAATGATTTACTTCAGATCCACTTTCGCCTCGTCCTAAATATGCGTGATATATTTCCCACTGGACCACGGGAGCAATACAGTTTCGTATAGTTATGCATAATCATCAGTTTTCAACGGATAATTGTCTCAAACAGTTTTCCAGTTTGGTATTTTATTTTTATTTATATTTTGTTTTTTAAAGATAATTTTAGAATTTCTTTCCGCATCTTTCTCTTTGAATTCATTTGTTTGAATAATAAAAAAACAATATTGTAGTCTACATCAGTGGTTACATTGTATGCAGTCAAACTAGGTGGAGGGCAGTAGAACAGAAAACAATCTCCATTGTGTATATGCAGTAACTCATATATATTGAAGCGTAAACCAACGGCAGTCAGGCTCGTTTTTCGGCCCTTTCGTTTATTGTCAAGCTTTTGTCTTACTGATCTGATTTTTTAAATAAAGCTGTTTTTATACCTTCAACTGCAAAAGGCGCAACAGATGTGTTAAAATCAGCCATGTGACTTATTTGAAGATTCATGTGACCTTTGTTGTTGTTTAGAGATTTTAATCGAAGTTCGTATATCCCTTCAACCATTTATTTAATTGGGTTTTTAACGTATAGATAGTGCGAAACTCACTGCACTATGCATCGATCGGATATACATTTTTATTTCGACTAAACGAGGCTGCAAATTTATACATCCGAGCAGCTAAACGGCCGCACCAAATTTTAGCAAAGATATACTGTCGGATGGGAGAAGCCCAGAGATGTGAACATTCTATACCTAATCAATCCTTTCGTTTTGAAAAAAAGATTTGAAAGGTATACATTAATACTACAGCAACCCAACGACCCATATAATTCAAAACACTAAGAGTTAACATACAGATTTTTGTTATAGCTAGAAGCCTATAAAGAATAAAAAGCCCGAAACTGCAAAATGAATTAATAAGGAGTCAGTGAGTTTTTCACTATCGGGTTTCACAATTTTTTTCAAAAAATCAAAAATGTGCATTTCAAATGTTCATTTCTTGTCGTTGTTTGGGTCCACCATAACGTTTTTGGCTTTATTTGAGTAAGAATTAATGTTTTAAATGGTAAAGCTAGATTTTTCTTACCATCTTGAATTATTTCGCTTCAATTTGAGCCCAATTATATAAGTATAGGTTGATTAAAAAATCATATTATTTTTTTCAATAACAAACGTTTTTACTCCAAAATTGAAAAACATGTTCAATTTTCAGCAGTAATTTTTGCAAAATCGAAATCTACAACAGATATTTTTTTTGGCAAAATTTGATTCTCTGTCAACTGAAGAATGAAATATCTTAAAGGGAAAAAATTCTCACCGTCAGAAATAAACTGTTGGATATGCCCTTAATTCCTTCCTTGTAAGTAGCAACCCTCTATCAAAAAAGCATGATAGGAAATACAAACACGGAATATCGTATCAATTGGAAGATATATACCCCGTATGCGGGTGCTGCTGAAATATTGCTTCTTAGAAATGGAAAGTTTACAATCGGAAAACTGACATCATCTCTCTTGTCGTAAAGTTTTGTTTTCAATCGACCCTCATTGTCAATTTCTAGATGTAAATCAAAATATGAGGACGACGTAACTGTGTCTGTTGTATCATTTATCTCTAGTTTGATGGGATAGATGCGTTCAGCATAGTCACCAAATTTTAAATTATATAGTGGCAGAATATCATCGATATAGCGGAAATTAAAGTTAAAGGATATTGCTAACTTCTTATCTTTCTTCCTTAGAAGTTTTTGTATGAAGTCAGACTTATAATAATAAAGAATCAAGTCGGAAAGAAGAGGGACACAATTGCTTCCTATTGGAATGCCGACAGTCTGTTGAAAACACGTCCTCCGAACGTAACACATATGTTGTTAATCAAGAAATCAAGCATCTTGAAAATGACAGTGTTAGAGAATTTGTCGTTTGAATCAGAGTGATCCTTTACAAAATAGGATTTATCCCTCCCTCAAACAAGATTCTTGTATCTACGTTTCTCGCGACTTAGAACAGGTGCATATAAATGCAGAGGGTTTAAACATTTGAACAAACGCCAACCGTTACACGTATTACATAACAACAATTTGAGCGGGTAGATCTTGGTATCCGAGATTATGCATACACTTGTATTGACAGTATATATGTATTTTAACATACCGGTTATTGTACATGTAGCAGTAATGAAGGGATTAATGTTGTTTACGTTTGATTCAAAATTGCATCTACATTGTACACATCGACTCTATCATGCATTGAATCATTATAAATGAGTTGTTATATCTCCTCTAAGAATTGAAAATCAGATTTGAAAAGGTCAAAATGTTCATTCCAACATGAAATAATTTGAAAAAAAATAATAGAAGGTTGATGGATGAATTAAATTAACTAATATTGGAAGCGTAAGGAAATTAAAAGACAAACGAAAGTAAACAAAAAAATATACTGTCTAATGCTAATCACAAATATGTATTAATTGTTTGTCATTTTATACTTCTTTGTCCAATAAATAATTACTTTAAAATTTCAAACTTGTCAATCGACATATATACATGCCGCAATCATTTGAGAAGATTTTTCGAATTTGAAAGCGGATAAAAAAAAAGTTATCAAACGCATTTGAAAAATGTATTGATATGATAGGACATACAGAGTGGTGTTTGCTAAATAAAATAATATATTATTATGTTATTATTCATCGTAATTCACCTTGTTAGTCTTGGATTTACGATTCTGTTTTTGACAAAAAGTTCAAACGGAAATTGTATAGTGTCCAGATATAAGAGGTTTTGTATAGTTTTATCTCGTCAATTGCGTCAGATTCATCGTTACTGATTATAAAAATAGAATACCGAGCTCCGCAGAAAATTCAAAATAATTTCTGAAACTTGCGAAACATATACATGTCCCTAACCTGAATGCAATATGTTTTCATATATAATATTGTTGATAACAAATTGGTTAAAATATAAGTAGGTATGTCAGTGGTGGTTGATGTGGTCAAATAGTTTAGTTATACTAGCCAGCCTCAGATATCAAAAGTACTTTATTTTCGTGATGAGTCAATACTTAATGAGGACAAAAATTTGTAGTCATTGTATTCCAGTGTTGCTGTCATACAATCCCCTCTAACACCGCTGGTTTATTTTGCAGCCATATACACTTACATAATGAAGTTCAAATATTGTCAGTTGATTTGGTCCAATAGTTTTGAAAATATGCCGTTCTGAGGTATGTTAATATCATTTTAACAATATTTCAAAAAATACTACTGATAATCGATATTGAATCATGACATTACTATTCGATGCAGAACAATATTTTCAGTCATTTTTTCCAACATTACTTCCTTTGTTTTACATAATCTGTCCTGACAAAAACACATTCTTATTTATTATATGGCTCTATAATATGTATTAATGTTCATAATAAAGTGCATATAGTGTCAGTTCTGGTTAATGCGGTCAAATGATTTTATTAAAGGAACTAGCCCGAAGGTGAAAAAAACTATTTTTTTGTCAATATTTTGAATAAAAAAGAACAGATTGGAACTCTGTATTGGTCTGGACAAAAAATTGTAATCATGGTGTCCCGATAGGGGTGTCATTAGTATTATACAATCCTTCCTGACACAATAAATATCAAAACTTACTGATTTATTATGTGGCGATATAAATTCACATAATTAAGTGCAAATATTGTCATTTTTGGTTGATGCTGTCAAATAATTTTGTTTTAGGACCTAGACCGAGCTCTACATGGTACATAAAAATAACGAATTATTGTTACCAGCAGAGTTTCCCCTTGGTCAATTCGCCGTTTTAGAATCTAATGCTTTCTGGGTAATATTTTCAAAAGCGTACATCAAAACGTTGTGACTTGTTCAAAACGTTTTAAACAATGTAAATCCGTCCAATAACGTAACGTTATTTTCACTTTTGTGTACGAACAATGGGATTACCCATAGTCCTTTAGATTTCAAAAAGGCGAATTGTCTTTTCGTCACCTCTATCGCCGAAAGAATATTTTGTTTGCCACTTCAATTTTTTTTCCCCGCCAACAAACAACGAACAAAAACATATGGTTTTCTCTAAAAAAAAAATTCAGTTTTCCCGTTTTTGTCTATGATTATTTTACAATCTTTTTTAATCAATATTGTAAGAAATGAACATTTAACTTTTACTTTAAAAAAAAATGCCGTAAAATACCGGGCAATCGTATATAGTAAAAAGGTCAAAACGTAAAGCTATGCTTGAAACACGTGCATTTAAAATATCAATAAATCTTTTAGGTGACATATGACGTCATTTACCAAACCTCTTTGTAAAATAATGCAATCAACACCTTTATTGAATTGTCCATTGTTGCCTATGGATATAAAATGCAATCAGCTGATTATTGATGTTCTGTCAAAATCGTAACGAATTCAAGGTGAATTTCGAATATTGTATGATCAGGTTAAGTCCGACAAACCAGAAAAAGGCAACAAGATGGATAAAATCGAATTGTTGTAATTTTTGCCAAATTCATTCAATGTTAATAAATTTTAATTGCCTTTTTTTTTAGAATTGCCAGCGAAAACGCTGGTTAAGAGTCAAATATTTTGAATGAAAATACATATGTATACATGTTGGCACTGCAATTTGATGTAAACACAATTTTTGTGGTCATTGTGTTCAAATATTCTGTCATTTGTATTAAACAATCCATACTGATATAAAAATGAATCTGATTTCATATGCGGCCATGACAACTTTCACCGATAGACAATATTCAAAATCTAATTGGAGTAAGTTCCAAAACAAATTAATGTATTTTTGGAAAAAACTAGCAAATACATATATTAATTATTGCAAATATTTTGCAGAAATAAGATCATTCATTGTTGCACTGTAAAAACAAACTAATGTGTTAACTGAGATTGCCATACTAATAGTTATTAACAGTTTTAATAGTTTACAACTATTTACCCTGACATTCGTGATTTTCCTTTTCATATGTTATATCATCCACAATGAAGTTATGATTCTCCATATTGAATAATATTGACAACCACAGACATGCTTAATATTGTTTCCGACAATTATTGAAACTAACATATTTAGGATACTCTAAAAAAATCAAATACAACAGGGATTGTTAAACAGGGTTTGGACAGACGAAATATTGATTGTCCATTTTCAAATTCAATTATAAGAACAAAATCGATAACATTAAATTGTAATGTATAGTCCAGACTAAACTCGTTAAAAGCAATGACAAAATTGTAGTAATTAAACTAAGCTAACACTTTGGAATTTTTCGTGATATTTTAAATTAAATGAATTCATTTTACAAAATCATGACAAAATAGCTTCTTACTATAACATGGGCTCCACTTCCCATCTTTAACATTAATATTGCATTTCTTTATGTCGATACCATCTGTACTTTGGGAAAAAGATGACTGCTCTTTTGTCCCCGACAGTAATCTACGCATCAGACTTGTTTTCCCAACTCCATTTTTTCCAATGAAAATAACTCTTGCAGAATAATGTTTGCCGCACTCTTCGTTTTGAAAAAGATCATGTATTGCGTCATTTGTTAGTGACGATGGAGATAATGGTGGTATAGGCTCTTAAAACAAATAAGAAATAAATAATTATTTTGCAAAAAATAAAAATTTGCAGAAATAACTCAATTTTGAAATTTTCTATGATTATATTGAAAAAAATATAATGCAATTTATGAAAATAAGACATCCCACTTTTAAACTCATCTAGCTTTTTGGGAGTTCACAGTAGCTATGAGGTTGTTAACAGGAATATTGATATTTTCTGGCAATTTGTAGTAACTGTTTATATTACTTTTTGCTGTTTTATGATGTCTTTGTTTACAAACCTCCTCTGTAACAAGTATTCTACAATATGCTTATTTTATCTGTGGTGAATGTTCTTGGGTTTGTTTGTTATGTATTGCTGTCAAATAGTTTTGTCATATTAGAAGGTAATTTTAACATTACATATACGCGGACGGTTTGGCTAGCCATAAAACAAGATTCACTCCAACATTTTATTATGTTCCAAGTCAGC
Source organism: Mytilus edulis (assembly GCA_019925275.1). NCBI lineage: Eukaryota > Metazoa > Mollusca > Bivalvia > Mytilida > Mytilidae > Mytilus > Mytilus edulis. Next base: position 68,154,396 of record CM034360.1, read on the forward strand.
CTGTTTTTGTCTTTAAAAAGTAGGACATTTTCAAAATTCAGACAATAGCCAATTCGGAATGTTTACTTTTAACCATTTCAAAATAAATATCTCATATCATAATTTTAACAAAATAGTATTTACCGTCATTTTCTTTTTCATTCAGTTGTACGAGTGAACTTTCTACGGCGCCAATAATGTTACTAGCCTTGCATTTGTATGTTTCGGATTCAAGTTCCTCGGATGTTTCAAAGATAATTGTCCTCAGTCCTTTGCCGTTCGATGCCATACTTGACTTTTTTTCCAAGCATTCGTTATTCGGAAGAAGTTCACACCATACAGCAGACGTAAGTGGTAAAAGAGACCAAACTTTACATTTCAATACAGTTGTTTTCCCTCCTTGATCATATGTGATAGTTTCTTGAGAAAGAATTGTTGGTGGGACTGAAAATCAAATATAAATGTTAATGCATTCTGAATGTTCTGTTTTTAAAATATGTAATAATGAGATGAGACACATCAAGAAGTCACAAGACTGTTTGAAATAACACGATATAAAGTTTACGAATATACATGCTTTCAGTTCCACTTACATATCATGACTTAATTCACTAGTAACCCGAATTTAACTTGATCGGACAAAAACGCATAAACGCTGTTTAAATGAGATTAATCGTCATTTGATAAAGGTTGACAAAAATTAAAAATCATTTTTAATTTATTTCAATGCATATCAAATCATTTTAATGCCAGTCAAATAGATTCGCTTGCAGTCGTTCAATTTAATTCAAGTTGGTGGTAAATTACGTCAAACAAATAGGCCACTTCCCCGTTAAACTATTTCAAACTGGTATTGATTCGTTTTAAACCGAGGTGAGACCCGAGCTTTTACACCCAATTTACAATAGCTTTGACAAATCCCACTACTAGTCTTGTTTGTAGTCTGCTCGACTGTCTTCTCTTCTACCTGATTGTCTATTATTGTTCTTTGTATCTCAATGAGTTCTTCAGAAATTTATTTAGTAACGCTTCGAATACCAGATAATTAGTTAACTTGACCGTCAATGGGTTGATAAGTAATTATTATATTACATTACTGGTTTGGGCATAGTAGTATTCACCTTATACATGTCAGATTTAAATAAGCAATCATACGAAGTTCCCTATTATAATGTCCATAGATCTCTGGCCATAGACCACAATCAAATTCCTCTATTAGTTCTTTTTAACGTTTTGTCTCATTAAAAAATGCACCAAGTCTTCTTGTCAAATATGCTGTGTGTGTTAAGTGCAGTACTAGTCCAAAATATATCCAAAATTCAGAAAGATTAAACTAATCGTCTTACGAATTTAGCCAATACACATCCACAGCCTGATGGACAGGTCGAGAGATGTTCCGAAAACTGTAAATATGACGTTTTTTTCACATGGCCTAATTACTCTTTTCATATCAAAATAATTAAAATACAACGTCCAAAAATTTATTCTTTCCTTTCTTTTCATTTCCAGTCGGGGCACTTAGCGAACTCCATAATATTATGGTATTCCGTAATTTTTTAGGAAAATTTAAGTTGTCTCCCTTAGACTAACACGGTAAATTTCATATGGGAGATAACTATATTTTTAAACTGATTCTCAAAATAAGGGAGACAAATGAACTTTATTTACTGTTTTAATGGAAAATACAGTATATAATATGACATTTCCACAAACAGAAAACCAAAAGTAGAATTGTTTTCAAAATTAAACATGGATTTAAATAGTGGTAATAAGATACCAAATAACACACAAATAAACTTGAACCATGTACTTACAAAGTTTGACGGGGTTAAATAACCTTGAAGGGTCCAAACCCTCTCATAACCTGGAAAGTGGTGTAACATTACAAAATATGAACGAACTGAATATTTAATCAGTTTGATTTTTTTTTAAAAGGCGACCATATGGTTTAGGATTTTCTAATGATTAAAGACTATACGGTTGCCTATAGTTGTTTACATCCAATACATTTAAACACTGTTTGATAGTTGGTCTCGTTTTCAATCATACAACATTAATTATCCTTATTTATTTTTGTATTAACTCATCAAATGAATACGAATTAGAAATTTACTTAACAAAATCACAGAGAGGACAAGCACGTGGCAGGGTAATCAGTGGCGGGCGGATCCAGAACTTTTCCTAAGGGGGGGCGGACTGATCTAAGGGGAGGGGGCGCTCCAGTCATGCTTCAATGATTCCCTATATAATCAACCAAATTTTCCCCACAAAAGGGGGGGACCGGGCCCCTCAGGGCCCCCAGACCCCCTGGATCCGCCTAGGGCTATTATACATCAGTACGTTATTTGACATCATAATCAAACTGATGAAAAATACCTGTTATATGACATGGTTATAGATACTTACATTCAATGTTCTCTTTTTGTAAAAGCAACGATATTAGGCATACTCTTAAAAGTCTATATGTCAGTAATTTTTCAATGAAAGACGATATGATAATGTATTGATTCGATTGTCTCTATTCGCATCGTTAACAAAATATATGACAGACTTGGTAATACGCCCTCGATATATTATTTTCAAATATAACGAAATCAAGGTGTATCTTATACTAAACAAAAGAAAAATGAATTAAACCCTTCATTCCTATTCCATATTCATTGACAAAAGTATCTATTTCAATAACATAAGTCTTAATAAATGTACCAACCAATTACCATTTCTATCAAAAAAGGCATTTCGATATATTAACTGCAGGACATTATTATGTACCATAACAATCATTGACAAATTGGTCTCGAAATCAAAGAGATTTACAAATATACCTACCGTATCAACATATAAATAACACATTGACGTATGCGTGCGTGTGCTATAAATACATTACAATCTGCAGAGATATGTTAAGTACTTAAGTTAAAAACAGAGGTTAAATTGATCCCTCAAATTGCACTTGCCTCTTTAATAAATATATAATCGTTTGAGATAAAAGTTTAGAGATAAATCGCCAACTGTAAAACTGACAAGGCAACACAAAACACAAGCGTATTACACTTTCTATTGTAAATAAATGCTTCTAAAGAAAAACAAAGTATTCGACGGGTGAAACACGGGATAATGATCTTACAGCGCAAGATAAAATAAAACTAAGTTAATCAGTTGAAAAAGTTTATATAATACAAAAACACAATAAATGTAGGACTGTATGAGTTTATTTTGATTCATTTTCGAATGTACTAATTTTCCGGACTTTATAAAGTTAAAAAATTGACGAATAAATGCTTAAACTTATGAAATATTAAAACAAATCTTTTTTTCTCAGGTTTATCTAAATTTTATTTGAAAGTCAACTAAACTGAGAAGCTGAGCTGTATTTTGGTTACGTGATAATGTACGGGTACATTTCAATAGTCCACAAAATAATCCGAACATTTTAATATGACCCCTCGAGAACAAGTCTTTCCTCTGACACCTATTTATTATTTTACCAGGAAAAATAATAAGCCTTATTAAAGACACATATGCAAGCATGACTATCTGACGGGTCGGTTTAAAAAAAAATGATACATTCAATTGCAATACATTCATTTTAATCTTTTTTAACAGTTTCACAGTATCGTTTATATGTTCTATACATGTATTTAACCTTTTTAGGAGTTTTTGCATATTCATATAATTCTAATATTTCGGTAGACAAGTTCATCTTTTTAAAGTAAAGTAAAGTAATGTTCCTGTAGTAAAAAATCAGTTAAAGACGACTTTTTTATTACGTTTATGTGTTTTTTGTGTTTTAAGCTGTGCATGTACTGATTGTGTTTCATAAATAGATATGCCGTAGTCTTTGTTTCCTGCTAATGCGATGATCTGTAGTCTTAAATACTGCACTCTCACACATATATATTTCCGATTAAGTGCAGTACTTCAACAAACAACATGGTTTCTTTATTATGATAGTCTATCATTTCTTAATTGTTTCTTGTCAAGCAACACAAAGCATGTTCACTCCATCACACACACGTGATAGGAGTAATGTATGTAAAGTTTTCTCGATATCGGCTTTAAAGAGGAACAGCTGTAGTAACCGAATATAAGTTAGCTTCATGTAGTATTATATCATTTATTTATTATTTTAGTTAGTGGTTTGTTCCTGAGAAGTCTATTTTGTCTCAGGACATTTACTATTTTCTACATAATGCCTGTACCAAGTCATGAATTCTTAAAATGTTTTCCTTTCGTGTTTACAAAGTCTGAGCTTAGGATTTTTCTATTATATCATTGTCTTTTCGTTTTTAATTGTTCCTTTATGTTGTTTTTTTTTAACTTATATGTATGTTTTAGTAACACTTTTCTTGTCAAATGATTTATTTGCATTGAAAAGGAGGACCTTTTTATTCGAAACATTTGCGGCAGCATAATGCACATTATATTTGCTATATAAAGTTTTGCTATAGTGTCAGAGATACATGTATATGCCAAAAACTGCATTTTATCCCCATGTTCTAATTTTTGCCATGACAGTCATCTTGTTGGATGGGCGGGGTCATCGAATTCATGTTTTAGGCTGATTAGGGCCAAGTTTTGTTTTATTTGGCCCAGCACTTTCAGAGGAGAAGATTTTTTTTAAAGTAAGTGGACGACGGACGCCAGTTGATGAGAAAAGCTTACTTGGCCCATCTTGTTTGTATTGTTCATCATTTGTCATTTTGGGTCCTTTAATAACAGACTATGCTGTAAGAGTTTTACTCATAGTTGAAGGTCGTATGTAGATAGACATTAGACATTATTGTAGATATAAGAAGATGACGTACAGAATGAGTGACATTGAGAAAACTCTCCATTAAAAGCACTAGGTCAAAGTATAGCCTTCAACACGGAGCCAAGGCTCACACCGAACAGCAAGCTTTAAAGAGCCAGAAAAACGACTAGCCTAAAATAATTCCAATCGGAAAACCAACGGTCTTATTTATATAAAGAACGAAAGCACTTTTACGAATGTGACCTATCAAATTATACTATTTACCAGATTTGTAATAACATAAGTAACAACGGGTGTCACATGTGGAGCAGGATCTTCTTACCCTTCCGGAGTACCTGAGATCACCCCTGTTTTTAGTGGGGTTCGTGTTGCTTTGTCTTAAGTTTTCTATATACGTTGTGTGTTCTGTACTATTATTTGTCTATTTGTCGTTATATTTTTGCCATGGTGTTGTCAGTTTATTTTCAATCTGTTAGTTTGACTGTGACTTTGGTATCTTCCGCCCTCCCATTAACGAACAAACGACAACCACCGAACAATATTGTCCTGGCTTAGGACAGGTGTAAATAAGTGCAGCGTGTTTGAACGTTTTTATGCGTTTTAATGTTATAGTTGTTAGCTGCTGTAGCATTTGATCGCTTGTAGATTTGTCTAATTGGCAATAAAACCACATCATTTTGGATAAGAACATTTTATTATATAGTGTACTCAATTTTAATTCATATTCGACACCTCTTACATCACTGCCGCTTCAATATTTAAAGGATATCTTAAATTTTCGGAATACAACTCCATGCAAACCTTAATTATCATTTAAGAGATGTGAAAAATAAATATAAACAAATTGTATCTATGCAGTGTATAGATTTTTAGGTAATTAATGTAATAATTCAAATCAATGCAACGTCTTTACGGGAACGAATATATAACTAAGATTTAGATTACAGTTATATATATAGATGGTGAATGTTATTATTTTGTTTTTTGGCTTTAAGGAGGCAGCAACCAAGAAAATAGGGTCAATTAGTAAAGTTATCGATTAATCGATCTGTCAGAAAATAAACAGGTCTCATTTGGTTATTGAAAACGCTTTTTATAAATGCTCATTTGTATTTTGTCCATCTTATGAGTTAAGCGTTTATCAACTGATTTTTATGGTTCGTTCTTATGTTGTACTGTTATACCACTGTCCCAGGTAAAAAGGGGGTTCGATTACGCTAACATGTTTAACCCCGTCAGATTATGTATTTATGTGACTGTCCCAAGTCAAGAGTCTGTATTTCAGTGGTTGACGTTTGTTTATATGTTACATACTAGTTGTTTTAGTTCATTTTTTTCATATAAATAAGGCTGTTAGTTTTCTCGTTTGAATTGTTTTACATAGTCATTTCGGAGCCTTTTATAGCTGACTATGTGGTATTGGCTTTGCTAATTGCTGAAGGCCGTACGGTGACATATAGTTGTTAATTTCTGTGTCATTTTGTTCTCTTTTGGAGAGTTGTCTCATTGGCATTCAAACCACATCTTCTTTTTAATATCATATACCGTATTTTTTCCTCTATATTGTAATAGTTCGTATTGGCGGTACACATGTACATGTAATAGCTCTTTGAAGGCCAACAATTTGAAACTATAAAATTGGAGAATTTCTGACAGTTTCTTGACATTTTATTTATCAAAACATGATTTCATTAACGGTTGCATTTTGTGAAAATTTTATAATAATAAGGCATATTTTGGTTTTTCTAATTCATGAGCTGTAAATGCAAAATGTTAGTTGTTTACGGAATACACTCTTGCATCAAAGACAGAGAAACACATCAAAATGATGTTGGAATTAGCATTTGCATCACTAAGAAAATACCATGAATACAAATTAAACTGTCATTTCAATAAAAATGTGTTAGTTGACAGAAACCACATGTTTTATTAACCTGATTCTGATTTGATCATTGGTGGATACATAAATTAATCAAATCAAATCAAATACTTTTATTGCCATAAAAATCATCAACATGAGCTTTGACAAAAATTACATATATATCAAAATAAACAATAACATTTTAAAAAACAAAATGTATCAGTTCATTTATTGTTTTAGGTCTCCCGTCCTCGGTTCTAATGACTGTCTTATAAAGGAAAATAAGTTTAAGCATGTCGTTTTTATTTCGTAATAATCACGTGTAGATATCGATCTCAAATTAGACAACGCCAGTTTTTTTCCATAATGGTGTATTAAAAACGCCATTTAATGAGATAGAATTGACAGCAATGGGGCCAACATTTAGTACTTAATATTTAACAGAGCAGCTCCCCATCTATTGAGTAAAATACTTGTTCTGAAATGCAATATATATATTTTTTATATAGTCAGTTCCAGGTAGAACATACATGTTTTCTCCTTCCGGGCAGGCACAAGGAGGTAAACAGACAAAAATTACAAACTTCCTCTCAACGTCTATTCTGTCTTCTTTAACCGGCCATTTAAACTTGTTTTTGCCACTCGGATGCATGAACGTTATTGTTATACTGTCCTTCTCCTTGTCAATGTGTTTGACCAATCCGGGATACCAGGTCTGCTCAAACGCCACGATTACCCATATACCTTGAACAATATATTCAGACGTGCATGACTCCTGAAAATATGGATAGATATATGAGATGATTATATAAATCGTCTAAACATCAGTCCAACAATGTTAGATGAAAATGTTTTGTTCTTCCCTCTCCGGAATTCAAACTGGTGCTTTATATATACATAAGGGATGGTTTAAATTAATGATAACAAATTAGTTTTATAAAATAAAACTGTTCATGACAAAATGACAAAATCTAATAACTATTTGCATACTTTTTAACCAAAGGGTTGCAATTTCAATTTTGAACGGTTTTTTTTTTTGGATATGTTTGCCATGCTGTTTAGAGCAAAATCTTGGAAACCAAGGAAATATACGCACTTGTTTCCAAATTCAAAGATACATTAAGACCTTTACCACGGTGCTAGCTTAACATTCTCACCGCAAAACAAGTTTAATACAATTCCTAGCACTGATTTTCGGTAGTTTTCAAACGACAATTTATTGATGTTTACAAACCTGAGGTATATGGTGAAATGCCAAGCCACTCAGAAATTTTCTGTTTTTCTCTATACTGTCCATCCTCATTTGTTCATAGCTTGACATCTAAAACAATATAACATTCCTATTACCTATTTATAGATAACCAATAAGTATCTGCATATAAGATTAAAAATAAGTTATTATCGAAACATGTACAGTTGACATGAAAACTGTTTTAACTGGTCAGTGTTGGTCATTATATGTGTGACATTCATAACCGTAGCGGTGTCTGGCTTTAGTACATTCAATAACTATTAAAGGGATCTAACACAGGCAAGTGTGTCTGATTTATGTCAAAACACCATGGTTTATGATCTGATCGCGCTTTTGTGTAAGCTGTCGCTTCGTTAATACAAATTGAAATTATTACAGTACACTAACATTAACTGTACCAATTGTCCTGCACTGGATGCAAATTTCGACAATATATGTCTCTTCAGTGATGCTCGTGGCCAAAATATTTTAAACCCAAAGCCTATATAAAAGGTGAAAAGCTATAATCCAAAAGGTCCAAAAAGTATAGCCAAATCGTGAAAGGAATCAGAGCTCTGCATGAGGGAGATACATCCCTTCATTTTTTTTTTTATAATTTCTAACATTTTGTAACAGCAAATTTTAATAACACAAAAAAAAATGTTATATTGATGTTTGTAGTGATTTGTACTTTATTTTGTACGAACATGTAATTGCAGTTTTATGTATAAAAAGAATGTAATTGCTTACTCGAGGTCGAGTTGGGCTGGCATCGCTAAAGTCATCTTTATTTCCAACTTCTACCTCTGTCTGCTCTGGTAAAGGTTCAATTCCATCCATTAATTCAATTTCTAAAATCACAAGAAACAATATAATTTCTTTACCTAAAAGTATTTGATTGTCCATTAAAAATGAAAATATCAGGTTGTGTGAACTTACTTGTAGAACATACACAAACACTAAAGAATTAAGCTTGTTTTTATACTGAACTGTTCATTACTGTCTAAGGTTAGGGGAGGGTTTGGCGCCAGAAAAATAGTTTAACCCCGCATCATACTGTATATTCCTTTCCTTAACTGTGACTCTACGATATTTGTAATGTAAATAAGTCAAAATATCAAACTCAAAACAAAATATCAAACTTAAGTAACAAATGAAGATTTCATAGTGTAGTCATATTGGAAGGCTTACCCGACATCTGAGGCAACTTATCTTTTCTGCTCTTTCCTTTAGAACTACCTTTTACTCCTATGAATTCAAATTGTAGAATAGTTATGAAAAAAACAAGGTAAGCAATAATCTTTAAAAATCTCCTACTCCAAAAGTTTAAACAATCATGTTTCACTTTTCTGTCAGGGTTCATGTTAAACCTATTACTTTCTTGATAATTTGCACAAAAAAAACCCAAAGGTTTGAGTGATAAACCCTTTTGGCAAATAACGTCGACTTTTATAAGAATGGATGTGGATAAACATGGCGGTTTATTCTTGCATAGAAAACGACGTTCTTTTCTGCTGACGCTCCAGTTCTTACAATCATAACATTTTCGAGCAGAATTATCGCACTCATACTCATATATCAACAACCAAAGTGCTAGACTTAGTGTTTTGAGCACACATTTTGTAATCCGAGCACCAAGTAATGTTTTATGACACAGGAACTATTGAAATCATTTAACAATCACTTTTCCAATGTGACAGCAAATGTTTTTTGTTGTGACGTCAATATTTTATGGGAACCTTTGTTTACGATGTCTTGTAATGGCGGAGAAATTGCGATAAGGTGTATTATGATTTAAATATTATGTCATTCAATTTAAAAACAAAATTAATTTAATAAGAATTAAATACCTGTTTTTTCAATTGTTTTCTTCTGTTTGTTCTTTACGGATGGTGATTTAGTACCTTAAAAATACAAAAAAATATCGAATATTATTCACTGACCAATTTTCCTTTTTTTTCTGAGCAAACCAACTTTACAGGCCGCGATATCATGCCAAATACTGTAGACCTGTTATTAATATATAACAACATGTTGGTCACTTTAAGTGTTAAGAAGTTTATAAAATAAAAAGTGCCATAAATCACATCAATTATGAAAAACCGAAGGGATCAAATTTAACAGATTTTTTTTTTACAATTCAAGTGTTGATGTGCATAATGATAAATGGACAAACATGATAAGACTTCTGTTGTGACATAAGGATTGAGAAAGAGATTGTTTTTGTTTTCATTTTACAGAACAAACCATTGGTATCAATTTAACAAAACATTTATACGTCACTAGCGTCGACAAATATATTTAGAAAATGCATTTGAACCATGCATCTATAAAAATATTTTGAATAATTATTCACCTTTTTCTTTGCTTGCTTTGGTCTGTTTCTTTTTTGGAATTGGGGAATCAATATCTGAAAAAGATAAGTAAATAATTGTTAATATATATCGTGGCCACAAGTTAAATTTTTTTTCTGTTTGTTTTAAATTTATATTAAGATCCCATGTTGATACATCTTGTGATCAATTTTATTTGGCAATCGCCAATGGCAGTCAGCAGGGTTAAAGAACATCAGTTGTTTCGACCTGTTAATCAAATGCGTTTTTTTTTTAATATTCTTTTTCACTTTTTTGGTCTTTTGGGAAATGTTGTTTGTGCTGATTTTAGACCCTTCTACAACGAAATTTGTTTTACATGCACACGTATAAAAATTGCGGTTTTTGTCCAACGCAATCATAGGTTTGAACGTAGTTTTCAATTTAGACTCGTATATATATATATACAGACAGGTCTTCTTTTTTTTTTAAATCAACAGTAAATGAAGTATTCATATCGAAATCACAACTAAAGTTTTTCATGCAGTATTATATCAAATATAATCTTATTTTGACGTAGTCTTCAGATTATTTTTTTTCTGTTCGTTGATACATATATGCTGTAGACCTTCTTTTAAAAGTATACTAACCAATTGATAAAGTGTCATTGGAGGGGACAGTTGCCGTCTGTTCTAGCATTTTCTTTTGACTTTCAGCTAGTTGCTTGGAATGTCCGGGTCCAATGTTTAGTTTGCTGGGAGTTACCAAAGTAACGTTTTCAATAATATCTTCATGTGTTGGGAATAACATGTCTATACCGTTTATTTTCTTTAACTCATCGCTGCTGAGAGCTGGTTCTCCTTTTTTAACTTTGTCGAAGAGCTCTCCTAACCCGAGATATTTCGGTCTAGTCTTTCTGTTTTTCTTGACATCTTTAATCACAAATACTGCTGTAACCGGATCAGCCTTCAGCCTTTTTAACCTTGTTAGTTGACATTTAATTTGTTTAATAACTTCACATTTTATGCGACGATCATTCGACAAATTTGCCAAGTACTCTTTTTCTTCTGATTTATATATCTTCTTTTCACCGATTTTGTATTTACGTGACTGGTCACAATTCATTCTGAAAAATAAACGATGGAATATGTAAGGTTATCAATAAAATATTCTATTTTTATTAGTATGCCCTACATATAGAATACATTTCAATCACTGACCAACTGACCCCTTCTCCAATATCCATCTCATTAATTAAACGATACAATATGGGAAGGAATATGGTAACATTTTTAGATAAAGGTTTGAAATGACAATAGCATCATTCACATTAAAATCCTTTTGTCTATATACAAATTATATTTGTAAATTAATGTATCGTATACAAACAATGAATTTCATACTTACATGTTAGTTCTAGATTGAAAATGTCTATAACTGAAATGTAGCCGATTATATACAATTTAGTTTATAATTTATTCTTAAATAAACTCCGTATTGCCAATCAATTTTCAGGTACCATCTTACACTGATGTAAAAGATATACAACTTCTATGAATTTTCTATAGTTTGATCAAATCATTAAACTTTCAAATGATCTAATTCTAAAAGTATTGGATGATAAATTCGATTACAAAAATACATTAATCATTGTAAAAACGAAAATGAAAACAATATTAAGCGATACAATCTGACAAGGATCAATTAATGCTTCGGTACTAATCTCACCTTGAACGTCATAATAAAGTGCCGAAATCGACTGACTCATCTTCTCCAATATTACATTCACTTTGGATTACATCTTTAATTTCATAGTATAATGTGAGGTATACATCTTTTTTTAACTGCCCTCCGTCAATACTGTGCAGAACATTCTCATAATGAGATCGTAAAATATTGTCCTTCAATTCATCATGAATCAAATGTTCTGTTTTTCTTATTATGTCAATCTTTGATAATTTGTTCATGTGACTTGCAATTTCTTCATCAGACACGTAAACTGGTTCGTTTTGATTAACTATTAAATTGGGCTCTTCGTTCAAAACCTCAGTGTTGATGTGATCCATTCGTTTTAAAGTCGATGTTTCCAGAAATTTTATTAACCCAGGGTGCAGTTTGGATCCACTTAAACCACAAAAGGTTTCATTTTCAGGTTTGAGATATGTTCTCAAAGTTTGCCGGAAGGAGTTTACAGCAAATTCTATATCGACATGTTTTGTCTGATAGTTGTTTGATCTGTGTGTCCCTACCCACGAGGACACCAAATTTTGAAGATCTTCTATGTATTGCAAATTACAGCAAATAGCATCCCATGTTTCATTGGATGGTATAGAGCCACTAGGGATAAACTGCTTTACAGCTCTATTTTTTTCTTCCAGTAAGAAATCTAGATCTTGTCCTTTGGAATTGTGTCCGCTAACTGTAAATGCTGTGTTGTTGTCCCAAATATTCTTCACTTCGTCAGGCATAAAGTGATATTGCAAAGTGTCAAACAGTTCAATGTTGCGATAATGGGGATGAGAGCGACCATAGAAAAGTTCTTTAAGATGAAATTTTGCGCTTTGAACCAGACAGCTGTTATTTCGTCTGACACCCATTCTTAAATTTATAATTGCCTGTGAAAATCTGAAAACCTGCAAATGTAAATATGCCCATCTCGGATTTGACGACATGAATTCCTTATAAAATAAGAGATATTTATCTGGTGTCGGCATTTCTCCTTGTTTCATCATGTATCTTACAAATGGCACTACCATTTCCTTTAAAGAGGTAGTGTGAAATACTAACAGAAGCTGCCAGGCGACATGATGGTCTTTACATGTTTTTGCAAAGTTTTTTGCATTATCGGAGGTAAACTGCATGATCTCGCACATCTTCTCTAAGAATGGCGTCCAGTTAAGTTCAAAAAAGGACTTGATGACATTCATCTCGAAGTGTCCCAATCCAATTCGCATATAAAGCCAATCAAATTCTAAGGAAAATGTTGAGCTTTCGCCTTGGTGTTTCAATTTATGATGATCCTTGTATGCCTTTCTGTTTAAAAATGCTTGGTTACAGTAAGAGCAAATAACACTTTCTGTTAAAAGTTTTTGATACAAACTATGAGGTCTACCGTCACAACAAACAAAAGTCCAATGTCTATTGTTACCCTCATATCGTTTGATTCCAGAGCTTATGCCTATGCTTCGTAGTATCAATGCAACGGCCTCGTTACTATTAGGGTTTAAAAAAACCGGTCTACCCATCATAAGTTTGGTTGATTCTTTATGATTAGATGGCACGTGCTCAAATCTTTGGTGTCCCGAAATAGCAGTTGCGGTTTCGAGCGGTGTATTTAGAGAAATTTCTTTTGAGCCAACACTTTTACTTACATCGTCACTCTTTTTTGTTCTTTGTTGTGCTTGTTTGGCTTCTTTGATGCCTTCTCTTTCTTGGCAATTTTCGCAAATCTGCTTTCTTTTGGGATTTTCTGTCCCACATCTAGTGCAAACAATGATGTTTTTCTGTCTACTCTCTTGGTGTGCTTGCTTGTCTACGTAATCAATGATTTCATCGTTTGCGTTTTCTTGTTCGTTCAGTACATCTTTAATGGCTTTAGAGAGAAAAAAGTACATTTGGTCATAATGAATTTTCTCAAGTGTGGTAAATAGAGGAAGACTGCTGTCTCTAATTTGTGAAACCTCTTTGATAAAGTGCTCTTTGTCTGTCTTGATCCTTTTTACCCTTTCTGAATTCGTTTCATTGGAATTAGCATTTTTTAACTTTTCATCGAAGTGATTGACTGAAAACCAATTTTTAGGTTTGAAGTTCTCGTTGAGTTGTACGGTGGAGTTTTCTTTATCGTGCATTGTTGTATTAACAATAGTTGTTATGACAGAAGTGAGAGATTTTGAACCTTCACCTAATCCTCTTTTGTAACCTACTACTTGTTCATTGTCAAAACCTGTTATGAGTGTACCATCCGGACATTTTGGGACTGTTTCAGCATATGTAGAAAGCCAATGCTTTAATGTTTTGTAGCTTCCACCAGGGCTACTCTTACCAAGGGCATCTATAGCTACACGGCTGCTAGTTTTTGTATACACATCTAGAGATACCAAAAAGGCAAAAGGAGCAACTAGCTTTCTATTTCTCAAGTTATATAGGTATTCCATTGCTCGACAGTATAGAAATGCATCGGTTGAGTTTATTTGGTCAATGAAGTCAAAACTATTTCCGGCCAATCCAGTCATGAAGTTAATTAAAACTTTGTTTCTTTTGGATAACCACTCTACCGGATTCAAAGCCTGTAATATTTCTCTTGATGTATAATGTTTTGAAATGCAGTCACAGTCTTTCAATATGAATTCATTTTGGTTTTTACCAATTTCATAAGTCAATTTTGTTAACTCAAATTCAGATAATACCTTTGGAAATTTACTGATGAAATTAGATTTTTCCTCCTGGTTTAATCTGTTAAAAGACTTGATAACATCCTGTGCTGTTTCAGCAGTTTCTTCTGCGTGTACAGATAAAGTTATTTCATTTGCATAGGGTAGAATGAGTACTTGATCTGACTTAGTATGAGCTACATGTATTGGTTCAATGTTATTATCATAAAGCTGTAGTTGCAATGGTGCGTGTACTGACGATATATGCTGACTATGATTGTCTGCAACTTCTTCTGTACATGAATATTCTTTAACTAAAGATTTTAAAGTTCCTCTGCGTTTTCTCTTTCTTTTGTTAATTGGCGAGCAAATCGAACAATTACCTTCGACTAAATGGGGAGTAAACTTAACAGGCTCAACGCTGGTCCTGAATACAGTCCTCTCTGTTTGGGCTTTGGCAAATCTTAGGAGCATTTTTTCATGGTTTCTGCATATTGCATCGGGGTGGACATGAGGATCGTCCAAGGATATATCTATTTGAAACAACTGCATCATCTCCGTGCGAAAAAAGTCCTTTCGCTTAGTGCCATGCTGGAGGTCATTGGTTCCACAAATTCTGCACATTCCAAGAAGTTTTTTAGAATGTCCATCTACTTTTGTAGCTGTCCTGTAATGCAAATGTGTCCTTACTAAAATATATATATTTATACATTTTTTGTTGTCACTTAGACCCCAAAAAGTACGTTCCGAAATTTTTGTCATATGTTGCTCTTTATATATTCTGTTTGATCGAATCTATAGTGGCCTGTTGATTGATAAATACCTTGTACTCTGAGTGCCTATTGGCAGAATAGTTCAAAACTCTTGTTTACGGCTATCCGTTTATGCATGCGAACATGTTCAATATCGACAGCCAAATCATGTGATTGCTTTAAAACACATTTCTTAATACGAAACTTTATCAGATTGTTTGGGCGTTTTACATTGGACAACTCTTTCTCTTATTCTCTGGGTGTAAAAAATCTCCATACAGTTAAAATAAATAAATCGTGCAAAATAATTTGAGGACTCCATTGAAAGTAAACTTCAAGGAAATTATAACTACTGGATCTTTTTATAACAAATTCAATTGAAGCCATATATCAATGACTTTTGTTCTTGAAGGTAAAACATAATAAAAGAGAGCAATGTCCCCTACCCCATCCCCTTTTTTTTTTACCATTTCTTTAGATTAAAACAATAAATGCTGTATACTATAAAGTAATATTGATTTGAGTTCTGATTAGTTTAAGTAAATGGAAACATGTTTGCACAATGTGTTGCCACGCTTAATGAAAAAATGCTTATTTTTAATGACTCCGACGTGCAGAAATGGTAGATATTTTCTATACTTTGAAAAATGAGAATAATATTTTCTGCGCATTTTTTAAAACTTTTCGATTAAATGTCATTATAATCCTGTATCATCCAATCGATGCCGTATCGGATTCTATTATGAGTACCATCTTGGGTATTTATAATAAAAAAACTTGCCTCGAAAATGTAAACAAATAATTGCGCTCTTGTAACCATCAAGTACTTGTACCTCAAATGATTCCTGCATATAACACGAATCTTTAGTATATTCAACGATATCGCCAAATGTTAACTATAAACAACTAATTTGTATATAAACAAGAAAAAGTTTCATATAAAGATAAACAGTTTTGCGATTTTATTGAAATATTGAACAACGAATTCATTTTGCTATTGTGTAAATTAGTGCATGAAATTAGGCTTACGCCATACTACATTTTGTGGGTGCATCTAATACCAAAACTAGTTCATCGCATACCAAAAAAATACCCACGAACTTATTAATCACGGTGTTTAAATGATTCAGCTATATGCCAGCAAGATGACCTTGAAAAACTTAACTGCATAACGTTTCAATTGCATAAATAATGTAGTAAATGTGCCAGATGTCTCACACCTGCTAGATAAGTTCAAGGACAAGGTTATTATCAGCAGTGGTAAACGATACTAATGTGAATTCAAACAACAGCTGACATAGTAATGGCATCAACACACGTACATTACAGATTCCTTGATAGTTACTATTTCGTTTTGTATGCTTATAATGAATTATATAAAGTTGTTTACCACTGGTAGTGGACATTTTTTTATAGTGTGAATAAATTCAAATCAAATACATTGTCACAATATCTTAATATGAAAAACATCGAGTGACCGCAAAATTTCAATAAAGTGATCATTTGGTTTATTATTTTTTCCATGAAATTTTAAAAAAATCATCTCGTGTCGAGGTCCACAAGGATCCTGTTTGTAATATTTAAGGATATTATCCATACATTCAATGTCCAAACCATGCAGTTTTCCTTACATCGTTCCTATGTCAATGTACTAACAATATGTTTTATGTTTTCTCAACATAACAAAGCTTTTCGGTGTAAGCAAAGGGTACGTGTTAAAGACTGACGAGTGTTTTTTTTTACCTATAACGGTTTACTTTAACAAATTGTGATTTGAATGGAGAGTTGTATCATTGACACTCATACCACATCTTCTTATACATGTATCTAGATGGTTGGTTGCAGATATCTACGAATAAAATTAAGCCGGTAAATTGCATATTTCTTTAGAAATGGTTATTTTGTCGGCACCAGCAATAATATATGTATTAAATAATAAAATATGATGGCACTGACAATATGGAGATTATGTATGTCATATTAAATGATGATAATTTCTTCTTTTTCACAACCAGATCTCCATAAATTGTTAATACTTTCTGTGATTTCGGCGTTAGATTTTGCAATAAAAGTTTCATCTATTTTTTGGTTATTATGTTCATATCTTTAATATTTGTATATAATTTAAGTGAATTTGTTATTTTGCCGTTTCCAAGTGAATTCGATATCATTAACTTTTAAAAGTACTATGAAAATGTTCACTGTCAACATAAAAGAATCAAATAATATTGACATACATGTACCGTAGTTAAATATATCAGAAATCAGCTTACAATACTTGAGACATCACTGTTAAAAATCATTTATAAGCCAAAGTGTAAATAACTATAGAGAATTTTAAACAAAACAAAAATATTGAGCATCCATTTAATGCAATGACATCTTATTTAAATTTAAATTTGAAATCAGTCAGTCTAATGCTGTATGTACATGTATGCATAATATTAAAATTTCAGATTTTTTAACTGAATGTTGTAAAATTTGCTTTTGA
The DNA here is from genome assembly GCA_019925275.1 of Mytilus edulis. Taxonomy (NCBI): domain Eukaryota; kingdom Metazoa; phylum Mollusca; class Bivalvia; order Mytilida; family Mytilidae; genus Mytilus; species Mytilus edulis. Next base: position 68,172,148 of record CM034360.1, read on the forward strand.
AATACAAGTCTAACATTTGTGAAAACAAAGTAGTTTTTTTTAACTTGGCTTCCCTTACATAATGCCATCAAAATAGCGTATTTTATTTTTTTCCAGCGTCGGCAACAAATTCAATGGTTTGCTGGTGCCGGTCAAAGGGCCATTCCTATAGACATATGCTTTTTTGCCGGCTTGAATTTTAATTTTTAATCATAGCCGGTAAAATAGCCACTCCCTCAATAGAAGTCATGACCGTACTTAAATAATTATGTCATGGCTGAAATATTGTCAAATCGATACAAAATGCATGTTTAGCTTGAGAAACTATCTTTATTGAGCTTTCATTTTTGCAGATAATAAAATGCCATGTAATAATCTGATAATATTTGTTGTATACATCGACAGTAGTTATTTGACATATAATATCAGGAGTGTTAAGTAATTCAATTTCGATATATTTTCAAAGGGAATAATAAAATTCTACCGACACATATAGTAATAGACAAGTACATGTATGTAATACTTTCATTCCCTTTGAAAATATATCGAAATTGAATTACTTAACACGACTGATATTATATGTCAAATAACAACTGTCTATGTATACAACAAATATTATCAGCTTATTACATGGCATTTCTCATATCGCATGTATTATCAGGTTCAATATCAGCCCAAGAGCCTTTTACGTGGTTCCCAAATAGAAGTTCAAAGAGTAATAAGTTCACGGACGTCGGGCTCCAAATCTAGTTCATTCGATAGGAAATCTTTCTATCATATGCATCAACAGAAAAGAAAAATATTTAGATATGGAGGAATCGACAAAAAAAATCAACGATTATTACATACATAATTTACACTGTTTGGGAAAAGTCAAATTTATTTCTCCATGTTTAATGTCTCAAATTGCAAGTAAGGGGGTGAAATTACACTTTAAAAAAACGTGGTCTAGAATTTTAAAGGAAATGAGTAATTTGGTCCAGCTGAAAAAGGTTGAAAATTAGCACTTCGGAAGCTGTCAAAAAAGATTTCAAAACGCCCTAAACATAAAATTGTCCATATTTTGGGTTAGACCCGATGAAGTTTTCTATACTTTTGATATAACTGGTCCCAAAAGTGGTACACCACACTGTAAAAGTTTCTTTGACAAAGCGCAGGTGGGATTAATTTTCATTTATGTTCTAAAAGAAATGCACTACGAAATAATTGTGCTCTCGGACAAAATCGATCTTAGAGTAAGGCCCATCTTCACAATTCAAGCAGCAGTTATTCAGCTCAGACACTGGCCTTGAGCGGCATTTTGAAGACCAACCAAAACCAGTTACATAGAACATTTTAAATATTATTGCGATTTACATGTATAATAATTGTCGCCTTTAATTTTTTCGTATATCTTGTTTATCCGTTTAATGCGGTACTCGTCCGTTGGATGTACGTTCGACATCCGTTCTGTCCGTTACGTCTCCGTTTCTCGTTCGTTGTATATCCGTTGCATGTCCGTTATGCATTCGTTAGGCGTCCGTTTTAGTTTGTCAGTACATCAACGGACGCCCAACTGATAACAATTTTGTCAACGGACAACTTTTATTTTCATCCGTTAGGCGTCCGGTCGTCTTATCCGGTAAGGTGTGACCGATGCTTTAGTCCTATTATTATCCTAATTTATTCCTAATATAAGTCGTAGGACAGATCACATGACAGATTATAGAACAGCTTCGACGAACAGTCCCTAGATCATATGGTTAGTTGAGCTGTTGCGTCCGTATCATGCAAAATGGACAATACAATAATGTTAAGGAAACGAATACATCAAAAAAAATATTTTTACTTACTGTATGATGTCTGATTCTTCTGTTTCTGTCATTTCTTCCTCAAATGAAGGATCTTCAATTCTGTCTTGTTCAGTGGTATCCATTGTTCTGTTTGTGTTGTATTGACGCAATAAACCGATGAGAGAAATATAGCAAATTATTCAACTGTGTACCTTTTATACTTCAATATATATATATATATATATATATATATATATATATATATATATATATATATATATATATATAGTTAGGAGGGGCAGCTCATTTGTCGGAAGGTTATATATGTTCTTTTTTTTATTTGCAAATTCAGCCTTTTTTTAAGGAAAGTGCTTATCTCAGCAATTCTTTACCTTGGACATCCGCTTGAACTTTGAAATTCCCATAATTTTGTTCTCGCCAACGTATTCGAATGACTAAACGACGAATTCCTTTGGTAATTTATGTTTCCGCTGACCATGATTTGAAATATATTTATATACAATAACTTTATTGTAAAACGTGAAACTATGTCGAGTAAATAAGTTATTGAACTGAGAAAACTAAACAATTTCAGTATTTATTATTGCTAGAATACCTATCATTTATTACATATAGCCACAGTAAATGAAATTGTACCATAAATATGTTCGTCTAATTACATGACAAATTATTTAACTTTATTTGATTTATTAGGGAAGATTTTAATTTATAAACCATAATTAGAAATAAGGTGATGGGGTAAGAAAGGCAATGAGACAACTATACGTAAACCGAAAGACAAAAAATGTGAGAAAAAGCTGGTCATAATATGACATCTCTGCATCTTTAACTAATCTTTTGTAATATGGTTTAGTGTCTGGTATTTCAGTCTCCTATCTCATAATACTATAGTTTTGTATAAATATTAAAAGATGCATTTGCCTAAATTATATTCAATGTCAAAAGTTTCAATAAATTTGAAATTGTAATTTGTGCTCGATCTTTACAATCTTGTGTATTACTATTTTGGATTATAAATGTGTGATAACAATGTTATGGCTTCATCTTATACATGCTATACTATGTCCATTTGAATAAATACATTTAAAAATTTCAACAATCAATGAAATTCAATTTAGTTTAAAATAGATGTGGGTAATCAGCTTGCATGTATACATGATTTGAGGATGTTGATACATGTAGAATAGTAAACAGACGATCTTGAAAACCTGAAGGTGCATCCTACAAACGTTCTGAGGAAGATTCAATGAAACTGTAGCCATCCATTGACAATATTTAAAATAAATATCAACACATTATATATCATATATGATTGGTCCCGAATATGCATGAACTATTTGCCACTAGACGTTAAGTAATCAATCAATCAATATGGTTTTATTTGATAGGCTTGGGGATATTTCAATTAAACGGATTAGACAATGGATCGCAATAACATAGTTTTATTCAGAAGTCATAAACTAAGTTCTATTGAAATGTTTATAGATCGTCTAGTTAATAAAAAGTTTTAAATAAGTTGACTAGACAACGACTTATTCTTGAACAGTGTTGTGTAACCTATCATCAAGGTGAAAAGCGTCTCTACTGTTCTTGACAACGGGACATAGTAAGTGTATATTAATTTTTATCAGAAACAAGAATGTGTCACCAGTACACGGATGCCCGACTTGCACTATCATTTTCTTTGTTCAGTGGACCGTGAAATTGCACTACAATTTGACAATGATATAAGAAAGATCATATCATAAGGAACATGTACATGCATACATAGTTTTAGGTTGATTGGACTTCAATTTCATCAAAAACTACCTCGACCAAAAACTTTTATCTGAGGATCTGTCGAAGATTATTTGCATGGGTTTTTATCAACTTGCAATTTTCTATACCAGGTTACACATATATTGAATGGGCTTCGTATTGACATTCATATTTTCTTCAAATAATTATGTCAAATACTAAGTTTTCAGAAATGATAATACGGTGAACGTTAGAATGATTACAGAGAAAACAGTATACTAGTATTAAAGTCATCAAAATTCTCGTACTCCTTCATATTAGTCCTCGCTTAAAGGAGATGTGACATGATTTTTTTATATTTTTTTTTTGGTAAATAAATATTTATTTATACATAATTACCCCCCAAAAAACATCGAAAGCAATATAATTATCGTTTAAATGGATAAATAATGAATCTAAATGTATCGATCTGTCGACCTACTAATTATGCATATTTCAATCCCGGAAGTCACTCCGAACGAGGCTGTGACGTCAGTGGTTACATCAATCATATTTGACTGACGGGTGTATAGGCATAATTAGCGCAATTTCATTTTCGAATATCTTATAAAAAAGCATGACAGTGATTAAAAATGGTTCTGTGTGCTGCCAGTGGATGCAACAGAAGGCATAAGACAGTTTGATTTTTTTTTTTCGTTTTCCGAGTAGATCATCATCTAACCCAGTAAGAGATAGGACTTCCTACCAAGCACTAGTCATAGACTTTGTTCCGCCCACTTTACAAATGTTTGTTACGATCGTGACACAGAAGTTAAGAAGAATCTCGAGGGATGTCCTACCATGAAGCCAAAACTCCAAATGCAGTACCTGATATTCCATTGAAACAACCAACAACAGCTGAGCCCAGTCCTTCTATACCTATAAGCAGGGAGCTTATAAAAAGCAGAGAAAGGCTGAAGAAAATAATTTTTTTTCTTCGCAAATATTTTTTGGTTCACTTTATAATTTTTTTTTATATAGTTTAGTCATATTTGTGTATAATTGTATAGCCAAATATATCTCAATATTAAAAATTGGTATTTTGTACCTCCTGTGTGTACCTTAATTACTACCTGTTCACGTGTGCAGGTGTGTACACTGAAATTGGACATAATAAATTAAAAGTCATCAACATTGATCAGAAGTTACTGGTATCGGCACACGTTCTCTACAACGCTTGATTTACCTTTGAAGTTGAAAGCTACAGGTGTCATGCCCCCGGTGGTGATATGTAAGACATCGGCAATACGCGCTATTGCGTAACATGCGCCGAATCTGTGTACATCCATGGGCTCACCTACTGGGTTCACAGGTGAGGTTGGCAATTGTTACGGATATAAGTTACGTAATGCATATCTGTTTAACCTGTTTGAATAAACAATAGTCAATACCTAACTGTCGGATATGGGGTATTACAGAATAGAGAAAAAAGGACTGGACAGTGCAGCTTTTAAAAGGGGCGGATCGAAAATATTGGGTTTGTGAATTTACTTTGTAAACAATGGAGTACGATAACAATAATTAAATAAGCTATATTTATACTAGTACATACCAAGTAGCAACTCATACACGGCTATGGACCGTATGCGTATTTGGACCGTAGGCGTACCTTTTCAAAATACTCATACGGTCGGACAGTACGCGTACGTTCTGACTAATATTAAAAAGTTGGTCAAGTGCATTAGATACAAATACATATTACAGATCATCAAAACTTAAATCTCAAATTAATAAAAAAAACTTCAATTGTAAGTGAAATAAAAACTGCACATTCTTTCTAATTCAAAAAAATCTCGTTATAAACTCTATTAATCTTTTGTATTTATAAAAAAGAAGATATGGTATGATTGCCAATGAGACAACTATCCACAAAAGACCAAAATGACACAAATATTATCAATTATAGGTCACCGTACGGCCTTCAACAATGAGCAAAGCCCATACCGCATATAGTCAGCTATAAAAGGCCCCGATATAAGACAATGTAAAACAATTCAAGCGAGAAAACTAACGGCCTTATTTATGTAAAAAAACGAGCGAAAAACAAATATGTAACACATAAACAAACGACAACCACTGAATTACAGGCTCCTGACTTGGGACAGGCAAATACATAAATAATGTGGCGGGGTTACACATGTTAGCGTGATCCCAACCCTCCCCCTAACCTGGGACAGTCACTGTGGTATAACAATACAACATAAGAATCAATCATTTATACATTAATTGAATTATGATCACTGACATTGAAGATATCTGAATTAGACATACTATGGAAGGATAGTTGTTTTAGAATGTTTAGCAACTTTACAAATAAATGCAAATGCAAAGGAACATGCATGAACTGCAAACATGTACATTTTTTAATGTAAAAACTAGTACGTTACTTTTATAGCAAGTGTCAGTCACCATAGGCGAGTGTACCAACATAGGATTCAGATATACAATTAAACAAATGTTTGAATTCAATTGTTCGTTTGTTCAGTTTATCTATCTGATTGTAATAATAACAATTTGTAAAACTAAAAAACAAAGATTGTGATAAATTGTTTAAATATAACTCATATGATCCAATCACATGTATATGGTCAGCTGGTACTGGATCATACGCGTAAACTCATACGGTCCGACCGTATAAGTATGCATACGCGTACGGTCCAAATAAACATATGGTCTGGGACAGTTATACTAAACATGAATGTGATGATGAGCCGAACCAAAAAAAAGAATCTCTTTACCAGAGGATATATTCAAATATATATCTGCAGTTTAAATAAAAAAAATGCTGTGTGATTGCCAATAAAATAACTCTTCACAAGAGACCAAAATGGCACAGAACTAAATAATTATAGATCACCATATGGCCTTCAACAATGTGGAAATCCAATACCGCATTGCATCTGTCTACTGATACAAATACAAGAAACCCGACAACAAGAAGAAAACTGTATGCACATACCGAATTTTCCACGCTTCTTCTGCGATTATAGTATGATTTTTACCACGATCATTCTACGATCTTACCACGTTCATATCGTGATTTTACTACGCCTTCATCAATAACATCAACATCATGTTCCGTATAAATACTGTTTAATTCTTCCTAATTTTCAAAAACAACAGAGCATGTCACTAAAATCTACCAGAACTCGTGTGAGTGGTGGTAGGGGTAGAGTAAGTGGGGCCTCTGATACTAAGTCAAAATGGTTTTAGTATAAACGTAGTTAGGTCGTAAGATGAGCGTGATGAGGACGGCATAAGCGTGCTAGAATTGTCCTATGGTCATGAAAATCGTAGTATTATATGTAGTGAGGTCGTAGCGCAATCTCTCCGATTAGAATTGCGCTTTCGCTACGCTCTCGAAAAGATGGTATGCTAGAGCGACCATTGCGATCCTATTAAACGACCTCACTGTGCTGTTGCTGCGCTCCTTTTACGATATGATGTCACCACAACCGCACCATGATTATTATCTTTATATTTTTGCTGGATAAATAGCGAAAAAACGCATATTTTATGACGGAAATTGATATATGAGATTTGAACATTTTTCAAAACTAGCACTAGAATGACACACTGGGGCAAATATGTAAAAGATTTAGTATGATTACCAAGGAAACAACTCTTGACAAGAGACCAAAATGACTAAGAAATTAGCGACATGACAATGTAAAACAATTCAAACGAGAACACTAACGGTCTAATTTGTCTTTTATTCCCAAAAAAAACAGTTATATAAAACTTTCAGAATAAATCCGGGTAAAACTGATCAATTTTTTTTGTGAGAGATGAATGTAACTGTTGAGCAGTATCTGTTACCCTTTCTTTCTTTTTTTGGTAGTAGTTTTGTTACTCAGCTTTTTATGTTGTTTTGTGTAGACTCTTTGCCTTTTTGTAGTTTGTTGAATTTCAGTACTCGGTGGTTTATTGCCGTTATCATGGGTAGCCTCTTCGTGGGATGTTAGATGCGGAACGATTTTGTGCACTTTGCAATATGCATACATTCGAATGTGTCCCTGTCGAGCTGATACAATCACCAACCTGTCTTAAAGTATTCTTTTATTTGGCCTTTTCTAACATCGGATTCGAAATTTTTGTTGTTGTGTGTTTGTTAATTTCACATTGACTAGATGTCAATTGAGGGGGGGGGGGGGGGGGGGGGTTAAGATATCACTAAACATGTTATACACGCCGCATGTGTGTGACTGTCTTAAGTCAGGATTATCTTGCCTTTGGTAGTCTTGTATGTTTTATTTACCTCTCATTTTGAATCATTATATGTTTCGGAGACAAAACTTTATTTGCTAAATTAGGAAACAAACAAATTGTTAAGATGCAAGGAAATTCCACTTGTAGCCTTGTGATGTGTTCTGCTCTTTGGACGGGTTAGGCAACAACCATTTTGTTATCTGGGGGGGGGGGGGGGGTCTGGGATTTTTATTTTGTTCATAATTTTTTTTTCAGAACCTTCCTCCGATATTTTTTTTTCTTTTGTGAAGGAAAGCAAAACAATTTCCTTTAATGTGGAACAGAAACACATTTTTTTTCTCAAAACCACAAAATTTACATAAAATTCTTTTTAATTTTTTAATTGATGTAAAATGTGCATGGCTCTGTCTACATCCTGGCATTGGCTGTTGTCTGGTGTTTTTGTAGCCCACTTTCTACATTATGATATTCTCTGAGTCTTTCTTATAGGTACCACAGTCCTTGAATGTTAATACTGCAATTGAAGTGGTCACCATTGCCATATCTAATGGCAAAGAGTGAATAGCTCCAAATTATAAACATCCACTATTTCCAACTCATGATAATTGACATTCCATTGAAAAAAGAGGTATAAAGAATGATACAAAGGAAAATACTACCGGTATACAAGTCTATGTCATACACAATCATGGCTACTTTAAAAGACTGATTATAATACCATATCTATCCCTGTTATAAAAGGACCATTTCATGTTTATAACAGTTGCAGTTTTAAGTATGTCTTAATGTAGTAGCATACATGTGGGAGATTTGCGATGTTTTCAATATTTCTGGATCAAACACTATTACAGGAAAATACAAAAAGTAATAAAGTATAAATAGAAATCTAAGCGTAATCCGTAGACTGGACAGATGTTGCTTTGAAACATCTCAACTGTTATTATTTTCACTGTTCTCAAATTCCGCAGTGCAAAAAAAAAATTTCAAGCAGGTGACAGCATAATTTTTTTTCAGCTACAGTGCAAAACATAAATTATTTTTTCTCTGAGCTAGGCCGTCAAAATAATTTTTTTCAAAAAAATCCCAGACCCCCCCCCCCCTCCCCCCCCCCCCCCCCCCCCCCCCGATAAAAAAATGGTTGTTGCCTTATTGTCTCTTTTACACATTCCCAATTTCTTTCTCAATTTTAAGTTCTGAATTTTCCAATGAATTGATATCATGCTCTGCTTGTTTTACTATTGATAGACATTATATTTGTCAAAATAAATGGTAGGAGTCAGAATTATCTCACAACAAATACAAACATACGTGATGTTAAAACTCAATACAGTGGCATAAAGGACCTAAAAGTTGTACTTATTACTTATCTGTTCTCGTCGTAAACATGTATAAAATATTTTTGAATGGACGCAAACTTTTCAAAGAAAATAACAATCGATTACAGCGATTGTATAAAGCTAAACAAACTGAAATACTTATTAAACTCGCATTTTATGACCTTCAACACATGCATTCTTCCTAAGTATAGCGGATAATTACTGAGGATAATTATTTCAACAGGAAATCTCTGACAGTCAAGTTGTAGTGTTTGTTTGAAATTTATTATCGGAACTCCCAGCCTGTTTATTCTAATCAGCGACAAGCCCACAACTTTAACATTCCATTCTTGTTTGTTAAATTACATTTGATTATTTCAACAACGCGCCTTTTTCCATTTTCTATCTGCGGTTAATACTGGTGAACGCTAACATATATGTTTAATATTGTATAAAATGCGTTGTTTAAAAATTTTACACATTAGAATTGAAATGAAACCTAAAATAATGTACTCGAGATACAGGAGCGGATCCAGCCCTTTAGAAAAGGGGGGATGTTCCAACCATATGTCCTAATTCAAATGCATTGATCGTCCGAACAGAGGTAGTTCCAACCACCGGAACACAACCCCACCCTCAGCCCGGGATTTTACTATACAAATCTATAAAAGTTACTTGCATGAAAATAATTTTCAATTATGTTTATAAAGATTGAGGAAGTCATAGAATACAAGTATGTACATGTTCATATAAAATCTGCTATTTTTGGTTTATCAAATGATTCATGAATTTTTTTTATACATATAACGTTACAGAAAAGACGGATGGTCAGGTGTTGCCTGGTTTCAACTTTCTTACACCGTTACTTCTATATGAAAATCGGTCAAAACATTTTCACCAGAATAACTCAATTGTTATCACACCACCACCCCACCGCCATCCACACCCCTATGTATCCAGTTCCCAATCCCTCGACTCAAACTTCCCTACATCAACTCCAACTACCCACATCATGTTCTTTAACTACTATCCGCCTCATGATATAAATAACGGGTTAAGTGGAACTAATAATCTTTAATGGACATGTATGTGTTCACCATATGTATCTTAAAAGATCTCTTAAGGAGTGTGTTCCCTAGATAATTTTTTACTAAACCGTAACGGTGACATGCGTTCTTTGTATGATATTTATGTGTTCTCTTATAGAACACTTCAATACACACTATCCCAAAAACCCAAAGTAGAATTTCAATACCCTGGAGTGATACCTTTTTCTGAAACTGTTTACAACTTTACATATATCTATCAAGAGATCAAGAGTACATTTCTTTCTAACCAAAGTTTAGTAAACGTTGAGTGTCATTTGTTATAGTTTGTTTAACGTTATATTTGTAGAAACAAATGCACCGTTTATATTCAGAGTTTGTTGACCCTGCTGAACAGTCAAAAACGCATGCACTGTTTGTTTGTTATTTGAACTTATTGAGCGGGGAAATAGGTATGCATACTTTGCAAAAGTATGTTAGAAACAAAAGATCAAAACATGTGCACGCTGAACTGTTTGTATTTAGTGTAGGAACGAAATTCGCTCCAAATTAAAAAAAAAATATTCGTCTTTCGTCTCCTGTTTGTGTAAAATTACGTAAAAAAGTTCGAATGAAAACAGTACTGTGACCTATAGTTGTTATTCATCATTTCTATGTCATTTGGTGTTCTGTGACAAGCTGTCTCGTTGGCAATTGTACTATGTACATTTTTTTTTATACAAGTACAAACATTCCTAGACAAACGATAAAAATGCGGACAGACAAAACAGAAAATATCCCATAAAGCAGGTTAATATAATCTTGATTGATGCTGTTATAAACCAACTTCGAAAGATAACTCAGCAGTCTAAAAAGGAATGTTATTGCTCAATTACTTTTGTATTTGAAAAATCCTCCGGTGCTAATATTGCAGGATATTCTTTCCTTACGGAACACCTGACTTCATCACAGGTTTTTGTTGGGTATGTGTTGCTAAGTTTTTAGTTTTCTATATTTTGTGGCCTGCTGTTTGTCTTCTCGTCGGTTCTCTTTTTTTTTTTGCTATGGCCGAGTCGATCTGTTTTCGACCTTCGAGTTGGATTGGTCCTTTGGTGTCTTTTGCCTCTACTTGCAAAACTAAAGACGTACTGCATACGTACATAGAGGAATTTTTGTACAGTTAAATATGATGTTGCCAATATATTTTTGTGGAGACAGAGTTATGAGAGTTAATGAGATCTGCACACACTCTTAGAGAATAGTGTAGCAGTCATGTGTTCTCATGTATGGGCGAGTAGAGATCGAAGAGTGATCGAATGTGGTCGCGAAGGGATCGGGTATTGGTCCAGTTGGTCTGAAATAAAATGAATATAGAAGTCGTAGTCATCTTGAAGAGATCGGACATTGGTCCAGTTAATCTTGAAATAATCGGACTTTAGTCGAGCAAAGGTCGAAATGATCGAGTACTGATCGGTACATTTTGTGTATTTCGACCGAACTCGATCTCTGCACGATCCTTTCCCGATCAATTCGACCGTTACTCGACGAATTCTCAATCATTTCTCGAGTGGCTTGCTTTTTGGTCCTTACTCGATTGTTTTTTACATGTCAAAAACTCTCGGGTAGAAAGTCAGATCGATGACGACTACGATAGACTATCCCGAACATCCTTTAAAAGTGCATATGCCAAGGTTATAATTAATTAAAGTCTTGAATCTGCCAAAATAATAACCACCAAAATATTTCTTATACATTATTCAATGAACATCGTAAAATTGTACACCCGCGAAAATAATCCACTAAACGGTATGTAGTTTCTTAACACAGTTCTTTTAATCAAACACTTCATTAATCGAATCCTTACGCGAGAAGATTTAATGAAACACTTTACAGGTATTCATTCATGTTACTACGGGTATATTTATGTACGATCGTGTTTATCATATCAAATAATGCAACATGGAGGTAATGTATTGGTATTGTTACTCGTGTTAATGAGGGAGTGAACCGTAAGAGACAAATTTTCCTAACTTTTGATTTTGTTTGTCTGGAAACTTGCTCATCAATTTGGTATATGGAGTATTGCTGATATCCCACACCCTTTCCATATTGACAATGGACACCCATCACAGTTTAAATAGAGTAAAATCTTTGCCAAACGTTTAATGCTTTGCATTTAATTTTCTGCAATAAAAAAAATTAGCATGAATTCTATTAAATACTATTAAATACATTTCCGATTTCCTTACCTTTTCTAAAATTTTGAATATATAGATGTTGCATGTTTGCCAATGAGACAACTTTTCCCCAAGGTGTAACTGAACTAGATATTAGCAATAAGAGGCTACTTTTCGGCCTTCAACAATGAGAAAAATCAAAACCTTATAGTCGATAATGAAAGGCCACGACATAAAAATAATTTATTATGTGAAACAATTCAATTGTGAAAAATAACGGCAATATTCACTACAAAACAATGGAAAAGACAACTAATCGCTAACATTAACCTTTACAACCACTAAATTATAATTTCCATACTTTGGACAAGCACATAATATATACACCAGACTTAACTAATCGATCAGATCGGTAATCGAATGGATATATAATGTAGCGGGTTGAAACATGTTTGTGAGCGCTCAAACTTTCTTCTAACCTGTGACAGTTGTGATTGTATAGCATAACATATGAACAAACTATAGAAATCAGTTAAAAATGGCTTATCTAATCAGATCGATAGAAAAACCTCTCAACTAAAACATAAACCGGACGTGGCAGGGTATTTATACATCCCTTACAACAAAAGAACAAAAAGTCCGATCTAAGAGTATTGAAGTTTTACTTCGACTTGTATTCTTAGACTTAAACCGAGCCTTCTTACTATATATTCAAGCTACAACGGTGATATTATGGAAGAATTAAATTTGTAAATAAGACCGTATGAAATAAACATACAACAAAAGTGCTTAACTTTTTATTATATATAGGTATGACATAGAATAGTCAATTTGAAATTGATTTTATGACAGAGAAACATAGTCCCATTAACAAACATACATTGTATATGCATGTACATGTATATATATATATAATTAAAATGAGATTGATAGATTAACTTGTCGAAAAATTCAAATACATAAAAAAAAATTAAAGAGTGACGGAACTACACATTAGTTCTCTAATACGGTAGCCTTTTTGAATTCGTTGATTTGTTATTCTTTTTGTTAACTTGGCAAATGGCTTTTTTCAGTAGAAAAGGTAATAAACTAACATGAATATGTCGTGTAAAAGTTGCGATTTTGTACAGATAATAACATGTACAAAAATTGTGTACATGTAATAATGTGTACAATGCAAAAATACAAGTTATGACATGTACAACAATACCTCATACATGTTTTTGATAAGAACATATCAAGTCAATAGCTGATGAAAAAACGGAATTAAGAAAACACATGGCACATATACATGTGAACTCGTATGGACCCCGCGAGATGATTGAGTTGAGATGATTGATCAAGAAGAAGATGCGCTGGGGATTAGTTACTTCTTTGCACGTCGACTGTCATAATCATAACGGACTTCAAGCACTGATCTAGGAGGCTCTATCAATTGTATAAGTTAGAGAACTATATTTCATCCAAAAAATAGATGAAGTCTTATTTATGAAATATATTCATTTTCTTGAGAGAGAAAAAGGGAGGGGGTAAAGTTAAAGAAATAAAAAAAATAGCCATTGCGCATCCAATTTATGTTTTTTCTAAAACAAAGCATTTATTCTTGTTTTTAAACGACCCCATTTTTTTTGGGGGACACATTTGTTTCCGGATAAAAACTTATGTTTAAGTTTATAGATCTTCATGAATTTTTTTTCAGAAGGTTCAATACCACAAAAGAAAGGTTGAGATTGATTTTGAGGATGATGGTCCCATCCGATTAGGAATAAGAACAAGCATTTTTCTAGTTTCAGGATAATAACTTGTGTAGAAGTATAACAATTGCTCTGAAATCCTACCGCAATGTTTAAAACCACAAGTAGAAGGTTTGGATTCATTTTAAGGCTTATGGGGCAAAAGCTTAGGAATTAAGGGCCACAAAGGGGTCAAAACAAGCATTTTTCTAGTTCCAAGACAATAACTTATGTGTAATTGTATATATCTCTCTGAAATTGTACCACAATGTACCATATAAAAAAGGGGAGGCTGGGGTTAAGTTTTGGGTTAATTGCCCAATATATGTAGGAATTAAGAGCCAAAAAAGGGCCAAAAAGAAGCATGTTTCTAGTTTCCAAACAATCATGACACTAACTTGTGTTTAAGTATATGGATCTCTCTGAAATTGTACTACAAGGTAAAATACTGCAATGGAAATCATGGGATTGAGTTATTGCTCCAAGAGGGGGGAGTCAAAAAGTTGGGGGATATTTTCTGTTGACCATTTTTTGAAGGGCTTCCTTTTTTACAAAATTTTTCAAATTTCGAATTTTGAAAAGTTTCAAGAAGAAATCCTCAATTAACAGTATTGTGCAATAGAGTTGTTAGATCTTTGACCACATTAATATTGTGACAAAAAACCTATATTATGTCAAATATTTGATCACAATCCAAATTCAGACAGAATCAAGCTTGAATATTGTGACCAAATATGCCCCAACTGTTCAGTTTTCAACCACTGGGGTCGTATAAAGCTGCGTCCTGCGGAGAACCCGGTTTAACATATGTCTTATAAAAGATCTCTAGTCTTTCCCTTAGGCCTCCGTATAAAAGCATATTGAAACTTTTTAAATCTTTTAAAACCCGCTTGGTACAAAAATCAAATACTAGTATTATAAAAAAGAAATGATTTACAAATGTTGAATGCGTCAAGACAATTATCTATCCGAGACTTAAAACTCTGTAGGTAACTTCATGAAGCTGCATGATTGTTTGGCTAATGTTTCACGTATATTGAGGAAGAGAATGCTTCAAATACGTTAGTATTTCAAAAATAATAAACCGGGTCAAACGGTATTTAAATATTGTCATATCTTTCATAAAATTGCACAGTATTTAAAAAAAAAAAAGAATGAAGCATGTCGGAGTGGATCGTCTTATAAGTCATGGAACCGTGTCATGTGAATGCGATGTTGGTAAATCCAGAAACAGAGTGCATACTAGATAGAAAACGACACGTGTACTAAATTTTAAAGGAAACGCCACGGTAAATCGTAAAAATCAAACAAGCATAACTCTTTCGCCGTGGGCGCATTTGAGGAAATTTAAAACCAGATACATTGGATTTGACAGTTTGACACCATCATTAAATTGTTTTTGTGTGCTGCTCTTCGTCATTCTTATGTATTAACTACACACGACAACATTAGGAACTAAGGCTGATATGAATACAACTACTTATCCGAACAAACGGATTTTCGACATGTCGATAAATAAATACTAATAGATATCTTTACTTAAGTAGTGCTAAATTTTGCATGGATTGAAAACAATAGTTAATCGTTTTAAGGAGTGTAATTGTATTTTAGTAAACTGTAGAGTAGAAATCGTTTTTATTGATTTTACTTAAAATTTTGCAAGTGTCAGTACAACTATATTGAAACAAATTTACATTTTCGTCCAAAGATAACAGTATTTTCCAATTAAAAAGTTAATTACCGTGTAGAAAGTTAAAGTTAATCGTAAAGGGATTCCTAAATTTTATGACACCTTCAGTAGGTCAGACTAGTCATTTAGAGTTCAAATAGTAGTCGTCTGCAATTGCAGCTGGTGGCGATTTAATTACTTTGTTTTTATCATCTCTGGGAATCAGGTTAACTTAGTGTGAAATTTTCTGTCTAATGTTGCAGACGTAAACAGTTCGTCTTTATCGTGCGATATGTTAACAGCAAAAACAATGTCGTGAAACTATAATACAATGAATACGAAATCAATGTAACTATTGTAAATATTGGATAAAAACTTAGTTATAAGCAAACATTCGATGCCACTGTTTTGGAGGAGGTGATACTTTTTCAAATTTAAAAGTGAAATTACCCAAAAAAATTTATCATATAACAAATACTATAAGAGGTTGCCTATACATGCGATTTCTTTATGATAAATAACTAGAGGCTCTAAAGAGCATGTGTCCCTCACTTAAAAGATTTATGGCAAAATTGTGTTTTGGTGTTGGTGATGTATTTGTAGATTTGACTTTATTGAACAATCTTGCTGCTTACAATTATCTTTGTCTATAATGAAATTAGCCCAGAAGTGACAAAGAAAAATATTTTGAAAAAATTTACAAAAATTTACAAAATTTATGAAAATTGTTTAAAATTGACTAAATAGGACAATAACTCCTAAAGGAGCCAATTGACCACTTTGTTCCAGCTGACTTATTTGTAGCTCTTAATTTGCTGTACATTATTGCTTTTAATAGTGTATCTCTATCTATAAAAATAGATAATAACCAAAAGCTGCCAAATTTTCCTAAAATAAATTCAGGGTAAGCAGCCCAATAACAAGTTGCCCGATATTACTGTATCCCATTATATATTTTATGAGAATCAATAAAATTATACGATATCATAACATGTAAATTAATATTATGCAATCAAAAAATTTTGAAATGCATAATACAATGCATGAAATATAAAATCGTGCACATCGTGATAACGAACCTATTGCATATATTATATTTGAATACATATTTGAAGAATATTCTATTTTTTATTCTTTTTTTTCTAGCTATATGGCGTAGTCAGTTTATTTTCGACTTGAGGGTTTTTATGTCCTCTGGTTATCCTTTGCCTGTATTTAGTTATGATTTTTTTTAAGTTAAAGAACTCACGGATAAATGGTTTATTTTTAAATAAATTGTTTCTTATGTCAAATTCAAAACATTGCCAGTGTTTATCTTAAGAGACCACCATATGATAGATATATCTACCGAAATAAACAAATATTCCAAAAAAAATCGTTATCACAATATGTTCGATATCTAAATGTTTTTATGAATTTATTAGCATTTCCAAAATTATTTGATTTCATAATATTAATCCACACATTATGCTATATTATAATATTATTGATTTTCATAATATATCTTAAATTATGGGATACTATAATGTTCATTATGGTGGAATGTTAGTGCTTGGATTGTCTTGTACATTGTATATATACGGATGGTATGCTGCTTTCTCGAAAAAAACACTTTGTCACTAGCACTTTACCAAAGATAATGAGACTTTGAACGGTGTCGAAACTTTTACATTGACTGCCTTATTTGAATGGACGAATCAGTGCATTGATCAGCTTTGAAATTAATGCACTTATGTAATAGAATCGAAGAGTACATCGATAGAGTATGGTTATTAAGTGTGGTATGTTGAAGATGATAGATGAAAATGTCTACGTTTTGTTTTTCTTCTGTAATGTGTACTGTTTTCAGGCAGAGTGTTTGTTCTTCTTTTTTAGCCATGGCGTAGTTATTTTATTTTCGCCTTGTGTGTTTTTATGTCATCTGGGTATCTTTTGCCTGTTATTTAGTTATGATTCTTTTAAGGTGAAAGAAAAGACGGATAAATGATTTATTTCAAAATAAGTTGTTACTCATGTCAAATTTTGCCAGTTTTTATAATCCTGGTACTTTTGATAACTATTTACACCACTGGGTCGATGCCACTGCTGGTGGACGTTTCGTCCCCGAGGGTATCACCAGCCCAGTAGTCAGCACTTCGGTGTTGACATGAATATCAATTATATGGTCATTTTTATAAATTTTCTGTTTACAAAACTTTGAATTTTTCGAAAAACTAAGGATTTTTTTACCCCAGGAGTAGATTACCTTAGCTGTATTTGGCACAACTTTTTGGAATTTTGGGTCCTAAATGCTCTTCAACTTTGTATTTGTTTGGCTTTTTAACTATTTTGATCTGAGCGTCACTGATGAGTCTTATGTAGACGAAACGCGCGTCTGGCGTATAAAATTATAATCCTGGTACTTTTGATAACTATTTACACCACTGGGTCGATGCCACTGCTGGTGGACGTTTCGTCCCCGAGGGTATCACCAGCCCAGTAGTCAGCACTTCGGTGTTGACATGAATATCAATTATATGGTCATTTTTATAAATTTTCTGTTTACAAAACTTTGAATTTTTCGAAAAACTTAGGATTTTTTTACCCCAGGAGTAGATTACCTTAGCCGTATTTGGCACAACTTTTTGGAATTTTGGGTCCTAAATGCTCTTCAACTTTGTATTTGTTTGGCTTTTTAACTATTTTGATCTGAGCGTCACTGATGAGTCTTATGTAGACGAAACGCGCGTCTGGCGTATAAAATTATAATCCTGGTACTTTTGATAACTATTTATCTTATGAGACCACCAAATGATAGATACGTCTACCGAATTAAAAACACATTCCAATAAAATGGTTATCACGATATGATCGATTTTTTAATATCTATAAGCATTTCCAAAATTATTTGATTTCATAATAATTAATCCACACATTATGCTATCTAATGATAAACTCGTGATAAAACTTAATCCATCAACACCAAATGATGTAAAAGCAGTTTTTTCTTTTATTAAAGAGTCATTAGAACTGAGGAAAGGAGAACAGTAACTGTTTTATCATCTTTCTTATAACATTGTCGAGTTTTCATTATGTTTCATTATGTTTGTTCGTCAATGCATTTGCCACAACCAAAATTGGTTTTTGTATGTTTTGCAAATAAAGATATATATAATATTATTGATTTTCATAACATATCTTCAATTATGGGATACCATAATATCCATTATGGTGGAATGTAAGTGCTTGAATCGTCTTGTACATTGTATATACAGATGGTATGCTGCTTTCTCGAGAAAAAAAACACTTTGTCACTAGCACTCTACGAAAGATAATGCGACTTCTTCAAAACTATCTGATGATTAGCTTTATTTTTTAAATATGTCCACGAAGCAGAGTTTGAATGGTGTCAAAAATTTTACATTGACTGCCTTATTTGAATGGACGAATCAGTGCATTGTTCAGCTTTGACATTACTGCACTTATGTAATAGAATCGAAGAGTACATCGATAGAGTATGGTTATTAAGTGTGGTATGTTGAAGATGATAGATGAAAATGTCTACGTTTTGTTATTCTTCTGTAATGTGTACTATTTTCAGGCAGAGTGTTTGTTCTTCTTTTTTAGCCATGGCGTGGTCATTTTATTTTCGCCTTGTGTGTTTTTATGTCCTCTGGGTATCTTTTGCCTGTTATTTAGTTATGATTCTTTTAAAGTGAAAGAAAAGACGGATAAATGATTTATTTCAAAATAAATTGTTACTCATGTCAAATTTTGCCAGTTTTTATCTTATGAGACCACCAAATGATAGATACGTCTACCGAATTAAAAGCACATTCCAATAAAATCGTTATCACGATATAATCGATTTTTTAACATCTATAAGCATTTCCAAAATTATTTGATATTATAATATTAATCCACACATTAATGCTGTTTTATAATATTATTGAATTTCATAATATATCTTAAATTATGGAATACCATAATATTAATCATGGTGTAATGTAAGTGCATGGATTGTCTTGTACATTGCATATACGGATGGTATGTTGCTTGTGCGAAAAATACTTTGTCTAGCACTTTACCAAAGAGAATAAGCCTTCTTCAAATCTCTCCGATCATTAGCTTTAGTTTCGCAAAGATGATTATGAACCAGAGTTTGAATGGTGTCGAAACTTTCACATTGACAGCCTTATTTGAATAAACGAATCAGTGCATTGCTCAGATTTGAAATTAGTGTACTTATGTAATATAATCGAAGAGTATACATCGATAGAGTATGGTTATTAAGTGCGGTATGTTGTAGATGATAGATGATTGTTATGGATTAACCGTTTTACAGATGATATCAGATATGTTCCTTATTTCATAACTAAAATCCCCTTCCGTTTCACGTATATGACCTACTGAATTAGAGTATTTACCGGGTTGTAATAACATGTGCAACACGACGGGTGCCACATGTGGATCAGGATCAGCATACTCTTCCGGAGCACCTGATATTATCCCCAGTGTCCAGTGGGATTCGTGTTGCTAAGTTTTTACTTTTCCTGTGTTGTGTATTGTGTTCTATTATTTGTATGTTTATCTTTTCTTTTTTTAGATATAGCGTTGTCAGTTTATTTTCTCTGGAATCTGTCGCCCCTCTTTCACAGATAGTGGTTGTATTGTTTATTTTGTAAGCGCGACATTTTTGTAAACTAAATATGTAGTAACATTCATATATGTAATTTATTATTGTATTAGTTAAATGCAATTCAATGGGACTTCATATATCTTATATGAATTCACTCGTTTAAACTCAGTTTCCTTACGACAAAACACGATAATATCATATAAACCCGGCTTTTTTACTAGTCTGAAATGTTGACCAGGATTCAAGTCTTGCTATTTCACAAAGTATCAGTCTGTTGTCTGCTCTCTGGCTGGAGTGTTGTCTCTTTTACATATATTCCTTATTTCCGATCTCAATTTTATGCTATTAAACATGACGTCCTACCCGGACATATTATTGTGAATCCGGAGCAATACGTCATTACTCTCAATATCTTAAGTTGAGTAGAAGAAAGCGGACAAACACCTTTCAAATCTTACGTTTGGTCCAGCATCCATCAAACATCTACTTCTCGCAGTCTAGGTGAGCGCGCTTTTACCAACTGGGCGATACCCTCATAGCATATAAGTAATGTAGAACTCTGCTAATAGAAAATACTTTAAATAATGGTCATGAGTTTGAACTTGTATAGTGTTCTTATTTTTCTTTACATAACAATGCATAGGAAATTTTAAAAAGATGCAACTTGCTGTACGGTATATCTTGATGTTAGTTTTTATGTATTTTATTTGTAATTGGTTTACTTTTGCAAATATGAAAACAATACTACTTAATTCGGAAATTAAGGAATATAGGTGTTATAGTTTTAGAATATTAGCCGAGATAATAGAACAATTTTTAAACCTTTAAAAAGTTTATACAACATTCGTCGTAGCTTTTATATTATATTTCATTGTTTGAATCAACTGATTTAACGTTCAATGAAATGCAATTAACACGTAGTGATTGATATTTGTTTTCCTTTGGAGTGTTCAGATCTCTTTATTATAAATATTCAATATATTTATTTATATTATTCTGTATTATATTTTGACTAACAAACTTCGTGTTTTGGCTAGTATGATGTGCAAAGAAGTCAACGAATAAATTTGAATAAATAAAAATAGAATATTATTATTTTTAATTTAAATATTATATATTAACAAACAAAAATAAAAGTCTATTATAAATGTCTTCATGTATAAGTCATCATCCCCATTTCATCTCAGCATTTCATACTTATATCTTTATTGCAAAAAGATAATTTTGACAGGTTGCACTCCCATTAGTACGTTGTGATATAATTTCAACTAGGCATTAATATTTTGAGTTCATTCTGCAATGTGTATACGTTTTCACTTCAAACGTAAATTATGTCATCTGTTTCTTACCAATTAATCATACTGCTGAACTGAATAATATTGTATTACATGGCCTTGCTTCGCATTGAAATAGTTTAATATTTACAATTTATTTCTTCTGCTATTTTTATACTTGTATATAAATTAAGTTTGTGGTTCTCGAGAACAAATATGTTATCTTAATTTTTTTAAGAATTTTGTTCAGCAGATATATAGAAGTCAAATTGACAATAACTTAATTTTGATATTCAACGTGTTATGTAGAGAAACAACAATCATAGTGCTGTTTTGAATACTCAGGTGTATCTATCATCAAATATTGACCGACGTCGTAATACGCCAAAATGGATATCTAATTTCTACCTGCCTATGTTTGTAGATAGTGATTTTTTTTTAAACTTCTGTCGTGGTGTCTCGATTTTTATACTAAGATGTAATTTTGATTGACATGTAAGACAACAAAAGAGACATTTCAATTACAGACAAAATTTTAATTTTAAAGGATTTGAAAGTGTATTCGAATTAATGTACCCACCTTACCCAATATACACAAACACACATGAGTAGCATTGAAACGGTCTGCAAAATAAACTGAATTATAAACAATAACAATTGCATGTAATGAGTTTTTGTGGATCTGACCATTAATTAAATTTCGTCATATCAAGACGTATAAACACGCGCAAGTAATGTGTTTCTATACCTATTGTGTATATAGTTATTTATAATTTAAAAAGACGTCTGAATGATGTGTACTATTTTTTTATAACAATTCCCCCTGATAAAACTAATATATTGTAAACGAGGTCAACTGACACACTTATTTTCTACATTTATTTTCTACAACACGATATATCCATAGTTTAAGGAACGATAATACATTTAACAAAAATATGGCTTATAAGACGGCACGATTTGTCTCCCTTGTACAAAAACTGTCCTCGATAAAAGACATTGAAGACGGAAGCATTTATAAATATGACGCGAGAAAGGCGACGATTGTCGAATGAATATAAACAATAGATGATAATAAAAATAGCATTTTAAGATTAATAAATTACGGAACTTGTTAGCAGTACCCAAAACATTGTTTTTCGGACACATCAAATTTTATTTTTCCATGCATAATTATGAAATTCAATAATAATCAAAATTATGGACACGCATAATATTACTGGAAATATTATTTAATCTCATAATATTATGGCTTTTCATAAAGCAGTCAAATTTAGCCAATTCCATAATATTATGGAGTTCGCTAAGTGCCCCGACTGATTTCCACCATAAAAAAAACTAAGAAATGAACGAGGAAGGGAAAGAATTTTTTTTTAAGAAACAATACACTTTAAGGCGAAGTGTACGTAATTGCACGCCTCTAGCGGAATACGGGATTAAAAACGTTCGTCGTTAGTTACGCAAGTTATCTCCCTTACTCCAAGAAAGGACACACGAAAGAGAAACTACTTTCTGCGGTTTATAATGAATCCAACAAGCACGCCTGTGCTGTCGTAAACCTCATAGAAATTATCTAAATAACTCCAATTAGAAATCACAGCATTCTGTAAGTTGTAGGTGCAGCCTGGCTTAAAAACACTGTTTTTTGTTTTTGTTTTAGACGCGTAGGAGAAGGCATTTCGTGTTTATGATATCAACAGAAAGAAAAAACGCCTCACAACAAAATTATAAACAAATAAACAAATAAACATGTAACATTTTTTCTTCTTTTGATATCAAATTAATTAAAATGAAACCTGAATTGACCCAACAATTTTAATATCGTTTTAAAAAGCCGTAGTCTTGAACGAAAAACACAGTACTCAACGTAAAGTTTTATAATAGGTTACACATAATTAATGAAAGACGTGTGAATTTATTAAAAAGGCGTTGAAATGTTCGTATTTTGTGCAATTGAAAATTTAAGGACATGATTTATATTCATATAAGAAATCAGACGATACCAAGAGAATAATTTGACCGCTAGTGCAAAACTTACCAGTCGGAAGAACAAAGACGGAAAACAAACAAAAAATAAACAAATATGCCCTAAATTACTCAGTAACTTAAAAATTGTCTCCCTCTATCATTTATCTTAAAATGTGTACATCATTCAAAATTAGAGAATGTAATTTTGAAATAGAATATAGAATTACGGGGGGGGGAGGGTATGACCTTTATCGGAACTTCGGGATCGGGTGTTTTGAAGCTATGGATTTCGGGATTTTAGATTTTAACAAAAAATAACACACATAGGTCGAAAATAGTTCTAGTTCATAGTGAAGAAAAAAGTTAACCGTTTTCTAGCTTGGCGATCTCTGCACGCACCCGAATATAATAGACAAATACAATACAATAGTACACAAAACGTAACATAAAGAACTAAATACCGAGCAACACGAACTCCAACAAAACGGTATATATTTCATACAAGTATAGGACCATATGAAGCGTCGTAACTGTTGCGGCGACGTTTTACAGTTTTACACTCAAGATTCAACTTTAACAGGGTATATAGCTTGAAAGAACTTTCTTTGCACGGGTTAGAAAAACTGTTGTCCTTCCGATTATGGTTTACTTATATATTTCAGTCAACAACCAGTTGCTATTTTAGTGGAAGGTGGATTTTTTTCTGAGTGAAATTAATTTTCAACTTTGTACGATTTTGACGTGCAAACATTTTTTTTAACTTTTGTACACCTTTATTTTCTTCATTGTGTTGGGTAAAATATATATTTTCATTCTTTTTGGACGAGGTTATTTATTTTTAAGTCTTCATCAGGCCAGACTATTAATTTTCACAATTCGGCACCTCTCCTCAGAATAACGAGTAATCGTCCCCTAACATACAGAGTCAAAATAAATGTGATTACAGCAACTATAAGTAATCATACGGCCTACACCAGATACCCTGTAGTCATTCAGAAAGATTCCGACATGACAAAATGTGAAACAATTCAAACGAAAAAATTCAACTCATTTTCGAAACAAACTTGCCTTCAGAGTTACATGTGATCCATAATGATTACCAAGCAAGATTAGGTAACAAAGAGTAATCAAGTAATTGATGAGCTATATACACCAAACAAACTAATTTCCCGGTATTCGAAGCGTTACTAAATAAATTTCTAAAGAATTCATTGTGGTACAAAGGACAATAATAGACAATCAAGTAGTAGAGAAGAAAGTCGAGCAGACTACAAACAAGACTAGTAGTGAGATTTGTCAAGGCTATTGTAAATTGGGTGTAACAGGTAAATCACTCAAGCAAAACAACATCGATGTATCTTTCGTTTATTTGTTTCAAACTTTATCGACTTATATATATACATGCGTGTATTCTTATTAAAGTCACATACTTCACAATTTAAACAAATGAATGATCAATACACGTAACATATAAAAGTAATTTAAAGGAAAACATTAAAATATTGATGCACGGTTTAGAAAATGCAAAACTTGTGAATCTGTTAAAAATAAGATAGTTAGATGTTTAACATAATTTTAATTTGCCCAAATGCAGTAGATCTTTATCTCACATATTCGTTTCAAAACTTGCTGAGTGCTATGAAAACTCGTGACATGTAAGTATGATCCATTGAAATGACTTGCGAAACTTTATGTATTCCTGTTTCTCTTTTTCTGTCTTACTATAGTGTACTCGTAAATTAAATATAGACACGGAAATTAAAGTAACTTACAAAAATTATTTATTTTTAACATAGTTTAAATCGATGTTTCTTATATTTTCGGTCAACAACAAATATTCCGGCGTTAATTGTGGAAAAGCAGCAAAATACAAAAATTGTGAATTGTGGTTCCGATTCTGTAAAGGGATTATTGTGCTGTCATGCACCGTGGCGTATAAAAAGTATTGCTATCAATGAACATGTATTCTGTTTATATGAGATAAATTTTATTCTGCGATAACGATGGGTAGGTTGATTTAGTTTAACGACATTGACTTGCTCTAAGTCGACATTCTCTTACGTCTAATGCATTTAGAAAAAAAACGTATATTTACGTTTAGGGCATTTAAGGATGTACTTAGGTGAGGTTAGGTGAAAATTAATAAATTGAGAAGTTAAAATTGATACTATAACCTGTAAGAGCATCAATTAAGGATAAATATAAGCTAAAAATATTTATAGGTCATGGACCTCCTTTTCGAGATATTTCAGATTTAAAATATTGCGGGAAAAGGCTGACTCGGACTTTTACCTTATATTTGCATTGGTATTATCGGGTTTCAAAACAAAAGAAAGAAAATTAAGAATCTTCTAAAATGTTGGTAAATGAAAAAATAAATGGGTGTTATGGGGCAAAATATTTTACATTGTGTTGTATGGAAAAACACCAAGGAGTCCGAACATTTGACACAAATTTTAAAACCTCACCTAAGTACATCCTTAATATAAGTCTACCTACCAAATTAAAATCAACATCAACATTATTAAAAAAAAACAAGAATGGAAAAGAAACAACTATGCATTTTTGCTCTGATAGAATTTTTATTTACTGTATTTAAGCGGTAATTTCTAAATAAAAATGTATTGTCGTAGAAATAAAATATTTCATTTAGGTGCTTTCGTTGAAGTTCGCGTTACATATCAAAATAAATTTTATTGGTCGGAACAATGGCAAACTTTAAATCCAGGTGTTCTCATCGAGGTCCGCGTTCATGTTTCAATTCAATACGCAATATTTCATCTAGATGCTTTCGTTGAAGTTCGCGTTACATAGTAAAATGAATTTCATTGGTCGGAACAATTGCAAACTTTTAATCCAGGTGTTCTCATCGAGGTACGCTTTCGTGTTTCAATTCAATACACAATACGGTGAAAAAGATAACACTCTCTGGATTCTATACTGTACATAAATGCAAAACACGAACACTTGCAATTCATTACACACAAATATGTTACAACAATACATTAATATTATAGATTCTAGTTATGCATACACAGTTATACATATTTTTTTTTCTAGAACTTAAGTTTAAAAATCTTTATAAGTGAAGGTGCTATCTTTAGTCAAATTCAATATACAAAGAATCACAATTTACCAAGGACTTACGTGCCGCGGTATAATTGTATTAATGTATATACCATGTACGGGAATATGTCGGACCCCTTCTAGGATTTGCATATTTGGAAAAGTCAGATATGTCTATCCAAGAGTATATGATACTTACAGTTTTCATGTATAAAAAAACAAACACATCTTCCTATCAAATGATTTAATTTATATAAACAAAGAAGACCAAGTTACAAATAACGGAATAATAAGCTCACATATATTTTTCTTCGTACTATAAATTTACAACAAGAAAATCAAGATAATTAAATACACACTATAGGTCAGATTTAATTACAAGATTAAATTTCAAGAAAAACAAAAACTCACAAATTTCTATAATATAAATATATAGTTTAGGCTAATACATTTCAAGTAATGATAATTTCAAAACATTTACTTGAAATGTAAATATAAGGTAATCTGGCGCAATACCCGCAAGGGTAGTCGCCATTAAATTCTATTAAGTAGTAGTAAAAAAAAATCAAATTTAAACTCTACGACGTCCGATTAAACAAATAAAATTTAGAGGAACAGCACTTTTACGAGTCTTCCAACACAACAAACGTATCTATCTTTTTCGCCAATGCAAATTATTACTATTTATATTAGAACAAGGATTTGTATACTATGCAATTTATTGAGACAGTAACATTAATATATAATTGTATTCGCACCCTTTCATTTAAGGTAATTAAATCCAAATAACTAAATAAAATTAATTGTAGCGGTTTATTTAACAGTGTGCACCACATTTTTTATGTTATTTCGAATAGACAGAAAAAATATTACAGTCTTTTCTTATAATTTAATTCTAAATTCCATTTTAAACCGTAGAAAACCATTAAAAAACGTTGATGACGTCACGGTCACATGACTAAATTATGTCTATGGGCTCATAACAAAATAACGTCAGCCAATCAGAAGACGCGTTACATCCAAAATTAAATTATTTAAAGATATTAACTAAAAGAATTGCTTCGATATTTCTATAATCAATCAATAAATTTATGATGCAAACGAAACTTTAATGAATAATTATCGTTTGTAGTTTTTCAAAATAACTATTATATCTGATAAAAATGGGAAAATAAATCTATTGGATAAAAACTACCGATTTTTCTATGGGACAAAATTTATCCTTATTGGAATCAAATTTGTAATATAGATTCATACAGGACAAAACATATCCTGAGTAACGGAACGAAACAAAAAAAAACCATGGTAAAATAAAATCCGTCATTCTTTTAGAATAGTTCTCGAAGGTTAACATATAGTCATATAATGCAGCGACTCTGTGGGATTGCGACGTCAAAGACGTAATATCTGCCACTGAACATGTACAAAATGAGAAAAAAAATGAACTTTCTTAAAACTGCCGAGGCAGACAAGTCAAATAATAGTAGATAGCTATGAAGCAAAGATTGCATTTTGTTTCAAACTGATATATATGTGCATGAAATAAAAATTTCCATCATATTTAATTTCGGGTATTTACGATTACGAAAGCGTGTTGAACGCGACGTTCGGTAAAGACGGCCGTTTTTTAGCAGCACTGGATAGCATATTTCGTCTATTCTCGCTTCAAACCAATCCATCTTAAATACACCAGAGATTACTAAAATAAAACTATTTTAGAAATGAATTTTTTAGGTAGGTATTAAGCTTCAATTCGACCATTAACTACCGTAAATTTTCGTTTTTTTTTTAAGTATTACGAAAAATCTGTTATAATCCCTGACCTTCCAGACGCTTATATACTTCGTTCATTCGATTGTATGGAATTATTATTTTTAGAAACCGGTCTTTTAATGCCTTAAACAATTAAAAGATAAAAGCGATTTCTGTTTGAAGAAACGAATGCCATTCTAAAAAAAGAACGTTTTCGCTGTTTACGTCGTCCTGATGCAAACGTCAAAGCTGAAATAAAAATTACTCTGAGATTACCCTAAAAATATTTCGCTAGCTGTGCTTAGGACTAAATTTATAAATCGTTCATTTGCAAGCACAAAAAAAAATAATTATGCAAAACAAGTGATAAAACTTACCAATTTAAAACAGGAAACGAAAGTACTATAGTCTAATAAGGTTCGGTATTTATTTAAAAACAATCTCCATCCAACATCAGAGTATGACGTAAATCGATTTGTTTACTATAGCTAAGCAACCAACAGACAAAATAAATCTTGCCTCCCCGATAAAGACCATATATTTAAAGACACGGAATAAAAAATAAGGAAAGGATAGCATGTTACATTGGTTACAAACACATTTATGCAAACATGAAGCAGCTGTTTCTTGACTGAACTGGTCAGTGATAATACAAAACCGGGGTTTTAAAAAAAATGAAGAAAAAGAAGCAGACATTTTAGATTTATAAAAAAGCAAATCAGAAATAGTGTTTACATGTAACTGAATTTGAAAGAAAAGAAATTATAAAAAATATAGTCTATAATATGTAAATATTTATTTCAAAAAGCTAACAATAAAATGAAAGTAAAATATGTGATACTTAAGAACATTGGACGGGGCCGTAACAGCCTCATGTTGGAAATTAAAAAATAAATTGAAACAAAAGCTTGTCTTCATCATTGTTCATTGTTTCACGGCGAATGTCTTACAAGAAGCAAACTCCCATTAGTCCGGTGTCGCCCCTGCATGTTTTGCGTGATCCATGCACGTTTCTGATTTGCTTTAAGTTTTTAATTTTTGATCATCTTTTGTTGTTACTTATGTGTATTATCTGTACCCCATGACCCGGATTTGTCTTTTGTTCATTTATTGTCCTACTTTATGACTTTAATCTAAGTGTTAATTGCCATTTGTAGTTGGGAAAGGAGAGGACATGCAACCACTTGTACAGATAAAGGATAGAATTACCATACAAGCATTTATAGTCAACACAATCAGAAAGAGTTCTCATCGTCGGACGGGGAATATGAAGGCTTCCAAGAATGAACAAGTGACATATTTAACTCTTAACAGTTAGAAAACGGACTATCGACATCGACCGCTTGTTCTTCATATTTGAAACTGCATGCATATACGTATACGTTTATTATAGTGATGAGTTCTTGCGTCTGACGAAAACTAAATTCCTGCATGGTTATATCTTGACATACGTTTATATTGGTTTGGTAGGTGATTACTTAAAATCGTTATTTAAAAATCCTGTTTGTGAGATGTAGATTCATTTCAATACCGAAATTTCGTCTATATAATAAGTTTCACAAGTGTATAACACGGAGAAGCTCTGAATGTACATTACTCCCATTTTGTTTGGATGTGAACCATCGATGTTTACAGCAATATCAAAGAATAAGATGATGATGTTAGAAAGAACTATGGGCGTCATGTAGCAAATATTACATGCATATTGGACCATCAGTTGTCAATCTATGAACAGATTTCCAATACCACCATATTATTGAGAAAGAATGTTTACATGCTATACTTTCGTACTAGTATTACAGGGTTCTTGTGTCGTTCACCTTAACCACACATCTTTTTAACGATGTTTAAAAAAACGACAGAACCAATTTAATGTCATATTTCCCTATTTTTAAATATAACTATCAGTCTTTTATCTGGCAAGAATACCCCTATTTAGCGGACAAGCAGTTTATTCTATTTTCTGTTATTGAATACCAAGAAAGAAAATAAATCCCGAAATTAATTTGAAACTTTGATACTCTATAGTCTTCCAGAAAAATCTTCACATCCCTTGGGGATAATTAGTGTACGTCCAGTGGCATTTATAACATGCATGTCGGAACAGGAAATTTGGCATAATGTACTTTCAGAATCATGTTCACATTATTATACATTATACCCAACAATTGTGATGTCGAATTCCTTCCTTTGTTCGAGAACAATCTTATTGAAATAGAAATATGTGATTTTACTATGTCCATAACTTCGATGAACCAAAGCAAGTTAATTATCGACCTGTATTTAATTCAAATTGGTTCTCTTCTTCTGCTTCGTCCATCGACATCCCATGATAACATACTGTTGTCATACGAGAACTTGTCTTTTTACAAAACTTTTAACCCAAATTAAACAAAACCTATGTTTCTTTCTTATGTTCAATGTAAAACTGTATATAATTTTAAATTGCAACTATCTATAGTTCCGTAACTTTCTATCCAGGCATACAAACGAATGGTCGATAAGTGCGTATATTTTTGTTAAATCATTTTTCTGGTAGGTTTCAAACTGTCCTTCACTTTTGACAACGAGTATTTACATTTCCCAAAATTTACCCCTTGGAAAAAATGTGTAAACAGATTTTTATTTTATCAAATATTTTTTTTTTTTGGAATTATTTAGATTTTTATAAATAATATTCTTTACACCAGAAATGGGTTTATTTTATAAACAAGCGTAAGAGTAGTAATGACTAGTATATCACTATCGGACACGCAAGACAGAGATGTATATTATACACCTGATAGTTCAAAATGGAAAGTTTCAAGTTATCGGTCGTGTACACCGATCAATACCCTCAGAAGTGAAACGATGCGTGAACCTGCAAGTCCGACAGGAAATCGCTTGAATACCTGAACGTGTCCCCTCACAATACATATGGGAGTAATACCTTTAGCCATGCTGGTGATCAGACAAGGGAAGGTCCGAATTTATTTAAATAAGTTTATTATATAAAATAATTATGAACAAATTAGATTTTCGAATACAATTTTAACGGAACACTTATTTATGACTTTGAACTATGACTTTTTCACCAATTCGCATATAAACAGTTAAAAAAGACAGACCTTGGTTACTTAAACAACAAAAAAACATTTTCTGTAGTAAGTCGGATAAAACAATCGTACGATTGACACGATATCGACACGCGATTACGACTATATAAGGCTACTGTGGTTTTGGTCCTTTGTGTTTCATAGACATATCGTGGTTAAAAACGGAGAGGATGGTCAAAATGACGACACGCAAGGAATTGATACTCTAAATTTAAAATCGATGGTGATCTCTTGTATAGCAGAATAAAACTTTAATTTTAATATCTATGAATTTGAGCATTTTTATACAGAATAGACATAATATTAATTTTCGATTTTTTTACGGAGTTTAAGTAATATGTATAATGGTAAATTGAAATTTTGGAAAAAAATATATATATTCATGAATCCCATGCAGATGATTTGGGTCAAAGGTCAAACATATAAATGAAATCTTTGGTCCTATTATATTTTTACTATCTAAATACATATTTTAAATAATACATTCTTTTTGTGTATTTATTTAATGTTTACTTTTATTTAATTTGTCAAAACGTATTTATTTTGGTTTAAATGAAAATAAAGAACAGAGAATAAAAACACTGTTAAAGAGAAAATACATATTTGTGTTCAATACGCCTCAGTTTGTTAATTCAAGTTTGACAACAACTTAATCCGTAATCCACATTTAGCTGACAACCGGCTTGTTTATTGTATTTTCTCAATGGAATACCCTCGCTGAGAAAAGGGAGACATATATGTTATTTGTAATGGTATTTATCAAAACTTAAACGATTGAAAATATCTAAGTAGAATATAAATTTGCCAAATATATATTTAATTCAGAGTGTAGTTGGTTATAGGGAAAGGGTGTCAGTCAATAGTTACAATAGTTCTATGTCATTAAAAAAATCACAATTCCACTCTATTCTTTTTTATTATGCATATTTTATTCGTCCTAAACATGCATGGACTATTTGTCACTGGGCGTTTAGCAACCATAAATCATTTAATCTATTCTTTATATTTTCCATCTCTTTATTCTATATTTTCAAGTGCTTATCCCATTATCTATACTATTAAACGAGAAGACCTCATTTTGGGTGTCGCTTCTCTTCCTTCCTCGATAAATTAATCGTCATGCCTCTGTGTTCTATAGGTAACATGCATAGTCGCATTTGTCATCCATTCATATGATAATTCATTTTGTGTTATTTTTGGAGAAAAACGACAAAAAAGGAGTCCGGATAATGATTCCGTCATCAGACTGACTTTTAGTCATAGACAAGACTTCCGGTTTGAAACATCACAAGTACAACCAATCGTTTAATAGATAACAAAAATGAAAAATAAATAAGCCAATCAGAGCGTTCTCTATAAACTGTTGTTTAGATCGCAAGAACCACAACTATTATATCTCTTTAGAGAGGACAATTATTTTTCGCGTTTATCTACATGTGAACTACGATTATACTTCTTTCATATATAGAGACTCTCTGTATTCTGTCTACTGTCTTCTTTGAAATTTTTATTATTTAAGGGGTCATACCAGTTGCATATATATTAAAATAAGTAAAGTACAACCGATCGTTTGATAGATAACAAAAATGAAAAATAAATAAGCCAATCAGAGCGTTTTCCATATCGTGGTGTTTAGATCGCAAGAACCACAACTATTATACCTCCTTAGAGAGGACAATTGTTTTTCGCGAACTACGATTATACTACTTTAATATATAGAGACTCTCTGTATTCTGTCTACTGTTTTCTTTGAAATGTTTACTATTTCAGGGGTCATACCAGTTGCATATATATTAAAAGAAACAAGAATGTGTCCATAGTACACGGACGCCACATCGGCACTATATTTACTAAGTTTCGAGTTGATTGGACTTCAACTTCATTAAAAACTACCTCGACCAAAAACTTTAGCCTTAATCGGGACGGACGAACGAACGAACATAATGCCCATAAGTGGGTAATAAATATTTATTGTTGAAAGTGAAAGTAGTGATTTGGAGTCATGACCTTTTTCGGGACGTCGGGATCGGGTGTTTTTAAGCTCGGGATTTGGGGATTGATCCTTACTGGATCCGGGAATATATTTTTCGATTTCGGGATTTCGGGATATAAATTTCTTTAAATTCTGCATCTTGGGACTTTATGGTTTTTATTTTGGGATCAGGACCCCTCCGACACCCCCTTAAATTAGCCTTTGTCGGTCTTAGTCATTTATACAAGATTCATATCCTTCCATTTGCATGTCTATTAGGCCCTCAAAAGAAAAAGCACTGATGGATTGTCATAGAAGCATATTTTATTAGACTAATAATGGTCAGTTATAAATAAGCAGTTACATTTATTTCATGTTTGAAGCTGTGCAAATTTTTAATTTAATTTGACTTTTACCAAAAGATGCATTGTAGCAAAGGAGAAAAAATTATTGTGATCTGAAGCCAGAAACACGAAAATAATTTAATTTAACAGAGAGGAAACAAATATCAGACTTTTGAAAAAGGGAGAGGGCTTTTGATACCTTTTATGAAATTCTCCATACATTATATCTGTTACAAAAAATCATCCTACAACAGTTCACAAGCTGTATATGCCCGCGATTTCGCGGGTGTGTTCTAGTTATCTTTATTTCTGTAAACCCCATTTATTTACACATGAATGGTGATCCTTTCATAGCCTCATATATGTACATGTATACATGGTATTTGGAACAGAAAAAAAAGATACCGTCGTATATTTAAAAAAAATGAGAATGAAAATGGGGAATGTGTCAAAGAGACAATAACCCGACCATAGAGCATACAAAAGCCAAAGGTCTCCGATCGGTCTTCAATGTAGCGAAAAACTAATGCCTACATGTATATACATGCATGCATTACTCACGGTATTCATATGCTTGGACCTATAGATGCATATACGTGTACATGTTTCAGATTGTGTTATAAAGAATTTCCTATAAAGAGCAGAAGCATTTTAATTGAATGCCTAACCAATCTTTCTTTCTTGTTGAAGAGGTTTGGGGGGTGGGGGGTGGTGTCGTGATTTTTTGAAATAAAACATTTAAACATTTGTTTGTTTCTTTTCCACATAAGAACAAAATGCGACATTTAGTTCATCTTGTATGAACAAAACGTTTGTTGTTGAATAAATTCACAAAAGGGTCAGCTTCAAAATATAAAAAAATGCAAGAAATCGTAATGCGAGATTTTTGGAAGGCATGCATATCGGTACTACTTGCCACTTAGCATTTATTTATACATCTTCATTTAGAAAAAAAGATTTAATTTATAATTTTTTGTTGATCAGAAGATTTCACCTGTTAATCTATACATACTAATCCATACACACAGGTGTCAATATCTACAAATCTACCGATAACTATAAGTGGTCATAAAAAAGGTGAAATAGTGTATTTTATAAAAAAAAAAATATATATATGGATGAATAGATAAATTTATTTTATAAAATTCTAATCCTTTAATAATGAGGCACTATTGTATACTTATAAAACCGCTCAACATTTATTTTGTTATCTCGGGTAGAAAACTTACAATATAGTTTATCCTATTGAAACATGAACGCGGACCCCAATGAGAACACCTTGGATTGAAAGATTGTAAATCTACTGACCAATGAAATGCTTTGGATTTAGAACGCGGACGTCAACGAGAACACCTAGATCGAAAACACACTATCATCTTTTGACCGTCGAACAGATAGCGAGAATCGTTGAATTGTAAATTATTCAACTTAGAAAGGAAAATTTTATTTGAAAAACAATAAAGTTAAATGTTACTGATTTTTCACTTAAAAATTTACTAAAAGTTATAATTTTGCCCCCATTTATGAATATGTGTTGAGTACCAAAAGACTAAATTATGTCAACATTGCGTAGCAATTTTTTAGATTTTATTATTTTTTATCTGAACTAAATTCAAATGCTGTATTTTGTTTAACCTTTTATATATAATTTATATAAAAAAAATAGGGTCTACCTATATTAGGGAAAATTAATTTTCTGCCCCAGGATGAAAATTGTTAAATTTGTTAATGAATATTTTCAATAGTTAAAGACTTTTATCATGCTATATTCATCTACATCAAAACCCCAGGATAGCTAACTTCACTATATAGAAAGAAATACACAAAAGAAACTCTTTGCCTACTCACCAAGAGACGTTACAATGAATATAACGATATCTTTAAATTTTCAACTCGACCTCCATTAATAAAATTGAGAATGGAAATGGGGAATGTGTCAAAGAGACAACAACCCGACCAAATAAAAAACAACAGCAGAGGGTCACCAACAGGTCTTCAATGTAGCGAGAAATTCCCGCACCCGAAGGCGTCCTTCAGCTGGCCCCTAAACAAATATATACTAGTCCAGTGATAATGAACGCCATACTAATTTCCAAATTGTACACAAGAAACTAAAATTAAAATAATACAAGACTAACAAAGGCCAGAGGCTCCTGACTTGGGACAGGCGCAAAAATGCGGCGGGGTTAAACATGTTTGTGAGATCTCGACCCTCCCCCTATACCTCTAACCAATGTAGTAAAGTAAACGCATAACAATACGCACATTAAAATTCAGTTCAAGAGAAATCCGAGTCTGATGTCAGAAGATGTAACCAAAGAAATTAAACAAAATGACAGTAATACATAAATAACAACAGACTACTAGCAGTTAACTGACATGCCAGCTCCAGACTTCAATTAAACTGACTGAAAGATTATGATTTCATCATATGAACATCAGGCACAATCCTTCCCGTTAGGGGTTTAGTATCATACCATCATAACATATATGAGAAGAACATAACCCGTGTCATGCCAACAACTGTTTTTAAAAAAAATAATGTGTTTAGTTCCGATGCAAAGACCTTATCAGTGACTCAATATTAACGCCAAAATATGCAATCTTTAATGACTTGACAACAGTATCGTAATTATATCCCTTCTTAATAAGTCTATTCAAAGGTTTTGTAAGTTTCTGAGGTGAATACTGACACCTTTGTGCTTTATAAAGAATATTACCATAAAAAATTGGATGTGAAATACCTGAACGTATTAGAAGTCTGCATTTTGAGCTATATTTACGAATGATGTCTTTATACCGATGATAAAATTTAGTAAATGTTTTGACTAGTTTGTGATATCGAAAACCCTGGTGTAATAATTTTTCAGTAATACATTTACTTACGTAGCACTACAGAATTACTTTTCATTACATTCATTTTCATATTTAAGCTGCTAAATTTATTACACTTTTTTAATATTCAAGTATTAATTCATGCTAAGTCATCGACACAACATATAGACAAGTAGATTAGCGGTGCCAACCAGTAGTCACCCCGGCCTGACATGGTAGTCGTGATATACAGGGTATGAAATTATGTTAAATATTTAACCAGATTGTCGTGTATGTAGCTTGTTTAACAATGGCGTCAGCACATGTACATCGAATGTACTTACTGGAAAAACAAGCAAGTACAATTCAAACTGGAATCCTTGAACATCCTAGTAAATTTATATAGAAGTATAAAGTCCCGTATTTTATTATAGAAATAAGTTAATATATTTCTATATATATATCCCGGCGAGGGAAGAACCAAAAATTTGCGAAAGCAAATTTACAGATCTAACATTTTTGGGTTGATGTTTAGACGAGTTGTATATATATAACAAATACATGTATATCTCTGCCTATGTGTAGTGACAACTGCAAATTATACCTTGTCTATCGAATTTCTTATGATTAGGAAATACCAGGCGTTAGAATATGTATAAAGTGCCTAGAAAATCAACCTAACGATGGTAGAGTAGATTTGATTCGTAACTTCCTCCCCGGCGCTGGAGCTGGAACCTGTACTTTTTATTTTTAACTTCTACGACAACACCGCCTAGCATTGCGCAGAGACCTTATCCCCTTCCTCTAAATCTAGCTGATAAAAAAATAAGCTTTCGTTTCGGAGGTGTTACCTTGTCGTAGGAATTAAACAAGGATCTCTGATACAATACACGAAGTATTTTTTTTAGTGTACAGAAATGATCATCTACTTATCTCTTCGGTATAATTACAGGATGCTAATCTATTTCTAGAAGCATACAATCAATAAATTAATATATGTATAGCTCTGCCTCTGTGTAGTGACAACTGCAAATGATACCTTGTCCATCGGATTTCTTATGATTAAGAAATACCAGGCGTTAGAATATGTATATGCAAAAAACTGTTTCATGATATACCCCCCCCCAAAAAAAAATCCAAATTGTATATATATGTATCTATTTTATTACAGAAATAAGTTAATATATTTTTCTTTATATATATATATATATCATGAAACAGTTTTTTTGCATATCGGGATCTAGACAGTGTCATGTCCTCTGCCTGACTGATCACCAGACAGAGAACAGGTCAATGTCTGGCTCCAGTTTGCAATTAACCTACACTACCATGGTTAGTACACGAATAGTATACACGATTCTCACGGGACCACTGGCTGGGGCAACTTATTAAAACTTAAGTCCAATATTTCAAAAGCAAATAAGTAACATCTGATAAAAAAACAAAAAATAAGCGACACACTAGGTTCTTGTAAAACTCACAACAAAAGTCAAACAAAAAAAGAAAAAATTATACAAACATTAAGTAGATTCTCTTTTTTTTTTAATTAAAAAAAAACCATTAGGAACATATAGGGCGCAATTTCCAGTAGGAAAGTCGTCCTTAAAAAAACCAACAGAACCGATAGCGAGAATTCCAGACTTCTTTTTTTTCTTTTAGTTCAAATAAGGTCAAATGTGGAAGAATACGTGTTGCAGTGCATGCGTGATTGGCAAAGATTTAATCAGATTCGCAAAAATATGTAATAACAATTTAAGTGTTTCTATATACAGATAGTGAATAAAAATATGCATTGTATGTACATGTTTTGGTTTGAATTTGTGTTAGCCGATCTCTAAAGCCGGCAACAGTAGTGGTAGATATTCACAGTTTTTTTTTTTTAAATGAACAAACACTATTACATATACATTTCATATGTGTCTGTTTTTAAACGAGTTTAGACTTAGTGTGTATATATGTATCCGCTGATAATAATTTTATGTTAGATAAACATAATTATTTAAAATCAACAGTTGTATAGCTATCAATAAGTGCATTTTCAAATTCCTTTATTTTTTAGGCTTGACGAAGATCTACATGATTTAACGAATAAATGTAAGAAGATTTGGTGTACTTGCCAATAAATTAGATCACCGTACAGCCTTCAACAACGAGCAAACCTTAACCGCATAAACATTTACAAAATTCCCCACAATTACAAATATGAATTCAAACAATTCAATCGAGAAAACTATCGGACTTATAGATGTACAACACTTATAGAAAAATATACACAACAACGACAACCACTGGTCACAGAAAAGAGGGGGTTCAAACCATATGCAGTGTATGTAAAGTGCGGATCCTAAAATACCATTTTCACTGTATATGCCATGCATTTCTGATGTAGAATGGTAAATAAACAGACGAAAAAATTATGATTTTTGAAGATTTGGACCAAGTTTTCGAAATGGTCCACATTGAGGCCCAAAGGGTCCGAAATTTAACATTTTTTTTTATTTCATCAAAAATGAAGTCTAGCTTGAATGTTGTGTACATACCTACCCCAAACTGTTCAGGGTTCGACCTCTGCGGTAGAATCAAGGGTGCTCTACAACACGTACATCATGTTCCAATGCAACTTTATCAGTATACGTTTTTGACAGATAAAGTTTGCCCTACACAACTTGACTTGCATTTCAAGCTTTAATGACTTTGGATAATTATGTGTCACATTGTCGTTTCATTTTATACAGTAAAGAACATGCAAGCAACAATCTGAATTTGGATTGTGATCAAATTTATGACGTCATATAGGTTTCTGACAAAAGGAAAATGTGGTCGAAGATCTTAAATCGTATGCGCAATACTGTGCACCTGAAGGTTTCTTCCCGCCCATAACATTTTGTTTTCCTTCTAGGATAAATAACAATCAAACCAAATCCCAGTCTTTCCATTCTGGTAATGAACCTTGTAGTACAATTTAAGAGAGGTCCATACACTTGAACACAAGATATTGTCTGGAAACTAGAAAAATGTTTGTTTTGCCATATCTTTTGCCCCTAATTTTTGCATGTTTGGGGCAATTATCCCCGAACCAAATCCCAGTCTTCCCTTTGTGATAATGCAAAAAAAAGATCCAAAAACGTACACACATTCAAGTAATTATCCGGAAACTACAAACATGATTGTTTTTGTCCCTTTTTGTTCCTTCATTCCTAAACTGTTAGTACCATAACCCCATAATGAATCCTAACATTCTACTTGTGGTATTGAACACTGTGGTACAATTTCAGAACAATCAAAATTCTTATACACAAGTTATTATCCTGAAACTAAAAACATGCTTCTTTTATGCCCCTTTTTCGTAAACGGTTGGAACCATCATCCCCAACATTATTCCAACCTTCCTTTTGTGGTATTGAACCTTCTTTAAAATTTATATAGATCCATTCACTTAAATCAAAGTTGTCCTGCAACCAAATGAGTCTTCGGACGACGCAGACGATAACGACATCATAGCAATATACGAACCGGAAAAAACATTGCGGGGAAACATTTCAGTTTACAGTTCACACATGTCAATACTGTTGGAAAACGTATAAATGGCCAGCCAGTTTCTATAGACATAAACAAGTTATAAACAGATATAGATATTAAAGTAATCAAATAAGTTTTTATTTTGTTGCAAGTCTAATTATTACATTAATCTACAATAAAAATTCATAGCATTTCCGAAAATTCTACATCAGAAATGAATGCCATACAGTGATAATTCATCGCATCTATAGTGAAAATGGATCGCTTTTAATAACTGATATTCTATGTTATGTTGCTTTTATAACACATATTTGAACTTTAATACTGTTATTTTACATTAAGAAGACACATCATAATGAAAATATGTTAAAATTTAGTTTCAAATCAATTATTTTGGTATTTTCAAAACGTAAACAAATAAAGTTTTCCCATGATCCTTTATTCTACAATGAAGATACTCGCATACAACAGTGAAAATGAACTGACTGGATTCGCACGTTATATACACTGATATGTCCCAATTGAAAAATAATTTCGTCAAACAATCGGGAGTTCTTATCAAAGAACAATACCTGGATCCGCCACTGTACAGTCTCCTGGCTTGTATACCTGTAGGATAGTCAAAGATAATGGCGTTAAAAAAATATTTTCTTTATTTATGTTTTTATTCCATTCAGTTCTTCAATTTATCGATTGATTAATAAAAATATCGAAGCAATTATTTTAGTTAATCTAATTAAATGTCAGTACGATCTTTTTGATAAGATTGTATATTGCTATATGGCTGTGAAATTTGGGGATTTAGTTTTTAAACTTGAAAAAATATACCCCAAGCTTTATGGTATATGGAGAGCTAGGCGCTTATCCTATGTCAGTATATGTGGAACACCGTATGGTATTTTTTTGGTCTAACATTTCAAACAGTTCCGAGAGTATATTGACAAATATTCTATATAGATATATTTTTAAACTCAACGTATATGGTGGATTTACTTTCGATTGGTTGATTTGTATAAAAAATATCTTGAATAAATATGGATTTTCAAATATTTGGTTAAATCAGAGTAACTATAGTTTAAATCCAAAAGGGTTAAAGTTGAGCATTAAACAGAGATTTTTTTTTTACCAATTTCAGCAGACTTAGAAATCAGAAATGGAATATTCTCCCGAAGCAT
Source organism: Mytilus edulis (assembly GCA_019925275.1). NCBI lineage: Eukaryota > Metazoa > Mollusca > Bivalvia > Mytilida > Mytilidae > Mytilus > Mytilus edulis. The sequence continues at coordinate 68,213,422 of CM034360.1, forward strand.
TATGCCTATAATGTTAGAAACTGTTTAAAGAAAACTTTGAATTTGAAGAATATTTAGACTTATTAAGTTATAAAGATAACGTTATGAAGGTTTAGAATTGGAAATCATCGGTTAGAAATCGGTAGATGACGTAGAATTATGAGACAGGACAGGTACTGTGTACTTTGTAACTCTCAAAAGATAGGTTGATGTATTTCACTATATTCTAAACTGCACAGCTCTAACAGAAAGTAGAAGAGCTTTTCTTAAATCTTTCTATGTAAGCCGAGTATATGTTTCGAAATTGGGCACTTTATTTATTTAAAAAAATATTGTGTTTTGAAAAATTTGTGTAAATTAATTTGAATTATAAATACAAATCAAACTTATTTTATCGAGGAATAAATTGAATCAGGAACATATATATTGTTAGGTATACTGTTCCCAGATTGACAAATCCTTGTTCTTATATAAATAGTAATAATTTTTCATCGGCGAAAAAGATAGTTACTTTTATTGTGTTGGAAGTTTATTGTGTTGGAAGAATCGTAAAAATGTTGTTTTTTTTTAAATTCTATTTATTTGGACATCGTAGAGTTTAAAATTCATTTTTTTTTACCATATTGGACTTCATATTGTGTATTGAATTGAAACACGAACGCGGACCTCGATGAGAACACCTGGATTGAAAGTTTGCAAACGTTCCGACCAATGGAATTCATTTTACTATGTAGCGCGAACTTCAACGAAAGCACCTAGCTGAAATATTGTGTATTGAATTGAAACATGAACGCGGACCTCGACGAGAACACCTGGTTTGAAAGTTTGCAATTGTTCCGACCAATGAAATCAATTTTGAAATGTTACGCGAACTTCAACGAAAGCACCTAAATGAAATATTTTATTTCTACGACAATAAATTTTTATTTAGAAATTACCGCTAAAATACAGTAAATAAAAATTCTATCAAAGCAACCAGAGACATAAAATACATTTAATGTATTATATGTCTCTGGAGCAACAATGCATAGTTGTTTCTTTACCATTCTTGTTTTTTTTTTAATAATGTTGATGTTGATTTTGATTTGGTAGGTAGACTTATATTAAATGCCCTAAACGTAAATATACGCTTTTTTTTAAATGCATTAGACGTAAGAGAATGTCGACTTAGAGCAAGTCAAGGTCGTTAAACTAAATCAACCTACCCATCGTTATCGCAGACTAAAATTTATCTCATATAAACAGAATACATGTTCATTGATAGCAAGACTTTTTGTACGCCACGGTGCATGACAGCACAATAATCCCTTTACAGAATCGGAACCACAATTCACAATATTCGTAGTTTGCTGCTTTTCCACAATTAACGCCCGTTTCGCGTCAGTGACCGGTAGTACAGTTTGACACAGTTTTAAAAGTTTATTGAGCTGTTACTTCATTTACAATTTTGATCAAGACTTAACTGTTTATTAAATTCAACAAATGTCAGCACTATCTTCATCTTACAAGCTACTTCATAATATCAATATACAGCTAGGGAATATTTGTTGTTGACCGAAAATATAAGAAACATCGATTTAAACTATGTTAAAAATAAAAACATTGTGTAAGTTACTTTAATTTCCGTGTCTATGGCCGTGTTCACACCAAACGCCATGTACAATAATCTTGTTTACAATTAGTTTAATGTACTGGACATTGGTTTCACATTAAATTTGTTCACATCTATACACCTTGTTTAATTACCTGTACATAAGATTTGATCACACTTGTAAACTCTATGTTATTTAAATGTTCATTACGTTGAACCGAATGCAAAGTTTTCGGACAACGTTTCTAGCAGTAAGGGAACGACCATTTGACTTCAAATCGGGGACGGGGGGTATCGATGGAAATATTTCGAAACCCAATTGGAAAAAAAAAGAAAAAAAAAGGTCCTACCGATGATACAAAAATATTATAAATCAAGAGTTTCCCCATACATTATAGCGTTAAATGTTGAAAAAAAATTGATTACCAGCATCGAAAAAAAACCCAATTTCTGGCTCAGATTAATTAACAAAATACCAAATAAATATATCAAGTTTAGACAAATATTTCTGTTAAGAACTTTATTAATAATTGTTATAAATATCAATTTTATTCAAAAATTGTTTCTTCCTTAAATACACACGGTGAAACTAATGTTTTAAATGCCTAGTTTTGTGTACACTTAATCTACACAAGGCCTACATCGAGTATCGACTGCATGTAGACAAAACATGTTTTACACTACATGTAAACATTGAATTTTATCAATGGGAACGTAATTTGTTTAGTTTACGTAGAGTTACACTTACACAACACCGAGTTTAGGTCAATGTGAACACGGCCTATATTGAATTTACGAGTACACTATACATGCTATAGTAAGACAGACAAAGAGAAACGGAAATATACAGGAATACATAAAGTTTCGTAAGTAATTTCAAAGGACCATACTTACATGTCACGAGTTTTCATAGCACTCAGCAACTTTTGAAACGAATATGTGAGATAAATATCTACTGCATTTGGGCAAATTAAAAATATGTTAAACATCTAACTATCTTATTTTTATCAGATTCACAAGTTTTGCATTTTTTAAACCGTGCATCAATATTTTAATGTTTTCCTTTAAATTACTTTTATATGTTACGTGTATTGATCATTCATTTGTTTAAATTGTGAAGTATGTGACTTTAATAAGAATACACGCATGTATATATATAAGTCGATAAAGTTTGAAACAAATAAACGAAAGATACATCGATGTTGTTTTGCTTGAGTGATTTACCTGTTAAAAGCTCGGGTCTCAACACGGTTTCAAACGAATTAGTACCAGTTTGAATTAGTTTAACGGGGGCGTGGCCTATTTGTTTGACGTAACTTACCACCAACTTGAATTAAATTGAACGACCTCAGCGAATCTATTTGACTGGCATTAAAATGATTTGATATGCATTGAAATAAATTAAAAATGATTTTTTATTTTTGTCAATCTTTATCAAATGACGAATAATCTCATTTAAACAGCGTTAATGCGTTTTTGTCCGATCAAGTTAAATCCGGGTTACTAGTGAATGTAGTTCATTTCCTTTAACCCTAAATTTCCACATCAGTTGTTATATATAAAACAAAAGCATCAATATTTGTGTATGAAACTTAGTTTGTTGTTTTGTATAATTTGTAAGTCGGAGTAATCTGCCTAACGAACACAAAAGGGCAATTATAACACATACCAAGTTTGAGGTAAAATGAAAGGAAAACATAACAACATATCCCTGCAGATACGAATCATGTTAATAATTGACTGGTTAATATGGCTTGAATATCAACGTATTTTCATTATATAATACACACACACAATTGTAATATCCAACTAAAAATGTTGTTTATCAATAGCACGTAGCACCCTTTAAATGGGAATCATGTGAATGTCAAAACATGCAAGTGATACTGAACGTTAACATTGTCTAAGAATTTAAAAACAGAAATAAAACATTAAACTATGGTACATAATTTAAAAGAAAAACATCAAGAATAAATATTTTCAAACCAAAATGTAGCATAACAGTTAATATAAAATAAAACATATTTAGATAGAAAAAAAAATATTTTCTTGTATCTATGCATATTCCATATAAGAGATTCTTTGCAATGTTCAACGATTGGAATCATTTCTAATTATTTGAAATCTTCTTTCTAATTATAGAAATATACATTTATGCAAAATATATTAATTTGAGAATAACAAGGGAACAATTTACAAGCTTAAAGTGTGCATTACACAGTTGTAGATCAAATATACTTAACCACTTTGGAAAATATTACAGAATCAAACTTTCCTTTGAACTGAAAATTTGGCTCAAAGAAATGACATAAAGTTTTCCAATGTCAGCATGTAAAATCCTTATTCAACAAAGTACCTTTGACACCAATGCGCTGGAATATGATACCCGGCTCATAACATACATGTTAGAATCCATCTGATAGTTACAATGAAGTTTTACCTGGACTAAACTTACAATAACAACATTGAAAAATTTATAATTTAAAACATTCTCTACAAAATGTGCAGATTGCATGTATCTAAATTTATTATAGTTAAAATAAAATAGGTTCTTACCAAAGACATAACATTTCATCGCTGTACTGACAATAATGGCAAAAGTAACTGGAATTTGAAATGGTTATCAAATATAAGTATTACATATATTTCTGACTAGAAAGACTAAGATATGTGTAATCAATTATAAACGGAATTTTTAAAAATATACTTTTAAGTTCTATAAAAGCGTGTAATTAATGTGTATTGACTAATTTCAGAAATACGTTTGTGTAGTTTCAACAGAAATGCATTTTACAACATCGCAGTATCATTTTTTTTTTAGCACAAAGAATGTGGTATGCAGTTAATTGTTTTAGCACAAATGATTTTTTGTAATACTAAGGCATTTCTACATCAGGAATAGATTACTTAAGCTGTAGTTGGCAAAACTTTTAGGAATTTGGTCCTCAATGCTTTTCAACTTCGTATTTTTTTGGCCTGTTTAAATGTTTTTGGATTCAAGCGTCATTGATGAGTTTTTTGTAGACTAAAACGCGCGTCTTGCGTAAATACTAAATATAATCCTGGTATCTATGATGAGTTTAATTATATGCGATATGCTATCTACTCACCAGCACTTATATACATAATGATATATGAAACGTGTTGTGCAAAGGAGAATCCTGAAAGTACAATGTATTGACATATTTTATTTTGATAAATTGGCATTTCATTTTAACTTGTAAAATAAGAGTTGTGATGTAAATACTATTTATTAGATTCATGAAGAATATGTTTTGTTATTCATAGTAACAATTCTTGAGTTATTACGGATCACATGTTATGACGAAAGGTTATAACGCATGCTTCCTCACTGAACAATGCAATCAATAAAAATATTCAGCTACTTAAAGGACGTTGTAACACTACTTGCTACAAGGGCAGTTGACTCCGTTTAATTTCATTAAATATTCATTGCACTAATTGTAAGCCACTTAGAAACTACCTGCTTCATAAATGAGCCTGCATCCTCATTTGTCTCAAGCAACTGACGAAAATCAGGAAATATGTACAGAAATGCGGATTTTTAAAAATCTAGCTAGATATTTAGTTATAATTAATATCACAACATCACAAGAAAGGCAAATAAGTATACATAAAAATATTTGCCAAACTCAAGCCTCCGCCTGTCGGTCTTGTGCCCCTTACAGTGGCTGCCATCTATTGTCGTCATTTATGCGTTCTTTTCAAATTTAAAGAAGTTATGTGCACTTCAATATTCTAGTATACGCATATTTCAGTGTTAATATAAAGTTGTAATTTTGTTTAACTTTTTTTTTGTGTTTTGTACTGCCTAAATTTGTTTTTGATACAATCTTTCTTCAACGAAAACACTATTTTTTTAGAAAATATCCTAATTCGGAGACAGTTATCATTCCGTGTATAATACGCTTTCGCGCATATTCAGTCGACGTACTGCCAACAAAATCGAAATGAAAGTAAGAAAATAAGGGATGCACCCTCCTCAAACACAGGGAGAAATATTGTGACCATAAATTGCCCCTCCTATATTACTTGCTGAAAAACACGTATACCTTAGATTAGACACTTGATGGCGTAAATGGCATGACCTAAAATTACTTTCCTGTAATAAAACGTGTTACTCATCTTGATCCCTTTAGTTAATGTCAACGGATTTTACATAGCTCATACGGTTCTTGGGTTAAACATGTTAAAAGGTAAAAAAAACTACTGAAAAATCACACTTTGCCATACTTTTCTTTTGGTATTTAATGATTTTATTGTCAAACCCAAGATGAATGGGATCTTTTACATCATGTTCTTTCAACTCTTTAAAGAAATAGAATTAAATGCAGTAATTGTGTTCAAATCCTTACTGTGTCCACCTTATTTCTATGTGCACACTTTTTGCTTCAACACTTTCCGATTTGTACTGCGATTTGGCGTGCATTTTCTTGTATGTGTAAAATTAGAGAAAAACTATGTTTAAACCATTCAGATAACAAATTGAGAACTCTATATGTTCCTAAAATAAAATAAATATAAAAAAAAATAATAACTTTTATGAAAAGAACAGACAAGACTGTGAGTGAAGCAAAGCATGTATTCTGTACACATTTGCACTTTTCTAAAAAAAAACACCAGAGAAAATTTGATAATTTCGAAAAAATCCTAATTTCAGAAAAGTTGAAAATGTGCATTTTTTGGCAAATTTTTCAAAAAATTTACAAATTTGGCTGACATGCAATCTTCACTAAAATGAAGCTTAAACCAAGTTGTATTGATGTTACATATGAACATTAAGGAAAAATACATGATTCTATTCATAAACAGGCTCTGAATTGTGGTGATTTAGCTGATTTTTTAAAGATTTTACCACTCTAAACAATCAAAAAATAGACTGTTCGTTACCATGGCTACCACTCATATTTTCCCACTCAAAATTATTTTTTGAGGAGTAGTAAGTTTCTGCTTCTACTAGGTCATTTATAGATAAAATCTGAATACCCTCATATATCACATGTGTATTGCACTCTGCCTGGTTATTATAAAGAGCTGTACTTAAATATCAAAATTAATCAATACGAACAAATCAAATTTTACAAAAGCATTAAAATGGTCAAAAATAATTCTTCTCGAATCACACCATCAATTTACAACTGGAAATTAAATAATGAAACAAATGTTGTAAACGTATCATGTCATGTAGTGCTATGTGCATGCTACATCGGCGGACATGCATTATATTGGTTAATGTCTGTATTGAACGTTATTTGAATTGAGTGGATTGAAAACCATCTGGATGTTTTCCTATATTCATATCGGTTATCATGTACTGTCTAAATTCATGTTGATCGTCATTTTCTAATTGAAATTGTTATGCATTTGTCATAGATCTACTAATAAATATTTTATTGACAATTGTTTACTTACTCATGTCACTGTGTTTTTTACTTTCTATGAACTGATCTGTTAAGTTTTTTTTGTTGTGCAATCTGAAAAGGGTAACAACAAAATACATTCCAAATATACAAAGAATAAAAGTCGCTATGGACGCCATGGTACAGTGACACAATATTGTCTCTATTATTAAAATTTCAATTTTTGATGAAGGGTAAGGATAAAATGTGAAAAAGAAACATCGATAAACATATATAATGATGTTTTAAAATATCTAAGTATTAAGCTCAGGTACAAATGCTTATATATTCTAATAGTGTAAATACCATCAATTAATATACTTTATTCGACTATATGTATGATTTTAGATGTGTTTATATAATACCATGGTCTCTTGTGTTGTAATTGACACGGAACATGCAAAAACACGTAATAAACGAGTGTCTACTTAAATAACTGATAATCTTGTTATTTTTATTCATTTTACTGCATTGATGATATGTGTTTGATGTTTTCGGAATTAATTCAACGATACCAAATAAAGATTAAAATCCTCAATTAAGATTTGAGTTTTTAGTTTTAAACATATTTATTTATAGTGGATTGAGAAACAAGTTATTGCAACTTATATTAGTCCCTTTCCACTTTGCGGGTCCAAGTGCTGCCTTGTAAATTTTAGTTGCCGATATAGCATAACGAATCAGTTTCTTAACTGCAGAGCAATATGTCTTTGCGATCTTAAATCTTAAGAAGCAAGAAATTCATCAAAGTTGAACATAAAACGGTTTATAAATTGTGTCCTATTCACCACCGTGCATTTTTTTGGAAAGGTCTGGTTTATTCATGTTATTTTCTCTATTGATTTAATTAAGGTCTGAATATCATCTGAACAAAACATAATTAAGTCCAGATCAGTTATTCAGTCAATTTTCCGAATTTTCCACTGATGCAGGTTAGAAACAACTACTGAACAGTTTGAAGCGATTTGCCTGAACAGAATTCAATTTACCAAAGAGCATAAATAAAAAACTTCTCTGAAAGACTGCAAGAACAAAATATTGTTCAGTCTTTAACGAGCATTTCGCATCGAAATATCCGATCTGTTTCAAGCTGATTTTCTAGTGTATGGAGATTGCCGATTAAGAAGCTGGAGATCCATAACATGTCGATGTTACCTTTCTTTTTGCGATTAAATATTTGGTTTGTATTACCATGTTTTATATGCGTAAACAGATTTACGATATTCAATATTACAAACTTAATTAATAAAGCTCTTTCGCCTAAAAATGTACAAAAAAAATGTGTAGTCATTACTGGGCAATATGTTGTTAGATGCACACATCAATGTTATTGGCATGTATAAAAGTAAGATTTGTTCAGTCTTATTACAAATGTTCCATATGACGTTAAGAAAGAATCAATCAATCAATCAATCTACTACTATTTCAGACATATCAACTTTTGTTAGGTCATTGTAGTCTTATACTACGTTTGTTACCATCAATAATTATTCTGAATTCATATTGGTCATCATTGAAAAAAAGATGAACTGAATATATTTGATTTGAACTTATTTCAATTTGAAACAAAAAAAATGTATTCAAGCAATTACATACATGAAACAGTGTTTTGGTAATAACTGGTTGTACCTTACTCCAGTAACGTGTAGTGTGGTTATTTTTGTATACTCTGAATGGTAAAAGGTACCAACAAACATTTAATGCAAAACCTTATACATTCAACAGGTTTTCATATCTAAATAAACTGCTTCGCTGAGCGCAGCTGAATACGACCGCAAAGGTCCAATACTGAACAGTTTTGACAAAAATTGACACAATATTCGCGCTTGATACATGTCTAAATTTGGATTGTAAATAAATACTTGACATATAATAGGTTTCTGACACAGACTAAGTGTCGTCAAAGAACGTATATTTGGTAATATAATTTTGAGTTTATCTTCAATTTTTTGGTTTTGTGCAATACGCTATGCTGTTGCGTATTGCATTCCCAACCCCGGCTCTTTTTTAAACCAAAAAAAAAATATTTGATGACATTTTCTTTTTAATTTCTGAAAGTTGAAATGAGAAAAAAATGTCCCCTCCGACAATTTCTTATATTATCCCCCCCCCCCCCCACCTGACCACCGCCTAAGGTTTTGTTTTTTGTTTTACCTCCCCCTTACCCTTTTTTCCAAAAATAATATTTCCCTCAAGATAAGGTCATAATCTCAATTTACAATTTGCAACCATAATTACCCATTTAAATACATCATAAAAGTCTTAAAATACATACGTAACCAAAGCTTTAATTGATATTAATTTATAGAGACTTCTAAATATAAATTAACAGCTAATCACCTAGTGACAATACATTATTTATTTATATATAATCAACAAACGGTGTAAGGGACGTAATCTAAAACATACACAACATTGTTCGTATCATGATTTTGATTATCATTAATTGTCCATTCACCAGGAAACCCTTGTTTTTCCCCCTTTGTTGTCCTTAATTCCTAAATGGTTTGAACCATAACCCCCCCCCCCCCCCCTTTTCCCCAAGTAAACCTAACCATCCTTTGTGGTATGGAAACCTGAAGCATAATTTCATAGAGATTCATACACTAAAACACAAGTCATTGTCTGGAAAACACAAAAATGCTCATTTGGGCTCTTTTTGGACCCTTATTCCTAAACTGTTAACCATAATCCCCAAAATCAATCCCAACCTTCCTTTTGTGGTTATTAACCTTGATTTAAAATTTCATAGATTTCTATTCACTTATACTTAAGTTATTGTCTCGAAACCCACTGTGTTCGGACGACAACGACGGCGACGTGATACCAATATACGACCACAAAAAATGTTTGCGGTCGTATAAAAATCCTATTGTCTTGTTATGATGTAACTTACACCTGTTGTGTTTCCTGGCATGTTGTTTTCTCTTTTATATCACCATTAGTGATACATTGATAATCTGCATGAAAAAATACCAGATAATTGAGTTGATCAATTCATTCATTCTTCACATGAAATATATACTTCTATGTATTATTACATATCCCTATTGCTATCTTGTTAGTGTACAATTATTTTCCTTTAATGAGTACAATTCTCGCAATTAGTTTGATGTGTCCATATGTGACGATAAATTTTATTTCAATTAATGTGGTCTGTTGAGACTCGTTACATCAAACAATGTTCGTCAAAGAAAGTGAATTCTGCTTTGCTACAACATACTCTCCATTTCTAGTTAGCAATATGGTAGTAGTCATTTGATATAGAGTATATATGTATATCTTGTTTTTAATACAATGTTCCCGAGATTATGTTTCCAAACTGTATTGTATTGATAAAAAAAACTCGTCATCTATAATAGCCTAAAAAAAACATCACATCAGTTTTATCAATTTTCGAACACTTTGTTCATAGATGAATTATATTGTGTCTTAACATTTAAAAATTAGGATTTCAACTTTTTGGCGTTTAAATATACGTTTTTGAATACTGTGACGTTGTTTTAAAAAATTGACGTTTATTGTAATAATTTCTAAATTTAGATTCATTCCGGTGTGTTGGAATCGTTTTGAAGGTCACACATTGTGTCTTCTTAACCAGTAAAAAAAATATAAATTGAAAAACGATAAAATTCAAAGTTCAAACACAACAAATGATATAACACTTGGTCGGTACAACATGTACAAAATATACTTAAAAGGTGATTCATTATTCTTTAACATGAAAAGTATAAATTGTTTACTATGTCAATTGCAAATTACACCGTAATGATAATTTCAATTGTTACAGTACGTGTTATGCATAAAGATAAGACACACATGTGTATCTCCTTTCTCACTCGCTCATTAATGTAAAGACAAGCTCACCAGATGACAGGTTTGAACATTTTGCTCTGAAACATGAACAATCTTCCTCTGATGGTAAACAGAAACAATGGTGTTGTGGTTTCGAAACAAACGTATATCCTTTTGTGTAGTCACATCGGCAAGCAGTATCGTTTCCAGCAGAACCATTGCTATAAACAACCTGTCCTTCTTCATCACATTTTGATTTTCTGAGTATACATTCACTGTTTCCATGGGTGGTGAACACAATCGGTTGAAATCTATCAGCATAACATTCTGCTAGATTAAACAATGGTTGGAACACTAGCTTATTTCCTAAAAGCGAACAAAACCCGGAATGTATTGATAAATAGAATTGAGTATTTTTGTCCATTATTTTTTATAAACAATTCAGTTATTATTGTTTAATTTTCTATAAAGATTTAGTGGTATGAAGCACAGATTAAGAGACCACTTTATTACTGTTGTATCTAAATAGAGATGCTTTTTTTTGGATTATCGGAGATTATTGAATTAACGAATGTTATTTAACAATTATGTACATGTCATATGTAGTAATACTTATATCGTCACGTATGTCACTCTTTTTTTTTTATCTAAATACTATTAAACATGATAAATTAGATTTAATAAAACGTTAGCAAGATGAACTTGTTTGTTTATCATGTAATATTATTATCGATACTATTTACAGTCGGAAAATAGCTGTACACGTTGCAAAACTTTCACTGTTTTCGGATCTAAATAGTCATTTACATTTGTTGATCTTTCGGAATTGTTGGTCTTAAATTCTATTTATTAGTACTCTATTTACCCTATTGAAACGTTAGTCTATTGTAAAATATTTGCTACCATGACATGACCAACAGTCAAAAATTAATCAAAGAATAACTTTATTGCAGAAGTAAACTAACACAATACATTTAATATTAAAATCATCAGCATTTTTACCTATACTACTAAGATCAGAACCTAAACAATTCTCCTCATATTTATTTTCCAGTAAATTGAACAAACACACATATTTGTTTTCCGAATAACACGAAATGTTTGCTCTCAATCGCCATTCTGATTTTGCTGGGCATTGTAAGTCATACCCAGTCGCCATTCCAACAATCTAAAAGAGATAACATAACGGTTTTATTTATTGCGCCATACTACTAGTCGTGTGTATTCTCAATAAATTGAATCAAACTGTATTACTGGACTGTTAGATTTACAGGTATACACTTTATAAGGAAACCATTTGATCTAACACGATATGGAATGATGCGCTTTACTACGGCATGTCTTATAGTATCAAAACTGTTTTAAAAGGTAATATTTGTGATTAATTTGTATCACTTGTGAAACATTTCACCTAAAGTATAATCAGAAGATTAAAATTCTGAATTTTCTCTTTTCATTTAACATAGGTTGGACTTCTATAAATATATACAATAACATGTCCCATATGAACTCTTTTTGTTTCTCAAACTGTGTCAAACAATTATATCATATAATGGATAGTTTATATGCCTTACATTTTTTCAAAAGTCAAAATACGAGGCTGTGTTGCATATATATCATTTGTTTGCCTCAAACTTCTAAAAAAAAATAAGACTTCCATTACAATACTGCATGGCACATCCTTTCACTTTTGGTCTTTCTACGACTTCCATATGAAAATAGTTGTTTTTAGTTCATATAGTTCTTTGGATGTTTCAGATAAAAAAAAATTTAAGGTCCCTTTCGTCTGTTGACCGTTTTGACTTTTCAACTCTTTACACAACACTTCCACACAATCGTATCACACAACATTTTCCCTATTATAAGGTAAATGGTTGTTTGATAAATCGAAATGCAAATATATGTGCTGCATTTTTTTTTTAATATATATATAGAAAAGAAGATGTGGTTTGATTACAAATGATACAACTCTCTACAAGAGACCAAAATGACACATACATTAACAATATAGGTCACTGTACGGCCTTAAACAATGAGAAAAGCCCATACAGCATAGTCAGCTATAAAAGCCCCGAAATGACAATTTAAAACAATTCAAACGAGAAAACTAACGGCCTAATTTATGTAGTCTTCTCCTCTAATGAGAAAGGTAAATATGCCAGATATACTTACTGAAGGTGTGATGAGATGATTGAAGCTTTTGATTTTCTCCTGGATAATATTGATGTACGTTTCGGCAACAACGTTTATCGACATGTTGTACGTATTCAAATGTGCACTTATTGTGCCCCTTAAGTATGATAAAGACCCGTCTAAATTGCATTTAATTGATAAATTAAACAACGCTTACCGCTATCTTGATGCTATTTTTTTCGTTAAATAATCAAGAATTTCTTAATATCCTGCCGAAATTTACCTAAAGGTACTTAATCAATCAATCAAATTTAAACGGTAATAACTGTCCTTTCCTATATTTAGATATTTCGGTTTTACACGGAAAACACAACACAAGTTTTACGAAAAAGGGACTATTTTTTCCTTCCCAATTCTTAATTTTCCCTTTTTGGATGGTGATGTTCCTTTTGCACCATCTTACGATATTTATATTTCACAACCATTTGTTATATTAACATACATTTTGAAGTTTGGTTAGTCTCAACATATCTATTTATAGTAGATTGGGAAACAAGTTATTGCAACTTATATTAATCCCTTTCCACTTTGCGGGTACGAGTGCTGCCTTGTAGCGGCATTAGCCTACTCTTTATTGATATCTACAAGGGTGTCTTTTACGTGCAATATATATGGCTCTCTCTTGATACGAGTCGGTCATTTGTCGTCTTCTCCCGACTGACTATTATTGGGTTTTTTTAAGACCATACTCGCAAATGGTGTCAATGGAAAGCCGAATATTCAGGTCCTGCAATTTTCTCCCAGAACGGGTATCGAATCAGCAACCTTTGTATTAGTTGTCCGATGCCTTAACCACTACACCACGGCTATCGTTGAAGTTTGGTTGTACCTGAAGACAACTTATTTCAAACGGGATAGTAAATCCTCATTTTTACGGAAAAGTTATTTACCGAGCCCGGAAATTTAGAAACGATCCTGGTTAAGTTATTGATCATTTTAATAAACTGATTCTAACAGGTAACCAATTCAACACTGTAATGAGATTTTTATTGGTATTTATACTGATTTTGTTATCAGTAAATTAAAAGCAAACTAAGTTTTCTTGTGGTATACATGTATCATATACACAGTATATTGTTTTATTATTGTGTTTTGTTTGTTCATTTACAACATGTTCAAGCGTGTGTATTGTCTGTAAAATTCATTAATACTGCATGATTGAACTATTAAACAAGTGATTGCAATGAGACAAGTTCCCATATAAGTTCAAATGAAATGGATGAAAGCAACTATCTGCAAAAAAAAACCATTAAAATTTTCATTAAATTTCAAACGAAATAATTTATTTCTAAATTATATCCTTATGTGGTAAGCGAATATTTACAATATCAAAAACATACTATAAAATATCAATTGAAATAGCTTAATTCAACCAAAAGACATAATAACACAAGTGAACATATACTGAACGAATAAACATGATCTATTATACAATATAAATACAACATCAATAAAAAAAGGGATGAATACTTAAAGTACCAGTATTATACCGCTGTGAAATATAAAAGAATTTCAGAAAAATGTTAAACAAAATATTAACTTGAACAAAATCCGCCATTTTTAATAATATTATACACAGGTATATGAAAAGAATTTTGTTGTTAGGTATACATGCACAGTTCATATAGAGAAAGGACATATTTTGAACAAAATAAATAATTTAAATGTTTATAGTTAAGAATTGAAAATTTATAGTAATACCAAACACTTATCAAAGCTGGTATATAGACCAGATAGAACCCTGAATAAGTAAACATTAAATAACAGAAAAAGCATTACAAATAGTATCAACAGGTCAAATAAAATAAAAGTACGATTTGAGAGTACTTACAGTTGCAGACAGCTAGTTAACAGCCAAAAACAATCAATTATAAAAAAAAACATACATCACAGACTACAATCCAATAAAACACATCCCAGGGATCTAGTATTCTAACGTCATGAACAGTCAAAGAAGACGTTACATGTGCAATGCCAAAAATAAATGTATCGACATGCAGTAGGATAGTTAGAAGTTCACCTCTTTATAGATTAAAATGAACGTGTTTATACATCCCGTTTGAAAAAAATACAAATTAAGTTATGTTCTTTTATTCAACTGTGTAATGGCTGTATTATTACATTAGTGTATATTGGCTGTGCTATCACAATATTGTATATGTAATGTTATATTACAATGGTGTTTACTGACTATAATAGTACATCTAAAATGTACATCATTTGTATTGTACTTTAATGTGTTCAACTGTACCATTGTTTTAGTGTGTATTTGACGAACTATAACATTGGTGTATCTTTGCTGTTTCTTTACATACATTTTAGTTTGCTTTACCATACGGAACTTATTTTATGGTCGTAGCGTGTAAAGTGTTATATGTTTAGACAGATGTCACTTTTTATAGGATTTTGATAATAAGTTGTGTTAATATCTAAGTGGTTAACTTTCATAACTTTGATAAAATGATTTTTTCAAATATTTACCAATATCAGCAGGACAACCATATTGAATCATTCATCTGTTATTGTACCAATATTTTACTGTTCTGTTTCATAATTTAACATCCATCTTTAGATAAAAGTAAAACCTTTATATTATAACATCGCTGATAATCAAAAAAATTGTCATAATTTTTTTCAATGTATAATGCTGCATTCAGACTCACTGTTAGTGTCGTTTCACTCAGTACTTTCTATATATTTGACATAGATGTGTATAAATTGAGATTCTATAGATAAAACGCAAGAAAGGTTGACTAAACATTTATCTACATATAATTTCACATATAATTGTAGCTGGTAATCATGAAGACGTTTCGTTGATTTATTGCAAAGATATAATATTTAGTCAGTTTTAATCTTTCTCTTGTTTAGCCAGAACACTATATTTATTTTAAGGTTTTATGTTAATTTTTCCTTCTTTGACCACTATTACACCCAAGGTGGAGGGTATTTCTTAATTTAAGGGCAGAGTTTGTCCTGTCATTCATGTACCTGCTCTCAATTTGTAAAATAGTTAAGCACCAAAACCAACATAATATTTTATATTGCACGTAATATGTTCTCAATTGATCAAACAAAGGTGATACACAATGTATGTATAAACTTTTACATGACACAAAAATCGATTTACCTTCAATACAAATATAACTTAAGTCCTGTGTCAATATTGCCTTCAATATTTGAATGAAATATATGACATGATATGTACAGGTATCTTTATTGCTTTAATCTTGAATTCATTTAACCATTTTGTACCTATCTCTTCTTTTTACAAACATCTTAGATTTAAAAAGATATGTTTCAGATTAGTTCAATACATACATTGATGTTAATGAAAATAAAAGATTGTAGAAAATTTAATGTTCTCCCTGCGAACCTCTTTTAAAGAAATACTAGATGATTTGACAAATAACAAAAACTGCATTCATACCAATAGTCGTATATCGGTAGTCGTTATTCCGAACAGTTTCGTAATATAAAGTTTGCATACAACTTCATAAAAGTATATATGAAATCGCTGCAAATACAAAATACTAATAAGTGAGACAAAGTGTTAAGCAAAGATTACAGATACTTACGATACTGCTAGCAAAATTGCCAAATTGTAAATCGTTGATCTTTATTGACTGAAATCCGATTGATTGTGAAACAATCTAGACATAAATGTATGTGGGTGAGTGCTTCAATGTATGTCACATGACTGCAACAATAACTTCCCTTTTATAACCTGCTTACTTTTAGTGTTACCAGATCTGCTAATATATAGCACTACTATAACCCTGGTAGTAATGCAGGACTATATTTTTTAACAAATACTTAAAAGAAAAAAATTATGTTTACAATATATATCTAAAATTGGTTTAAAAACGGTCACGTAATTTCTTTCTCGAGTACTGGTATTTCAGTATTATTCATTATGTACAAATTTTCGTTAATTATGAAGGTACCGTAAAACACAAATTTTGATGTTCAACTAAGTACACAATCTTTAATGACTTGTGTGCAAAATTAGTACGAACTTAGAATCTACAAAACTACAAGTGTGTCTCTAGCACGTTAAGACCTGACTCAGTCCTGTACAAAGCAGGGTTAATATTCAAATTTCATTAAAACGTTCCACTTGAATATACATATTAATTTGTAGCTGGACGTTTCTGGCACATATTGGAAACAAACCGGTATGAATATATTGCACTCATTGTTCACCATTTGTTACTGCTTAACATCGGATTCCACTGGTATAAATAGACAACATATGGTCTTTATATGCAAAAAGTTTACACCTCGTAAAATACTGGATTTCTATCAACTTCTCATTGGTTGGGTTTCATGGTTAGATGTAATAAAACAGACACTAGGTATTTCGATCGGTAATTTATACTGACTGCCTGGTTTTTGTTCTCTGATGAAGCACAATTCTCACAGATCATTCGCAAACTTAAGTAAAACATCTAGCTAAGTTGTTAAACTTTACTAACACATATATATATATATATAAATATAATTATTTTCTGTGACTGTATCTTACATTAATTTGTAGGATCCTTTACTATAGATAATTTAGCTGATCTGTAACAATAACATCTTCATGCCTTATATATCATGTACTGCAGTACGCCGCTAGATTAAAACTGACGTGGAAAGGTAACACACGGCCAGCGAAAGCTCTTTTTTTGAGAGCCCAGGTGGTCGTGTGGTCTAGCGGGACGGCTGCAGTGCAGGCGATTTGGTGTCACGATATCACAGTAGTATGGGTTCGAATCCCGGCGAGGGAAGAACCAAAAATTTGCGAAAGCAAATTTACAGATCTAACATTGTTGGGTTGATGTTTAGACGAGTTGTATATACATTATGTACACAGCCATGTATCACCATCATTGATGGCGATCCGATGGATACATCTGTTGTAGGGTTGTCACTGACTCAGACGTACTTATAAATATAATTATTTTCTGTGACTGTATCTTACATTAATTTGTAGGATCCTTTACTATAGATAATTTAGCTGATCTGTAACAATAACATCTTCATGCCTTATATATCATGTACTGCAGTACGCCGCTAGATTAAAACTGACGTGGAAAGGTAACACACGGCCAGCGAAAGCTCTTTTTTTGAGAGCCCAGGTGGTCGTGTGGTCTAGCGGGACGGCTGCAGTGCAGGCGATTTGGTGTCACGATATCACAGTAGTATGGGTTCGAATCCCGGCGAGGGAAGAACCAAAAATTTGCGAAATCAAATTTACAGATCTAACATTGTTGGGTTGATGTTTAGACGAGTTGTATATACATTATGTACACAGCCATGTATCACCATCATTGATGGCGATCCGATGGATACATCTGTTGTAGGGTAGTCACTGACTCAGACGTACTTATAAATATAATTATTTTCTGTGACTGTATCTTACATTAATTTGTAGGATCCTTTACTATAGATAATTTAGCTGATCTGTAACAATAACATCTTCATGCCTTATATATCATGTACTGCAGTACGCCGCTAGATTAAAACTGACGTGTAAAGGTAACACACGGCCAGCGAAAGCTCTTTTTTTGAGAGCCCAGGTGGTCGTGTGGTCTAGCGGGACGGCTGCAGTGCAGGCGATTTGGTGTCACGATAT
This sequence comes from Mytilus edulis, assembly GCA_019925275.1. Classification (NCBI taxonomy): domain Eukaryota; kingdom Metazoa; phylum Mollusca; class Bivalvia; order Mytilida; family Mytilidae; genus Mytilus; species Mytilus edulis. The sequence continues at coordinate 68,232,023 of CM034360.1, forward strand.
CACAGTAGTATGGGTTCGAATCCCGGCGAGGGAAGAACCAAAAATTTGCGAAAGCAAATTTACAGATCTAACATTGTTGGGTTGATGTTTAGACGAGTTGTATATACATTATGTACACAGCCATGTATCACCATCATTGATGGCGATCCGATGGATACATCTGTTGTAGGGTTGTCACTGACTCAGACGTACTTATAAATATAATTATTTTCTGTGACTGTATCTTACATTAATTTGTAGGATCCTTTACTATAGATAATTTAGCTGATCTGTAACAATAACATCTTCATGCCTTATATATCATGTACTGCAGTACGCCGCTAGATTAAAACTGACGTGGAAAGGTAACACATGGCCAGCGAAAGCTCTTTTTTTGAGAGCCCAGGTGGTCGTGTGGTCTAGCGGGACGGCTGCAGTGCAGGCGATTTGGTGTCACGATATCACAGTAGCATGGGTTCGAATCCCGGCGAGGGAAGAACCAAAAATTTGCGAAATCAAATTTACAGATCTAACATTGTTGGGTTGATGTTTAGACGAGTTGTATATATATATATATATATATATATACAACTCGTCTAAACATCGACGGAATGGGTAGTGGCTTTTACATTTGAAAATGGTAGCTGCAATGTTGCGATGATTTTTCATTACCAATCGGACGAACTATGCTAGGTGGACACACATGTTGAATCTGTCGGAAACAGTAAAATCTGTCTTCATGTCAGGTAAGTTTTCAATCAGGCATAAACATGGAGGTTTAAATAGTATCTGGAGTGATATTGCTACAGAGAAAACTATTATTAAAGATTCGAAAGGTTGTAGAGGCTTCATATAGGCATCGTAAAAAAACTGACAAGGAAAACACCGCTTTACTTCGATAGATGCTTACAAGACATATCCTTGCGCATTTTAGTTCTGAAATGAGATCAAGATCGGGATAAGCCATATATTTAGAAATTGAACACGAAGAAAACAAGCCAACGGCAGTGACACGATACAAAAAGAATGTCTCTGATTTGATAGGGTATATGCATTCAAATATGATCGATCCATTTAACGTTGCCGATCATCCTTAGCCATTGATAAATACTAGTATTTCTACAGAAATGAAAGCCTCAATAAATGTTCATGATTCCCTTCTAAATCTCTTGAACGTGACAACCAGATGGTTAAATCTTTTGTGGAAGGCTGCGCTAATGAGTCAGAAACCCCTGTCTTCTACAGTCCTATGTCGAGGTATCCTCTCAATACTTTCGATGATACGACCAAGACCTCAAAACTCATCTTGAGGTGACTTTGTTAAGGCACACACAAGCCCAGTAAAAATAGTTCGCCATATTTTAGTTCTTACTAATGTTCGTGAGAATGAGACTGTAGTCAGGATAGTGGCATATCATATTGGTCTCATACCTTCAACTCTGTTCCATGATTATGGTACCATGTGGAAATGTTGTAAATGTGCTATAATTCATCTCCTTGAAGAGGAAATTTGCTCTTCTTTCAATCTTCCAAGTTATGATGATATTTTCAAAGGAACCAGGCTTATAACTTGATACGACAGACACGCGTGTTTCGTCTACATAAGACTCATCAGTGACGCTCAGATCAAAATAGTTAGAAAAGCCAAACAAGCATAAAGTTGGAGAGCATTGAGAACAAAAATTTGTGCTAAATCCGATAAGTTTTCAAACAGGAGATTAGGAATCGCCGTTAACATTGGAAGTGCATTTATCGCCTCATTGTATGATCCGAAGTGAAAATTCATGTATCCTTAAATGATCTAAACAAGCTAAGGGTGGAGTTTGCCGCCATAAAAGATGCCATTCTTGTGAAAATCCCCCATGTGAAAACACGTTTTTACAGCACCTCCCACGTGCAATGTTTCAAACTCTGATATTGCTAAAACAGTGATCATACTTTCCAAGGAATCTGGTTGGTACATTGTAAACGGGTAAAAACAATTTGCTTTAAGGGACCTATGTCAGTCATTTCCTTCAAGACCTTGTTTGTACGTATATGGACAAGGGAAAACAGCTTGCAATAACAACTGTGTATGCAACTAACAGAAATCTGTGTCTACCAATATTTGTTCATGTAAAGGGTATGATGGTTGTAGAAATTATTTAATTCACCGAGCAATATTGGAAGTAGACGACGATGAAAACGTTGACCGATGTCAGGTTTTCGAAAGTTGTCATGCCCTTTGTTTGTTAAAATACCCCATACAACCACTCTTTCTAAGGGGTTCATGTGTGTTCTTGCACCTCCCAAAGGCACATAAAACCTAAAAAGTTCATAGAGCTAGAATATACGCTGAAACTTTAGTCCATCATTAAACTCATTTGTTTCATTGCCTTGTGAAATATTGGTGACTGGCAATAAATATGCATCAAAGCAAAACCAAAATTGACTTCGACTTTTTATAAATGCCGTTAAATTTAGAAATTTATCTTTAGAAGTACATGCAATGTAACAAAATGACTTGAGATGCGGTTGTTCCATCTGCTATTTTGTTGCTAGTCTGAATTCCCTTTAAAATGTGCATTTGGTGGTTTCATTATTTTCAAATTAAGTTGAAAATGAAGTGCAACAGTTTATTTCATTATGAATTTCTTGTTTAGTAACAATTCAAATATTTTTTGGAGATTTTTTATAACCTCTTGTGAAATAAATTGACAATAGTGAAAATCTAAAAAAAAATTGCACCATATTTCAATTCTACGACCAGGTAAAAATTAAAGAATAAACATTTCTCTTTCCAAAAAGTCATAATTTAGCCTGCAGGTAGGGTGGTCCAACAAAGTTGAAAAATTGTTGGCTTGGTCACTCCACTAGTACAGTGAATTTGAGATAAAGGGTTGTACTCAACGACTGATATTGACACTATATTCGTGTAATGGTCACGCATTGGTTGATAATTACTATGTGTCAGTGTCTCGTTCCGTAGCGAGACTTTACGGACTTAGTTCTTTTAAGTATTATCAAAGTATGAAACCTTCTGACTGAGTGTGAATATATAAAAAAGGGAAAAAACAAAGTGTCAATCTTTTTTTTTCTCTCTTTTTTGGTAAATTCAGTTTTCTGTTTATGACATTGGTTTGTCAATTTTTATCAATTGATGATACTTAAACCAGACTAAACTAAACTACATAGAGATAAAAAGATGTGGTATGAGTGCCAATGAGACAACTCTCAATTCAAGTCACAATGTTTAAAAGTTAACCATTATAGATCAAAGAACGGTCTTCCAGACGGAGCTTTGACTCACACCGAACAGCAACATGTATTGTTTAATTAATAAATATTATGCATTAAAATGTCGTGATTCTTTAAAACGTTAATATTTGTCGTTGTACTTATTTAAAACAAGAGATTTATAACAAAAACATGGCAAACCACAACAAACTAAGAGTTACTTTATGTGGTCGTGTATTTTGAGAGTAGACATTTAAAAACCAATGTTGCTTCATTTGTGTATTTTTAGTTAATGAAATTGTTTCTTAATATAACGTTTATACATATAAAAAAGCAAATAAGAACATCGCCTCACAAAGAAAGATGCAATATTAAATCGAAATACTTACGATCTGATTGTGCTTGTAGAATCATATCTGTAACTCTGTGAGTCCCTTTGACCTAAAACCATAGTTATTCTAAAAAAACTTTTACCTTTGACCTTTATGTTATGGTTGAATTGTACCAAATCCTATAATATATAAGTATATTATGTCTCTAATTGACTTGATTACATTTTGTTCTAAAGTTGTTTGAATATCTTCCTAATAAAATTAAAATTTAGATTAAGTATGATTAATGCAATTAAATGTGTGGTTAAACAGGTATACTAGGTAGGTACGGGTATATTAAACTATCAATTTGTATCATTCAAGTAAAGGTTAATCGGGAGTACTTAATTTAGCATCAAATGCACGTATAATATGAGGTTGAGAGCATATCATAATATATCATCTTTGAGTTTGTTAAATATCACATTTTTTTTAGTTCCGCCATAAAAGATAACAAAACGATTCACATAGTAATGTAGTACATCGTATTCATGTATCAGATTCTATTTTAAGTTTGAAATAACAGTTACAGTTGTAAAAGCTGTTCTTTTTACTTTTCACTACTGTCTTAGAGTTTATCTACCAAATTTATAATACTAATAATCAATATTCTATCTTTTATCTCCACCCAATATTATCGCAACATATCATAAAAGTTTTAAATACCGTCTCTATGATATAAACAAATGAGGCAACTATTGAATATTTGTAAAGCATACACACAAACTATGTAATAGATCAATTAAAGATATCATGCTTCCTTAAAAAGATAATAGGCACTTTATTATAGGTGATATCACCTCACCGATAGTCTCATTTGTCGTGCGCATTACAAGATTACTAATAGTAATAGAAGAATACTTTTTTTTTGTCCTGCTAAAATGTTGTTGTTTTCGTTTTATTAAACGCACATTATGATCTTTGTTATATTTCTTCTGTTGTTGCTTGATTTTGAAAATATGAATAATCAAGGCTTTTTCTGTTTTCATTTACAGATTTTTCTGGGTTTTCGTGACAACTGTTTTTTTGTTATTGATCAATACGAAGTCAATTTTCATTGACTATTCCATACTTGTTTAGTACTTAAATCCCATAACCCTGCCTCTCATTGTTTCCTCTATAATTGTTTTGGGTTTCATTTGATGTTGTATGTTGCCACATCATACACATATCATACACATATCATACACATATACTTCGACCTTAATTCAATTGTTGGTAACATGGAAATATCTATAACAGAACTCCATTCTTCAGATGACCCAGATCCGAGGGAATATTCCAAATATAGATGAGTACCAACAGCAAATGCATAGCCATCCGATAATTGGTCTTCCGTTTCACGAAGAGGTTGACACGGTTTGATACATTCTGTGATATCTGTAATAACAAGCTCGACGAATGATTTGAACTATATTCCTGTAATGAAATGGGGTTCATCCACTGCAATGTTTGGATCAGGATAACTGAAGTAATCATCCAGACTACTGCTTATCGTATAAGAATGAAACTCATTTGCAGTTGCATTGTTTTTTGGTAAACGTTACGTTCTAGATTTTAATTCTTTGTTGGCTCCAACCACCAAGTGCTCACCAATTTCATCGTATAATTCAATATATGGTTTACAAACATTTTTTTTTAGATAAATAAAAAAGACTGTTGGTTTTCCTCATTAGCTAGAGGTATAGGGTATGGTTGAGATTTCATAAACATGTTTAACCCCGCCGCAATGTTGCACCTGTCCCAAGTCAGGAGCCTCTGGCCTTTGTTAGTCTTGTGATTTTTTAATTTCATTTTCGTGTGTATAATTCGGAGTTTAGTATGACGTCCATTATCACTGAACTAGTATACATATTTTTAAGGGACCAGCTGAAGGACGCCTTTGGGTGCGGGAGTTTCTCGCTACATTGAAGACTCATTGGTGGCCTTCGGCTGTTGTCTGCTCTATGGTCGGATTGTTGTCGCTTTGACACATTCCCCATTTCCTTTCTCAATTTTAATCCATTATTGATCAGAAATACAATAAAGCAGAGTGTGCATATAAAAAAGTCGATTGCTACATGTACTAATTTTGCAACACAAATACGCGTAGTCATTTGATTATATGTTTATAATAATGCATGTAGTAATGTATAAGTTTACAAATATCTTTACCGAACATTATAAAGTGCATACATCATCAATGTGTGTCTTTGGACTTTGCGTTCGTATACATTTGAGTCAATTAAACCTAGCATGATAAAACAGCTGCATTATGATAACACTTAATTGCGCTAGGCGGAGAAGAGTATATAATTTAATTGCATATTCATTTCAATACATTTCAAAAGGTAATATGTTCAAGCGAACAATAAACATTGTGCTCATTGGTTGTCGTATTGAAGATACAAGAAAGTCATTTACTATATTTTCCCGCAGATAGATTTGTACAAGTTGTGATTTTATGATGTAAACAGAAACCACAGGCACTTTTTTCTATCCGTGAGAAGACCCACTATCAACGAATATTTTTATAAAGGCAGGCAAAGAGTAGAACATAATACATTGTATAATACACACCATAGAAAAATAACGACTAAGAAACACGAACCCCACTATAAACTAGGGTTGGTCTTAGGTGCTCTGGAAGAGTATGCAGATACTGCTCCACATGTGGCACCCGTCGTGTTGCTCATATTATTTCGAATCAGGTAAATAGTCTAATTCGGTAGGTCATATTCATGAAAAGGGAAGAAGATTATAGATACGACATAAGGAACATATCCGAAATCATCTGTGAAACGATTATTCTAAAACGGTCAACCTTCTCGTGATGGCGTCCGTAAAATTTACTAAGGGATGATTTCAACTTCACCATTTGGAACTCTTGGTTTAAAAACATTCTGGTGAGCAGCAACCCTCTATTAGGGAAATCATAATAGGTCATAAGCCCGGAAATATAGTATCAATTGGGAGATTTATACTTCGTATGCAGGTGCTACTGGAATGTTGCTGCATAAAAATGAAAAGTTCACTATTCGGAAGTTGAAATCACCTTTTTTGTCGTGAAGTTTTGTTTTCAGCCGACCCTCGTTGTCAATTGCTAGATTAAAGTCAATATATGAGGCCGATTTAACTTTATCTTTTATATCCTTTAGCTCTAGTTCGATGAGATAGATGCGTTCAACAAAGTCACCAAATATTTAATTATTTAGTCAAAGAACATCATCATACACAAAAAAAAGATTTAAGCACCCCCACATTTTTTTTAATTGACAAATATTACGATGAGGTTCCTGGGATATCGGAACAATTGCTGACAAAAATGGTAATGCAGACTGTTAGGACATTAGCTTTGAGACATACACAAAAAATTGCAACAAAAATGATAATCTAATGAATAGATTGTCACAAAAGTCCAGTTTAAACACTAAAACATGTCCATTTCAAGTATGGACCTTCTGGGATCGTTATGCATGACTCTAATGGCATTTCACATTTAAAAACTGTTAACGATATCTATTATTCAGTTATCAATATCGGGTGAAAGCACCACGTGATTGGATGCAGGCTTCAACCCGGCATCTCATCCCTCCAGTTATTCGTCCGATTTTCTGCTGTGGTATTTGCCGCCATTCCCGGTGCAATGCTGATTTCAACTGACGTAAATTTTGTATAGGTGGCCCATTTGCCTGTTCCCGACGACCTAACGTGTCCCAAATATGCTCTATCGGATTTAAATCGATATTAAATTTTAATACGGGCTCATGGCAGGCCATGGAAGAGCAGATACTGCTTCGCCTTGAAGAAATGCGGTAATCGCCCTTGAACGGTATCCGTCTTCGTACCATGTTCACAGAGTATGAATAAAATTTTCAAATCGCCGGACTTTAAATACTCAAATTTGAAGCGCGGGGAAACTGCATTTTTCAATTTGCATGGAAGGCATAGTTCATGCGCATGGTACGTCGATATCTTAATGACCAGTCAAATCTGTATGTTCACATCTTTTTAAAGGAACATTGGTATTGTTAACGTTAATATTGATATTCAAATTAAAAAAACTACAATGTAATATATCAGGGGGTGCTTAGCCTTTTTTCTTTTGTGTAAATATATCGGGAAGTAAAGTTATCGGATATTGCCAACTACTTAATATCTTTCTTCCTCAAAAATTCCTGTATGAATTAATCCTCATAATAATAAAGAAACAAGTCGGCGAGTAGAGGGACACAATAGGTTCCCATTTAATGTCGACAGTCGTTTGAAAAACACGTCTACCAAACGTAACAAATATGTTGTCAATCAAGAATTCAGGCATCTTGATAATGTCAATTTCAGGGATTTTTTTTGCTTGAATCATAGTGACTTTTTTACAAAGTATGATTTATTCCCCTCTAAGACAAGATACTTGTATAAACGTTGACCAATCTTTTCTAGAAAACAAAGCAATACTAACTCTTTCAATTTTTGTTTTAGTATGGATTGGGGAATACTTGGGGAATACTTGTGTAAAGTGTAGAAAAGTCAAATGATTTAATACTATTGCAAATAAAAGAGTTTGTAAAAGGTCTTTAGTGGGTTTTTTTTTAAAATCCACATCTGATTCACGCCACTTCTTAAATATGTAGTTTCACAATAAGTTTGAAGCCAAGCTTTGATCGCTGATAAAGTAGATATTAATAATTTCGAAAGAGGTCCCATGGAGCAATTGGAAGACCCAGCAAATAAACTCATCACAGATATCAGGATTAAAATTTGTATTTACGTCAGACGCGCGTTTCATCTACAAAAGACTCATCAGTGACGCTCGAATTCAAAAAAGGTATAAAGGCCAAATAAAGTAATAAGTTGAAGAGTATTGAGGAAAAAAGTTCCTAAATACAGCTAAGGCAATATACCGTTGTTTATAATGACACTAGTTTAGGTATTCAATACAGCGATGGAAAATCAAGTTCTTTATCTGAAGTTGAAATTCCAAAGAAACAAAGAACACACCATTGATTATCCTGGATTTCCTCTTTTGTAAGTGTCGTGAGGGTATATGTTGAATTTCCAAGTGAAATTTCAAAACCTAATTCATTTATCAAGCAGTTTATGTAATGAAATTTACACACAAAAACGATTTTGTTTGGGGCTTTATCTGCATTGGAACCATATGGTGTCGCACTTCCCAATTGTCGAATCCAGTAGTCTATGGAGAGGTGTTGGAAGATGAGGGTTGGTCGTCCTGTTGTATATATTGTTTTTGATAATGTGAACTGTCCTGGAAACGATGGAATAATCAGGCTGATTAAAATACTGATATAGAATGTCATTTGCATTGAGAATGATATATGATATATATTGCCGCACATACATTTATTTAGCCTTCCTTTCGTTTCACTGACGTATACCAATCCGTAAAGGTTACAGTCTTATCCATCTCCTTGTTCAGTTAAAGCCCTTCCCTACAATAAAATTTTTGATGAAATGCTTATTAATTACTAGAATTCTGTTCAAATGGAAATAACTTTCCCTAAAATTAAATATTTAATGAAATACCTATAGATTAATAACTAGATGTCTGTTCAAAGGGAAATAACTTAGTCTTTTAAAGATTTGTAAAAGAAATTGTATTACGATAAATGACATTTTAGATTCTTTTGCTTTTCTTTAGTAAGTTGGTTGGAGCATTTGGTTTAAGGTTTGTTTGTTATTTTATGTATTTTACACCATGACACGTGGTAGATCTGGTTAGAAATTTGATCAATTACAATGAATGTTTAACAAGTAGCAATTCGAGAATTTTTTGGCAACTGCTGCATTAAAATATCAGAAAATACCTTGATATATAACAACAAGAGATAAACCAAATGTATAAAACTAGAATTGAACTTTCTTCAATGCAAAATTAATGTTTACATTATTTTGTTTTACATACATCATCATTACCTTTACGTGTCAAATGATATATGTGCTTGTTCTTTCAGGAACAAGTATTAACTAGTGCATTGATGGTTTAAAACTACCAAGATGTACAATGTAATAAGAGATGTGAAATAATGAGCAAAAGAGTAACATGAAGTTAAACAATACAATCTGAGGTGACACAATTTGTGAAATTGTTATTCGCAGATATATAGATGGATTTCGTCAAACTGTGAACTGTAACACTGGAAAAATTACGTTTCAATGTATTTAAAAAAAAAGATCCAGTTGTGTTCCATTAATTTATTTCTAAATAATGATGACATGAAGAATAAAAAACGATATTTATTTTCTAAGTTTATTGCTGCCGAAAAAGAAGTTATTGTCTATTTTGTCATAAATTGATTGTAACAGTCATGCTTCATTGATTCCCTATATAATCTAACAAATGTGGGGGCCCGGACTCACTCCCCTCAATCTGCCTCTGTCTTACAAATACGAAACTTTATAGTACGCAGTTTCTGTCGTTCATGTTTTCATAGTTAATGACCTCATTTTCGTGATCAATATACTGCTTGAATACAGTTTGTTTGCTGGTTTTTATACAAATGTAAAATATGTTGTTTGTCGATGTCCCTCAGCCAAAAAGACGCATTTTTCTTGTTACAAGACATTTTTTTGGTGTATAAAGTTGTTGATCTATATGAAATTGTACCACAAGGTACAATACCTCAAAAAGAAGGTTGGGATTGATTTTTAGGATTATGGTTCAAAACGTTCTAAAGTTAAATAGGATAACAAAAATATACCTTTTGTATAAACAGCAGATTTTAGGCAATTTATACAAAACAGTTGTTTCAATGGGTTTATTCTTAAAAGAAAAGAAAAGAAGATATATTTACCATTTGAAACTAATCGATCAATGGGGTTGCATGACATTAGTACATACATGTAAACGTAAGCAAACCATTTTTGGAATACTATTAAAGGTATTAATGTTTCTACATCAAACGTGCATTTCGACAATAAATGTCTCGTCAGTGTTATTCAAGGCTTACTATTTGAAAATTCAAAACTTATAAAAACAAAAATGACAAATAAGGTAAAGCCCAAGTCTGTTAATGCATTAGGAATAGCATATTGTTTGTTAATTCCATACTAAGGAGTTTATTGATATAAGTGGGGTTTTTTTTTTTTTTTAATTTTTTTTACTTTAAATGACATACAGTCTAAAATGACGAAGGTGATACACAAACATTTAGCTGGCGTCCTTATAAACCTAGCTCATGTCTCATTATTCTGTGCGATAACGCAATATGAACTTATCTGGAATATGTATGCAACTGAGTGTCAATTTGTTGTGGGAATGTTCAAGTACCCGTCCTATTCAATTTTTTTCTTAGATATATTTACATGTGTTTATATCTGAGTTAATAATTTTTCAACTGATGTTTATATTTTTATCTTATGTTGTACTGTTACACCACTGTCCCTGGTTAAAAGGGAAACTTCGCAAAAAAAAATCAAAAATTGATATTATGTTCATTTTGTATAAAAATGCTCAAATTCATAGATATTAAAGTTTTATTCCGTTAGATAAGCGATCACCATCGATTTAAAAAATTAGAGTATCAATTCTCTGCGTTCGGCCATTTTGTCTTCTTTTCCGATTAATAACAACGATATGTCTATAAACCACAAAGGAACAAAACTACAGTAACCGATGTAGTCGTAATTGCGTGTCGATATCTTGTCAATCGTACGGTTGTTTTATCCGACTAACTAACTTGATACGGGAAATATTCTTATTTTTTTAAATTACCATGGTCTGTTGTTTTAAACTGAATTAGGTAAAAAGTCAAAGTTGAAAACATAAATAAGTGTTCCGTGAAAATTGTTTTCGAAAATTTGTTCATAATTCTTTAAAGTAATAAACTTTTTTCAAATAAATTCTGATCTTCCTTCATCTGATCACCAGCATGGCTTAAGGTATTACTTCCAAAGGTATTGTGGGGGATGTGAGGTGACACGTCCAGGTATTCAAGCGATTTCCTGTCGGGCTTGCAAGTTCATGCATCGTTTCACTTCTGCAGGTATTGGTCAGTGTATACGGCCGATAACTTATAACTTTCTATTTTGAACTATCAGATGTATAATATACAACTCTGTCTTACTTGTCATTACTAAATTAATACGCTTGTTTATAAATAACATTTCTGGTGTAAAGAATATTATTCATAAAAATATAAATAATACCCAAAAAATAAGATTTGATGAAATTAAACTCTATTTAAATATGTTTTCCAAGAGTGAATTTGGGAAAATGTAATATATACTCATTGTCAATAGTGAAGGACAGATTGGAACATACCAGAAATATTGATTTAAAAAAATGTACGCACTTGTCGACCATTCGTTTATACGACTGGGTAGAAAGTTACGAAACTATAGCGCAATTTAAAATATATACATGTATACATTGAACATAAGAAAAAAAATATATTTTGAATAAATTGGGGTTGAAGATTTGTAAATAGACTAGTCCACGTATGCCAACAGTATGTAATCATCGAATGTCGATAGACTATTGTATATCAGATGAAGAAGAAGAAGAAGACGAAGAAGAAGAAGACGAAGAAGAAGAAGAAGAAGAAGAAGAAGAAGAAGAAGAAGAAGAAGAAGAAGAAGAAGAAGAAGAAGAAGAAGAAGAAGAGAAGAAGAAGAAGAAGAAGAAGAAGAAGAAGAAGAAGAAGAAGAAGAAGAGAAACCAATTTGATTTAAATACAGGTCGATGTATAATTTGCTTTGGTTCATCGAAGTTGTGGACATAGTAAAATCACAAATTTATATTTCAATAAGATTGTTCACGAACAAAGGAAGGAATTCGTCATCACAATTGTTATATATGCCACTTGACGAACACTGATTATCCCCAAGGGATATGAATATTTTGCTGGGAAACTATTGAGTATCAAAGTTTCAAATTAATTTCGGGATTTATTTTCTTTCTTGGTATTCAATAACAGAAAAAAGAATAAATTACTTGTCCGCAAAATAGGGGTATTCTTGTCAGATAGAAGACTTTTAGTTATATTTAAAAAATAGGGAAATATGACATTAAATTGGTTCTGTCTTTTTTGTAAACATCGTTAAAAAGATGTGTGTCTAAGGTGAACGCCACAAGAACCCTGTAATACTAGTACGAGAGTATAGCATGTAAACATTCCTTCTCAATAAATATGGTTGTATTGGAAAGCTTTTCATACAGATTGACAACTCATTGTCCGATATGCATGTAATATTTGCCACATGACGCCCATAGTTCTTTCTACCATCATCATCTTATTCTTTGATATTGCTGTAAACATCGATGGTTCACACCCAAACAAAATGGGAGTAATGTACCTTCAGAGCTTCTCCGTGTTATACACTTGTGAAACTTAATATATAGACGAAATTTCTGTATTGTAATGAATCTACATCTCACAAACAGGATTTTCAAATAACGATTTTGAGTAATCACCTTACAAACCAATATAAACGTATGGCAAGATATAACCATGAAGGAATTTAGTTTTTGTCAGACGCAAGAACTCATCACTATCATAAACGTATACGTATATATGCATGCAGTTTCAAATATCAAGAACAAGCGGTCGATGTCGATAGTCCGTTTTCTAACTGTTCAGAGTTAGACATGTCACTTGTTCATTCTTGGAAGCCTTCATATTCCCCGTCCAACGATGGGAACCGTTTCTGGTTGTGTTGACTATGAATGCGTGTATGGTAATTCTGTCGTTTATCTGTACAAGTGGTTGCATTTCCTCTCCTTTCCCAACAAACAAACTAACGAAACGCTACTAGTCTGCTTTCTCTGGAGCTCATCCTCAATGGCGCTTATACGTCAGGAAACTTACATGTATACTAATAATGATTGTTTCAAGAACAACGATGTATGGACGAACTATTCTAAATTCGTCAATATCAGTTATGCATGACTAAAATATAAGTTTTATTACAACTACCGTATTACTTATTTGGATTAATGAGGGCTATCATATTCAACATTGCACAAATATTATCATAGAATTTTTTTTTTTAAATGTACAAAAATCCTCAAAAAAAATAATGCCTTAGCTTAGATAATTGGTATTCTTTTCACAAAAAGTTCGTGTAAATGATTGTCAAATGAATTTAATTATGTAAGAATGAAATGTTAAAAAGGAACTAAAAAAAAAATCATGCATGTTGTATGTTGTACTTTTTTTCAATTAAAAACTTTAAAATTGCGATAGTTTTATGAGCATTTAAACACAGCGAGATTTGAATACAAGTTAAGAAATTCCGGTAAAGTCAATGATATCAAACAGATGTGCAATGGTATATCAAATTGGGTAATATTGCATTTAGTTTTTATTAAAGATTAAAACTACTATTTTTTACTTCATATTTGAATCTTTACGCCAATTGCCGCTAAGAAAGTAATAAAAAATTGTTTCCTTTTATTTTTACACCCTTTGGAATTACGAATCTGAATTTTATTTTCAATTAATTTACACAATTTAATAATGGTATCTTTATTCTCATCGTGTATTACATCTTAGTGTATTAAATACAGCATACTCTTTCTAATCCTTTCTGTCAAGTTATCCTTTCCAAATAACAACATGCATACCTGTGTACGCTTGAACTCACACCTGCGGCTAAATAGCTACAAGGTAAACTAATTGACCTCAAGCCGAGAAATATACAGTGACCTTTACAAAATAATATACACACTCTGCTCACACATTAGTTGCATTGAAATGATTATCAAAACAATAACGGTAAATAGAACTGAAATATTTTCAGTTCAATATCAGTAAAAATGTTCAATAAATATTTTATGAAAAAAATCTCAACAATAATTAATGAAATTTATTCGAAAACATTTACTAGAGATAATTTTATAGGAGTTTAATTCAATCAATACAAAACGGTATATGCATATTCATTTTCGTTCATTCTTATATTGTGGTTAATAACTACGATTATTCGTCAGCTGTGCGCTTTTAATTACGTATATTGTCGATAAGCTTTAAGAGTTAAACAGATTTTATTTTTCCCAGAATTCAACACATCGGGCTAAAACGTCACGACCCACTCGAGAATTCAACCAAACAAGTTACAAATACTTGATTTTCTCCGTTATTAGAAGGAATATAAATTTAAAACTTTGCAAATTTGTTTTTTATGGTAAGATGAACATAATTAGATGATAAGTAAAAAATCGCAGAATTTCCCTTTAAGGTGGCATGGTAATAATTCCTGGGTCATTAGGGATATTGATAGCCTTTTCAGAATTTTCACCATTTTCTAAATTGTCGCTTATGCAACTGTCTTTCGCAATATCAGATTTCAACCTTCCGTGAATCTTTAATAATCTGTCCGAGAAACCAGAGTTACTAGCGGCTGAGCAACCGCCTGCCCTAAAACTATGTGTACCAAAAAATCTTGCGTTTAAACCTTTTCCGATAGAGCCCCTTTTACAATCTCTCTAGTCCTAGTATAAGATAGTTGTATGTCCTTTTTTTCTCAGCTTACAGTTGTTTGTACTTTTACAATACGATAAAGCTCTGAACACAAAATCATCTGAGTACCAGTCTATTTTAGCTTTATCTAAATTATCACTTACGATTTTAACAGGACAGACAGTGTGCTTGATCAAGTTTAGCTATCAAAACGTTTTTTTTTTCTTTTCTATTACAATCGGTTTTGCTACTCTCAATGTAGATATCAATATGATCGTCTCCGAATGTAATATTCTAATCTGGCATAATTCACTGTACCTTAAAAATCCTGAATAAGCCAGAAAACACATAGATAATAATCTAAAAAAAAAATTAACGAACTATTTGTACCGCCAAATTTCTTAAACAGACTGAGCATGATGTTTGCATTCATCGGGGTTTTTTTTCTGAAAAGGCCTATTAAGCTTTCTTTTAGATGCCTCCACAATACGTTTAACTATATCCGATGCGCATGGGTCTTCAAACCCAGTTATCTGAGCCAACTTAATAGTGTCACATGCAGCTTCTATAGTTATGTAGTGTTTAGCACTTTGCATTAGATATTGAAGATATAAACTGACATAAATTTCGTTTGCAGGAAGGTCAGACTTGATTTGTGTTTACTTTTCAGACCACACTACAAAACGCTTAAAACTGTACGCATATTTAACAGTTGTATTTCTGGCTTTAGAGTCATAACTTAATTCTTCATTTTTCTGAACAAAATCTTAAGTTCTGTGTGCTCATTTGTCCAAAATCCCGTTGAAAATATTTTCTGTAAAATAATTATAAATCAAATAAATATTTACCTTGAAAACATCATCAGCTTCTGTAAGCCAACATCTCTGAATAGAGAACCTCCAGTAACATAAGTGAGTAAAATCTGCAGAAAATAATAAAAAGTTATCACAAATATCAATCAGTAGCTTTTAAACGAACAGCTAAAATTTTACCTTTTAATTTTCCGTTCGCAAAAATAGAATTTAAATTGTTTCCAGAAACTAAAATTCTGTCTACATCGTTAATTTCGAGCACGTCTAACACGTAAGATCTGTATTCTGTATGTTCATCAAAAAATAATGGCCAGTAAGGAGACGACGGCCACCTCGGAACTACCAGTGTTCCCTCTGCTATGCATTTAACCAAGTGGTTTATGCACTTACAAACTACAGACACAGGTGGTACTAAAAGATTGTTTTCTTGTGCACAATGGCACGAGAAAGCGTCTACTGCTGAGGAACCAGGGTTCCAGTACAACGAACTAACTTTATCTACTTTGTTATTGTCCATATTAGCAAACCTATTTAAGGTATGAGGACCCCTGAGGTCGTCTAAAAACTGAAAGTACTCTGGAGAAATACCCCAGTCATCAATATCTATAATCCGACTTAATAAATCAGCCTGCTCGTTCTCTTTTCTGGGTAACCAGATTATGTGTAATGTAATGTTTTCAAGTAAACAATACCTATAAATTTCCAGGGACAACTGTTGTAACTCTTTTACTTTGCTACCTTTGTTCATGATGCTAACAGCACTAGTAACCCGAATTTAACTTGAACGGACAAAAACGTGTTAACGCTATTTAAATGAAATTGATCGTTTATTGATAAAGATTGACAAAAATTAAAAATTATATTTAATTCATATCAATTCATATCAATTCATTTTAACGCCAGTCAAATAGATTTCTCTGCGGTGATTCAATTGAAATCAAGTTGCTGGTTAGTTGTGTTAAACTAATAGGCCACGCCCCGTTAAACTATTTCAAACATCCATTAATTCGTTTTAAACATGGATGAGACCCGAGCTTGTACGGAGGAAATAAAATGTGTATTGTTTTGTGACACCTAAAGAATGTTGAGTGCGTCGGTTAACTCAAGGTAATTAAAGGATTAGCATTATGTAATTCTAATCCTTTGATCCTCATTTAGTGAAATCTAGGCGTCACGGTTTACTGGCTTGAAGGTGTGAACAACATTTCGTATGAATTGAAAACGGGAGTCAGTCAAAGTTTTAGACACAGAAATCAAGGACTTATATAGACGTCCCTGCAGAAATGTAAAAAAAAGTTAATTAATTAACGGGAATAATAAGGTCGCACAATAACTGGATAGCTGTTGTATATTTTTATATTTTGCATAAGCATGATAAGATCACTTTTAAATGAGTTATGACTTTTGATTAATTCAGTAACGATAAAATACTTTATTATTTTAATTGAAGTATAAATTTATAATAAAAATAGCCTTCTAATTATGAGTGTATGAACCAAAAATTGTACTATTTTAGATTAGGATCGGCAGCCTTAAATATTTCAAACAGATCATTAACAATTGCAATTATATAATTTAGTCCATCCAAAGTTATCTTTAATTACCTATTTAGGAATTAATGTTTTCATCAAAATATTTCAAATCTCACAAAGCACGAATACTTCAGATATTTAATTTTTTTTTTTTTTTAAATGGACAGAAAATTTAAGAATCTTTTTGGAATGGAATCGAAATTTACGAACATATATGCTTTTCAAGTGTGAAAAACAAAAACATTTTGTTTCACATAATCGGGAATGTCCTTAACAAAATAGTCTTCGTCTCACACCGTAACTATATCGGGCCCAATTATATATAATACTTTAGCTATTTGACCAACAATGTATAAAAAAAAAAACAGAACGAATTTAATGTCATCTTTCCCTATTGTTTAATGTTATTATAAGTCTCACTACTAAAGTCAAAAAGTCTGAAAAGACCAGTTTTTGTCTGAAATTGCATGAATTTTTACTTGACATTCTTAATTTGTCTGCATAATTTTTAAAAATTCTTGACATAGTATTAATTTGTCTTAAAAGATTCTTGATTTTTCTTGACAATTGTCTTGACAGTATTAACATTTTCTTAAAATTTCTCGACACTTCCTGTATCATCTGATAAGAGTCTGGATTAGTCTCGACCAATTCTTGACTGTCTTAAATTTGTCTCGATCTGTCTTGACATATTCTTGACATTCTTAATAATGTCTGAATTTGTCTTGACATATTCTTGACATTCTAAATAATGTCTGAATATGTCTTGACACATTCTTGACAGTATTAAATATGTCTTGACACATTCTTGACAGTATGAATTTCGCCTGAAATATGTACAGACTTTTTCTGCACGGTTTATGACATCTATTGCTGTTATATTACCCGTTATTATTATGGCTAAACAAACTTTGAAGAATCAAGGAAATAATGTGGTATAGTAAGATACCCTTTGTGTACACCTAAGTTGGAATACCCTAACTAATCCCCCATGTAGTTTAAATTTGATTTATTTTTATTAAACATTAAATTAATTGTTTTCACTTGGAATATGACTCGAAGTAACTGACAAACAGCATTTAGATTTTTGCCATTCGAAAAACTGCCATGCAGGCAAATTTGCTTAACTAAAATAGATGTCTTGAATGAGGTTTTAAAATGTGACCATGTGCCTCTTTTGGACCCCACAATTCATCTTTTTGGTTTATGTTGCGAAAAAAAAGAGGAGGAGGGGCTTTCGTGTAGGTCAAAGAATTTTTTCTCAGCTTGATTCAGAACCTATTTTTTTTAGAACAACCCATAAACATTTTTATTCAAATGTTTCAGTGTTGAATTTTATAATTTTTTATCAAAAAATAATTGTAATATTTCCTTCCTGAAAAGATTGTTTTTTTAGAATATATTATGTATGTCTGTTTGAGATCAATTTCCTAAGACCAATGAAATCATTGATAAAAAATTATAAAATTCAACACTCATAATTATGAATACATTTTTTTTTTTTTTATAATTTATGGAGTAGATAATAATTTTCTTTTAATCTTTGGAATTGTCAACTGATAAATTGTATGGCTGCTTACAGGTAAATCTTTGATTTCTATTTTACAGTTGCGTGTATTCTGGGGTGTGGAATACCTTAATTTTATGGCGAATATCCTGTCCATGTGTAAAACTTAGTATATATTCCAACAGATGACATTACACAAATTTTTCTTCTGTTAAATGAATGATTTGTATATCATCATAATTTGCTATTCATATAAACCACATTTTTGTACAATAATTATACCATATTAAAATTAAATAATATGAATGTAGAGTGAAATATGTCTACAGTATGATTGGTTTTAATCATTTAATAAGATTTAGGAATCAAAATTTGTAATTTTTTAAAAACCCACATTTAAATTATTTTATATCAACGCACTTACATTTAAATTATTTTATACATATTTCATAGCCATATTTGCATTTGTAAAAATATTAAGATACCCAATTTTTTTATTATTTTACATGCCCAACTTTCATATTTGTTGTAAGAAGTGTAACTTAAAAGAACAGTATATTATGTAAAGAGAAAAATAGATTAAAGGTATATCATGAATATTGGCCATGATTTGTAAAACTATGAACTGTCAAGTAAATTTAAGACACAATTCAAAATGTTCAGAATATGTCAAGCCATACTGAGAAAAAATAAGAATGTCGAGAATAAGTTAAGAAATTTCAAGACAGTATTCAAATGTCAAGAATTTGTCAAGAAATTTTAACACAATATTCAGAATGTCAAGAATATGTCGAGTAAATTTCATACAAATTTGATATATATGAGAAATTGTCAAGAAAAATTAAGACACAAGTCATACTTTTGGAGAATGTCGAGTAAAAGTTCATGCAAATCAAGACAAAAACTGGTCTTTTCAGACTTTGTGACTTTTGTAGTGTCTGTTTCAACTGGCAAGAATACCTATAAAGCGGACAAGCAGTTTGTTCTTTAAATTGCTGTCATTGAATATCAAGAAAGAAAATAAATCCCGAAATTGATTTGAAACTTTGATACTCTATAGTTTTCCTGGAAAATATTCACATCCCTTAGGGATTATTAGTGTACGTCCAGTTGCGTACATATAACATGCATGTCGGAACAATTGTGATGATGACGAATTTCTTCTTTTATTCGAGAACAATCTAATTGATATATAAATGTCCATAAAGAAAGTTATATATCGACCTGTATTTAAATCTCTTCTTCTTCTTCTTTTGGTATACAATAGTCTTTCGACATTTGATGATTACATACTGTTGGCATACGTGGACTAGTCCACTAACAAAACTTTTACCACAATTTACACAAAATGTATATATTTGAATTTGCGCTATAGTTCCGTAACTTTTTATCCTGGCGTATATACGATGGTCGACAAGTGCGTACATTTTTTTAAATCAAAATTTCTGGTATGGTCCGATCTGTCCTTCACCTTTGACAAAAAATATGTATATAGATTTTTATTTCATCAAATCTGTTGTTTATTTTTAGGTATTATCTATATTTTTATAAATAATTTTCTTTACATCAGAAATTTTATTCATAAACAAGCGTATGAGCAAGGATTTGTATAGTTAGACTAACTATACAAATCCTTGGTATGAGTTTAGTAATGACTAGTATATAATATCACTTTCGGACACGCAAGATAGAGATGCATATTATACACCTAATAGTTCAAAATGGAAAGTTATAAGTTATCGGCCGTGTACACTGACCAATATCCTAAGAAGTGAAACGATGCATGAATTTGCAAGCTCGACAGGAAATCGCTTGAATACCTGGAAGTGTCACACCCCCTGCAATACCTTTGGGAGTAATACCTTTAGCCATGCAGGTGATCAGTGGAGCGAAGATCCTAATTTATTTGAATAAAGTTTATTACATAAAAGAATTATGAACTAATTAGATTTCCGAAAACAATTCAAGTTTCACGGAACACTTATTTATGATTTGAAACTTTTACTTTTTAACTAATTCCAATATTATCATTATTGTTAAAAATAACAGATCATGGTTATTAAAAAAAAAGATAAGAAAATTTTCTGTATCAACTTAGTTATAGTTAACTAGTCGGATAAAACAACCGTACGATTGACAAGATATCAACACGCAATTACGACTACATCGGGTTACTGTAGTTTTGGTCCTTAGACATATCTTGGGAGCAATTCGGAGAAGGTAACAAAATGGCCGACCGGAGAGAATTGATACTCTAAATTTAAAATCGATGGTGATCTCTTATCAAGCAGAATAAAACTTTAATATTCATGAATTTGAGCATTTTTATACAGAATGAACATAATATCAATTTTTGATTTTTTTGCGAAGTTTCCCTTTAAGTCACATGCTCCACAATTTAATTAAACGAACGTATAATACACGTGACATTTTCATATATAAGGCATTTAAATAAAAACATTAAAATATATATGCACGCGTGGTTCAAACATGTCAAACTAGGGAATCTGTTGAAAATAAAATAGTTAGATGGATAACATAAATTTAATTTGCTCAAATGCACTAGATCTTTATCGCACATATATATGTGCGTTTCAAAAATTACTGAATGCTATGAAACCTAAGGCATGTAAGTAACATGTGGTCCTTTGCAACTATTTACGAAACTTTATGTATTCCTGTATATTTACCGTTTCTCTTTTCTCTTTTTATGTTTACTATATTGTACTCGTAAATCAAATGTAGACATGGAAACTACACAGCAATTATTTATTGTGTACATAATTTAAATCGATGTATCTTATATTTCCGGTAAGCAACAAATATTCATTCTCTTGCCGTATATTGATATACGGAAAAGCTTGTAATGAAAAACAAGGTTTTGATGAATTGAATAATAAAATTGATGAAGACAATGTTGACGTATGTTGAATATGATAAACAGAAAGTCATACCCAAAATTATAAATGAAGTAGCAGCCCACTGAACTTTTAAAACTGTGTTAAATTGTAATACCGGTCACTGGCCAAATCGGGCGTTAATTGTGGAAGAGAAGAAAATATCAAACAAAAATATTGT
Organism: Mytilus edulis; assembly: GCA_019925275.1. Classification (NCBI taxonomy): domain Eukaryota; kingdom Metazoa; phylum Mollusca; class Bivalvia; order Mytilida; family Mytilidae; genus Mytilus; species Mytilus edulis. Next base: position 68,253,917 of record CM034360.1, read on the forward strand.
TCTTACGATTCTGTAAAAAGATTATTGTGCTGTCATGCACCCTGACGTACTTGTAATAAATGAACATATATATATATGAGATAAATTTTAGTCTGCGATAACGATGGGTAAGTTGATTTAAGTTTAACGACCTAGACTGGCTATTTATCGGCATACTCTCACGTTTTTTAATGTTTTAAAAGAAAACATATATTTACGTTTTGGGCATTAAATATAAGTCTACTTACCAAATTGAAATGAACATAAACATTGTTAAAAAAAAATGGAAAAGAAACATTCTGCATTGTTGTTTTCATATAATTTTATTTCCTATATATTTGAGCGGAAATTTCTAAGTTAAAACTGATTGTAGTATAGATAAAATATTTCATCTAGGTGCTCTCGTTGAAGTTCGCGTTACATATTAAAATGAATTTCATTGGTCGGAACGTTTGCAAACTTTCAATTCAATACACAATATAGAGTCCAGTTCGGCAAAAAAAAATCAAATCAAGACTCTACTCTGTCCGATTAAACAAACAGAATTTAGAAAAATAACACTTTTACGATTCTTTCAACCACGACCAAAATATCTATCTTTTTCTCCGCTGAAAATCATTACTATTGATATTAGAACAAGTCAAAAGTTGCCGGAGCCGGTTGATTTATGATGCATACGAAACTTTAATAATTAATTATACGGTTTGTATTTTTCCAAATAACTACTATATCCGATAAAAATCGAAAAATAAATTATCGGTTAAAACTACCGATTTTTCTATGAGACAAACATTATCCTTATATGAGTCAAATTTGCAATAAAGATTCATAAAGGACAAACCATATCCTCATGTTTTTTTATGTTACACTAGTAAGCATAGTTCGTCTGTTCTCGCTTCAAACCAAGCCATCATAAATACACCAGAGATGACTAAAATGAAAGTCTTTTCGCTCATTGAGATTTTTTGGTAGGTATTAAGCTTCAATTCGACCATTAATTACCGTAAATTTTCGATTTTTGCAAAATTACGAAAAATATGTTATAATCCTTGACCTTCCCGAAGCTTATACTTCGTTTAGTCGATTGTATGAAAGTTTTTTTTCAGAAACCGGTCTTTTACTGCAAAAAAAAAAAAAAAAAAAGATAAAAGCGATTTTTGTTTGAAGTAACGAATCTCATTCTTACAAGAAAATGAAAGTTTTCGTGTTTTAGGTTGTGCTGAAGCAAACGTAAAAGTTGAAATAAAAATTACACTCCGAGATTACACTAAAGACATTTCGCTAGCACACATGGGACTAGATTTATTAATTGTTCATTTGCAAGTCAAAATTAATAATCATGCAAAACAAATGATAAAACTTCCCAATTTAAAATTGAGAAAAAACCGACAGGAAACCAAAGTACAAAGGTACGGCATTTATTTAAAAACAATCTCCATCCAACTTCAAAATGTGAGGTAAACCGATTAGCTTACGCTAGCCAAGCAACCAACAGACAAAATAAATCTTGACTCTCCGATCAAGACTATCTATAGACACGGAATAAAAAATAACGGAAAATAATAGCATGTTAGAAAGGTTACAAACACATTTATACAAACATGAAGCAGCTGTTTTTTTACTGAACTGGTCAGTGGTAATACAAAACTAGGGTTTCAAAAAGATGAAGAAAAAGAAAAAGACATTTAAACATGCTAAAGTTTCTGAAAAAGCAAATCAGACATAGTGTTTAACTGAAATTGGAAAAAAAGGATCATGATAGTCTATAATATGTAAACATTTATTTCAGAAAGCCAACAACAAAATGAAAGGAAACTATGTATTGCTTAAAAACATTGACCAGGGCCGTAACAGCCTCATGTCGGAAATTTTAAAACAAAGTCACAGTACAAAGGCTTGTCTTCATATCAAACTGTTTTCACGGCGAATGTCTTGCAAGAAGCAAACTCCCATTACTCCGATGTCGCCCCTGCTTAATTTTGCGTGATCCATGCATTCCCTATTTCCATTCTCAATTTTATGTTTCTGAATTACTTGTCTTTTGTTCATTTACTTCCCTACTAAATGTCTATAGTCTAAGTGTTAATTTTCATTTGTAAATGTCTGGTTTCGCAATAATGCATGTCCACCAATATCCAGACATTGTGCGAAAAAATATAGTTTAGAAGATATTATTCTATGCTGAATACAGAAAACATATAGTCGTTTCTTCATGAAGATTTGAACTCTAACATTAAAGAGAACCAAACTGGCTGTCCTTTTTGAGTATTTCCATCTGGTGTCTTACATTTAAGGGTTTAACTAGTATTAACATGATTAAGTCGTGTCAACTTACTGTCAAGACAGACGCCTTTATAGAAAATAAAGGAATATGGGGTAAACATACACGGGACCTAATCGAACACAAAGTCAGAGCTTAACAAAAATACAAATTATCAATGGTCAGCGTTTTTATTCCTGTTCATCTTTATAGTCGCTAGAGGGTCTTCAACGATGAAAGAATCTGAGAGAACTTAAGTTTCTGACAGCTAGTTCACACTGTTACGTTTGGAGTCTTCCTGTCCGTCATCCCGCAATCTGATAATTTGATTATCTGTCTCAGGACCTGCGCATATATAAAATACTTGCCACTGAACATTGAACCAAGTAAAATCAATACAAAATCAAAAAATATTAGTTTTTTCTTTTCTTTTTTTTTCAGAATTTGTAAAAGTGCTATGAAATATCGAAATGGACTGACAATCATGCACTAGTAACCAATGACTGGAACAATATAACAGGCATTTCAATAAATTAAAAGTATTTCTATCATACTTTTACACTCAAAAGTCTTTTTATATCGTTGAATGATTGATAGAAATTCTACCATTCAGCGAATGATTTTACAATTTGAATCTTTCACCTTTGTTTTCGGTCAATATCATCGTGCATTTCATGTAATAGTGTTCGCTGAACTGTCACGTATCAGAAACATGCCTTTTGAATTTCAGAATTAAAATTATAATTTTGTTTTAATCTATAATTATACATGGGGAATGACGAATCGTGTTTTAGATTGTTTTCTAATTATAACCTTTTAATTTCGTGAATTTACATCATAATTATTATGAATGTAATTATTCTTTTTCGTCTACGTAACTCGATATGCGTGTTTTTCGCCACTACAAAGATGAGCACGAACTTTTTTTGTTCAAATTTCCTAATCATGCTTATGCAATGTTGTAACTCGTCTACACAAAAATCTTTTATTTCAATTCATTTTTGGTCTTTTCTAGATCTTTTATAACCTCTCAGGTAATTTTCAAAGAAAATCCAGAGTTTTCGGCATTTACAAGGACGCGTACGGATGAGGATTAAATATAATCTTTTTGTGATATATTCACTTGTACTTTACCCGTAGGCTGTCTTCGTGTACTGCAATTTATGGTTTACATGTTTAAAGGAATACGAATACTTTATTTCTCATAAAACTTCAATTATTAGTTATCAAGAACATACATACACATAACTATAAGGTAAAATTAGTACATGCATGTGTAAACGATACAATTAAATTAGCTTGGAGGACTGACTTTCACATTTATAACTTTTACATAGTTTTTCTAACATTACAATATTTGATGAGTTTAACTGTTGATCAGCTTTAAAGATATAAGGGTTTGACTAACAGTAGTTCCTTAAACATTTCCTTCTTTTTTTATAGTTTATATGTTCTACAATTCATAATGTAATGGTACTCATCATCAATGTTGTTTGTGTCACAGAGACGACATATTCTGTCTTCTCTGTGTAAATCCTGAAACCTTCTGGACTCAATCGGCAACTACCACATCTATATCTGCGTAATATATGAATTTAGAAATGTAAAATGGAGTTTTCTAATTGATAATTCTTTTTGAAAATATGACAGCATTATGTTTTATGCGATTCTGCATAAAAGCAAAGAATTCTTCTTGAAACTGGTCTTTGGGTTTCTGTTTAATACATTTTGACACCCATTTATCACAAACTGTGCACAAGGACGGAAAACAAATATACGTCCTTGCTGTGCACTATAATTCGAAATAGTTGTAAATTGCAATTTTTTTTTATTTCTATTTTTTCCTCACTAGATAGGTGAAAGTATGTATAACATTTATTGTAAATTGCGAAAATGCATTACGAGCATAAATTTATAATTTTAAGTTAGAATTTAGAGTCTCAACTTTTTTCAAAATCTCTGTAATATTACTCATGTATTATTTATGTTTATGTCAAAGGCGTTTGATTGGATAATAGGTAAAGGTAGGCGTGGTTTTTGGTAACTTTCCTCCAATCAACTGCCCCATTCGAGAAACCTGTGTGCGCTGATGCGTGTAAACTGGGTATTGTAACGGTACGTGTCTTACATCAGAACCTATCGTGCGTGACCAATGTTTATTGTATAATTTCTTGTCACGTGGTCAAATTATCTGAAATACAAGTTCTAAAGGTGCACTACAGCAGAATTACAGTTTCAGTTGTTATAATTCAGACACAAATTAATATGGTTATTTTGAAATCTGCTGCATGGTTTATTCCATTGGCAATCATATTCACGAAAAGTTGTAAATCTTGAATATTCTGTAATATCTTTATGAAGCGTGATTGAGAAGTAGATTCACACAGATACTGCAATCATTGTCATCTTTAAAATTTACTTTGCATGCACTAAATTTCTAATCCATTTGTTTAGAACAATAAAATATGTTTAAACTACTAAATATCTAAATGAGATTACATAGGAATAACTTGTGGTGTATTCATGTATACTAGTATGTAATAATAATAAAAAGAAACCAACAGCACTATTTGACGAAGACGAAATAAAGGATTGAATTTTAACGTTCAGTGACATATATTACAATGATGTCGAAAAGAACTTGAACTTGACAATAGGTTTTCATAGAACCGTCGCTTTTCCAAAGTACGCTTAGTTGCGATTTCACAACTTCGGGTTCGCATTATAGTTATACATGTACAAAATAACTTACAATAAACAAATTCTGATGATTTCTTCAACTGTTCGAGGACTTTCTAGTTGTAATATAAATCTGTGATTTTTCTATATTCGTACTTTCGACGAAGCAAAGCAGTTCGATCTAGATCTGGACATGTATCATCATTAAACATTTACAATATTCAATAGTTGTACATTTTTTTTGGTACATGTAGAACATGTAGAAAAATTCGTCTTTTCGAATAAAATCTTAATTTACGTACCATTGTAAAATTGAGAATGGAAAATTAGGAATGTGTCAAAGAGACAACAACCCGACCAAAGAAAAAAACCAACACTGAGCAGAAGGTCACTAACAGGTCTTCAATGTAGCGAGAAATTCCCGCACCCGGAGGCGTCCTTCAGTTGGCCCCTTAACAAATATATACTATATATATATATATATATAGTCCAGTGATAATGAACGCCATACTAATTTCCAAATTGTACACAAGAAACCAAAATTAAAATAATACAAGACTAACAAAGGCCAGAGACTCCTGACTTGGAACAGGCGCAAACATGTTTATGATCTCAACCTCCCCCTATAGCCAATGTAGAAAAGTAAACGCATAACAATACGCACATTAAGATTCAGTTCAAGAGAAGTCTGAGTCTGAAGTCAGAAGATGCATATACGGACCCTGGATTTAAATCAGATATGATCTGGCGGTTTTTGTCTTTTTTTCAAAATACATATTTTTAATTGTGACTATCTTTAGTTTCGAATCTTTCTTTCATTCTAATTAATTTAGTTTAAATGAAAATAAGGATATTGGAATTAAAACACTGTTGAAGAGAAACTACATATTCGGGTTAAATTCATCTTAGTTTGTTAATTCAAGTTTGACATCTAACATCTTAATCCGTAATCCACATTTACCCGACAACCTTAAATTGTTTATTGAATTTTATCAATCAAATATCCTCACACAGGAAACTAGACAAAATAAGTTATTTGTAATGGTATTTATCAAAACTAAAATGATTGAAAATATCTTTGTAGAATATGAATTTGCCTAATAAGCGAATAATTATAATACATATATTTCAATATATTCAATAGCGAGATTACTGATAAGATGCCCAAAATATATGTACATGTATACATATTGCGATTAGTGCTATATAGTATGTCAATGATATCGAATGCCCGCTGAGTGTTAAACATGTTTGACACTGCTGGTTTTAATTTTCTGACTCAAGTATAAATTTAAGAAAAGTTAATAGTTTCTGAATATTTTTAGATTCAATATTTTATCATTATTATTATTTTTTAAAGTCTCACCACATACAAACATAAAATGAGAATCACAAAACTAAACAAAACATTTAAACATTTGCATTGTGTGCATCAATCTTTAAAAAGATAAATGAGACGCGTATAAGACACAATATATAAATATAAACAAATTTTTACTCATTTACATTCAAAATTTACAGTGTCCGTATATAACAAATGAAATGAAACATCTTTTTATTTAAGAACAAGTGAAATAAAATGCCGTTTCTTTTCAATAAAATATTGTTGATGTTTTTTGGCATCTATTGCAGCAACATTGTCGTTATTGAATAAATATATAAATTTTTCGCTATTTGATATTTATAAATTGAAATGTTAAGCCTAATGTATTATTATATGTCTATAATGGGCATTTTAAAAGGACAGGAATATAAAAAAGAAGATGTGGTATGATTTCCAATTAGACAACAGTCCACAAGAGACCAAAATGACAGAGACATTAACAAATATAGATCACCGTACGGCCTTCAACAATGAGTAATGCCCATACCGCATGGTCAGCTATAAAAGGCCCTGATATGACAATGTAAAACAATTCAAACAAGAAAACGGACCGCCTTATTTATATAACAAAAAAAAATGAATGAAAAATAAATAAATTATGTAAAACATAAACAAACGACAACTACTGAATTGCAGGCTCCTGACTTGGGACAGGCGCATACATAAATAATGTGGCGAGGTTAAAATTGTTAGCGGGCTCCCTATCCTCACCCTAGTCTCGATCAGTGGTATAACAGTACATGTACAACATAATAAAAAAAAGAGGGTTTGGATGGGGTTCAATGATTAGAGAATAATGCCCTTGAAAAATGAAGATTAGAGAATAATGGGCATAAAAAATAAAGATTAGAGAAATGCGTGGTCTAAAAATATAATGAACATTGAATGATCAATAAAAGAAAACGCTAAAAGATACCTGAATTTTATTGAATGATTAATAAAAGAAAATGCTAAACATTATCTGGTAACAGAATTTTCTTTTCTTAAAATTTAAAGAAAATTATCAAAGTTATCATTGTAAAAATATGATAAAAGTGAAAACAAACTTGTTAAAATTTTTTGGTTTCGTGGTAACAGACTATAGGATTCAGTCAATATGAACTGGTTTCCGATACTTCTACTCTGGCTTTAAATTCATTGGCGGATCCAGAGGGGGCGTAGAGGGCGTACACCTCCCCTTTTGCTTGGACTAATCAGACTAGACTTCGTGAATTAATAGGGAAATGCAGCATCTAAAATGTCCAACCCTTACACCTTACCAGCAACTACAAAATATGCATGCCCCACGCCAGGAACCGTTTAAAAAGTGCATATTTCACTTATTTTATGTTTTAAGTCCTAAAAAGGGGCAAAAAAAAATTTCGCCTCGCTCCCCTCGTTACAAAACTACAGCCCCTCTTTCAAAAAGCCTGAATCCGCCCCTGTTTATATCTGACTATGCGGTTGGCTTTAGCTCATTGTTGCATGCCGTACAGTGACCTATATATATAGTTGTTAATTTCTGTGTCATTTGGTCTCTTCGAAGAGTTGTCTCATTGGCATCTTCTTATGTGTAGTCAAAATCACTGGAAAGAACTGATGAAAACTTGGACTTGTTACTTCATAGAACTAGCACTTAAATCATGCAGAACAATACACACCAACACGTCATTGTTGAGTAACAAATGAAAGCCTTGCTGTTGTTTGGAAATCACCGTTCTCATTCATTTAAAGGATGATTTTTATTTTTTTTTTAAAGATTAAAGAAAACTGGGGAAAAATTAGAGAACAATGCGTAAAAAAGACTTATTTTTTGAAGATTAGAAAAAAAGGGGTGAAAATTAAATGTTTACAGAAAAACAGCCCCCCCCCCCCCACAACTCAGACCCTCCTATAAGAATCATTTTAAATAGGATGGACAAAAAGATGGAGGGGTAGAGTGTAATATTTGTAACTGGGCGTTAAGCAATCATGAATCATTTAATCTATTCTTTATATTTTCATCTCTTTATTCTGTAATTTAAAGTGCTTATTCCACTATCATCTTTATTTCTGTAAACTTACTTTCATAGCCTCATATATGTACATGTACATGGTATTTGATACAGACAAAAGAGGAAGGCCTAAATTACGGGTCTTTAATGTAGCGAGAACCTCATGCGTATACATACATGCATTATTGTATGCACATGCTTGTTCCAGAGACATATAATACAATTATATGTCCCTGGATAAACATAATTATTTAGAATTAAAAAGTGTATAGTTATCAATAAGTTCATTTTCAAAATCATTTATTTAAAGTGAAAAATCGCGAATTATCCCTTTAAGGCTTGTTGAAGATCTTCATCAAATAACGAATGAATATAAGAAGATGTGGTATGCTTGTCAATAATTTAATTCACCGTACATGTGGAATACCGTATGATAGTTTTTTTGGTCTAAAAAAAAATAAATCTACTACATGTCTTTGATTTAACAAATGATAAAAGATCTGGCATAAAAACGTGATTCTGAATATAATCTAAAAATTGAAGAGAAAGCCAGACTAAGACGTTATACGATTTAAAGAATACAAATCTCAAAGTTTTATTACTGAGAGGTATACTGTCCCCTTCTTTTAACCTACAAGAAAACTTCACGAGAGCCGATGATTAAATTATTTAGAATTAAAAAGTGTATAGTTATCAATAAGTTCATTTTCAAAATCATTTATTTAAAGTGAAAAATCGCGAATTATCCCTTTAAGGCTTGTTGAAGATCTTCATCAAATAACGAATGAATATAAGAAGATGTGGTATGCTTGTCAATAATTTAATTCACCGTACATGTGGAATACCGTATGATAGTTTTTTTGGTCTAAAAAAAAATACATCTACTACATGTCTTTGATTTAACAAATGATAAAAGATCTGGCATAAAAACGTGATTCTGAATATAATCTAAAAATTGAAGAGAAAGCCAGACTAAGACGTTATACGATTTAAAGAATACAAATCTTAAAGTTTTATTACTTAGAGGTATACTGTCCCCTTCTTTTAACCTACAAGAAAACTTCACGAGAGCCGATGATTAAATATCCACCTTGTTTTTCCGTATATATATTGAGCCAAAAAGGTTTAGCAACACTTTTTTTTATAATTTTTTTTTTGTTGTTTTTGGAAAAAAATATTTAAACATCATTGATATAATCCTTAGTTTTACCTGTAACAGTCGTACTTTTTTTTCCCTGCTGATTGATTTCGCGCCATTTCAGCTTTGCACGTGTCAACAGTGGCGTAGCTAGGTAATTTTTACGTGTACGCCCGAACCTCGGTCAGGGCCTAAAGGCCCTATTGGGTCCAGGCCAATGAACCAGCTGGTAGTAGACGAGCGGGTGCTGTTATCGAGAATGACACACCATACGGGATACCATACCTGTCATTGAACACTCATATCAATAACAACATTCTTTAGATTCAAAATGGTTATTTTCTCTATGTTGAAGCTATTAATTTTTTTATTAAGAATCGTGAAAATGAAATGATTAATTTTCTGAGTTGTAACTTTAGGTGCAATATTAAAATGTGTAAAGGGTTCTTTATGGAATCCTGGTTCTCGTCTGAAATTTCTCCCCGCGAAAAGTTTATTCATTTATCAGTCCATTGCAGGATTTAAACAAATCAAATATTTTCATTTAATTTCTGCACAAGTTTCATGACAAAATATGGAGGTTTATAAATTTATCACGTAAATTAACTCGGCATCATAGATACCAGGATGGAAATTTATTCTTGCGCCATACGCGTTTTCCTCCAAGAAACTTAACTTCGATCACGGTTTTACAAAGTAATTTATATCTACCAAATGTTAACCTCAGAATGTAAATACTTCAAGAAATTCCTTTAAAAATTTTATAAATTACGGGAAAATTCATCATATATATAATTTCGTCATGATGCGCTGGATACTCTTTTGACCATTATGCATAAACAGTTTTTGTCCAGCTATCGTAAAATCATACGATGGTTTGACAAAGTTATTGATATCTTAAAACTTTAACCACATTCTGAACCTACATCAACACAGTTATAATTTTTAAAAAATGCAAACCACATTTCGAATTTAAGTACATAAGGAATTGCTTTAAAAAAGGAAAGCGAGTATAGAATTCACGTTAGACTTAGACTTTGACATATTTACAAATATATGAATATGACACCAATTTTGTCATTTTTATTGGAAATTACAAGCCATTGAAGGAAGACTTCGAATGTTGATGTACTGTTAACCAATTCTTTTAATAATATTTAGATGAAAATATTTTGTTTTACCAAATTCAAGTGTACGCCCGGGCGTTTTGACGTAAACGTAGCTACGCGCATGGTCAATGATGTTTTACCTTCTGTACCTGTAATTTTAAAACGATATTAAAAAATTCTTTTTTACTAACGTTCAGAAACACACCATTGGTAAGAAAAACACAAACACACGTTGAAAAATTTGCTTGGGGCGTCAACCAGGCCACCTCGAAAATGACAGTCAGAAAGGTCTTGAAACGGTTGATGCCGGAATGAGGGTTGTTGACATCATGGCTCGATTTAATGTGCACTAGGCAACAGTTCAGAGACTAACAAACAAGATATCGACAAATTACAACTGCATAGGATAGGTCGATATCTCGTAGACAAGAAAAAACTATCGTCAAGGGTGGAGCGCTTCCTTCGCTTTACGTCAACAAGTGACAAGTTTTTTTCGGCTAACAAAGTACTGCATTGACTAAGGGAAGTTGCTGGTGTTCCTGCCAATCCTTCATTGGTGCACTAAGGGCATGGCTGAGAAATTGATTTTGAGAAACACTATACTCATTTAAGCATTTTGACCCTCCCGCGCTCCATACAAAGAAAATCCTAATTAATGTGAGTGATAAACATTCATGTTGCTTCTGACATATCATAATTCCATTTTTGTGTTATTAAAATTATATGTTTAAATTTTATGATTTTGTAATAAAACAAAATTTCACAATTTTGTTGCTAAACTTTTTTGGCTCAGTATATATATTAAAATAACTTAAGAGGCAATTCAAAGGATATTCAATTTGTTTCAATATTGCCGAAAACTGAGGCTACTATAAATTTTATACATGTAGTCGTCTCAGCCGAAAACAATACATAATATTGATAATATAAGCAAGTGTGACAAACCAAATTGAATCACAAATTTGTTGTTTGGGATTATTCATGGTTCACTAGTATTCCTTTCACGAATTTGGCTATACTTTTGGACCTTTTGGATTATAGCTCTTCGTCTTTTATATTAAATTTGCTTTTGATTTCATATATTTTGGCCTCGAGCATCACTGAAGAGACATGTATTTTCGAAATGCGCATCTAGTACAAGAAAATTGGTACCGTTAATTGTATTCTATATTAACCAGTGACACGTGTCCTAATTTTTAAGAAAAGGGATAGAAAAAGTATGAATCAAAAATATCCGGTTTTTCAAAACTATATTTTCAAAATGCATTGCATAATTTAACCGATTTAAAGTGTTTCATTTTATTGTATGTTTGTGCGTGTACGAAAAAATGATAGAAAGTTAAACTTCAATGTTCATGACTTACAAGTATTATAATATTTCTTGTAAAATTGATAAATGAGCGGTTTTCACAAATACTGAACATTAGAATATATCGTAAACGTCAATTAATGAACAAGCAACCCAACGAGAAAAATATAATTTCAGAGGCATCTACATGTACATGTATAACTAGTTTTGAGTTAGAGAAATCATTCAACATGTTCATTGCCATATGATTCTATTCAGATTTGTGAGTTTTTTCGATTTACGAATAAGTCTATAAGATACAAAAAATTAATTGAAGCAAAAAAAAAGAAAGAGACATGAAATAACGAATTAACATAAGTTTACAAATACATACCTAGGTGCATTTACCAAAACAACATTTGAACTTATTAATACATTTTTTCATATTATTGTAATTTTATGTTTATGTACCCGATATGGAGTTCTTCTGTCATTAAAAATCACTTGAATGGGTATTTCTGGTGTATATACATGTATCACACTTGCTATCTACATGTACAATATACGGAAATGACACGGCTGGGTATTTTAAAGTTACTGAAGGTAGATTACTGGAAGGTGTATATCCCCGGGCGAAGAATTTACTGATTTGTCAAAACGGTTAGGTGTAACTTGTCATATTGTAAAGTTTTGAATCGCGCTCATCTCTTTTTTTTTATTATATGAATTGCGCCAATAAATGAAACTTGACACATTCCCCATTTCCATTCTCAATTTTATTAATTGTGTCATATTTATCTCGAAACTATTAACCTATTTACACGTACATGTAACATTAGAATACCTACTTCAACTGTTGAATAACTTTATAATTACTAAAATTCAAAATTATGTACTTCTCCTTCCGTATGCTATGGTTTTTTTTTGTGTCAATTCTATCTTTCCATCAGGTCCATAGTGCACTTTTTTTGTCAGTCTAAGTGCACTAAGGAGGCCCTTTCAGTTTGCGATTTCTGTACCTACATGAAAATACCTAAAAGGACCTCCTCAGTGCACTAAGAAGAAACATTTGAAAAGAAGTCTATAATATTTGCGCAAATTAAATGATTGTTTTATTGGCGCTAATGAATGTTGCAGTTTTTATGATAAAGTTATGCAAAAAAAGAATTCGCGTAATTAACTTGTGGTGCAAATTAATTCTTTTTTAGCCAAACTGGATATCGGCCTTCAAAACATTGTGTATACACAAACAAAGCAAGATTTATCTTTTGCGCAGTCTAGCCGGAGAATACAAGTTTTTGCAATTTGTGAAGGATTTTAATTTTAGAATGTAATGAACAAGTAAGAAGATCGTTAAATCGGAAAATGAGCTATGCACGATGAAAGTTTGGTGCGTCGATAAAAATTTCATGGATTCACTTGATAATTGTAAAGTTTCAAGTCTTTAAAAATAACACCCATTTGTAGATCTGATTATTTCGATCCTTCAAATATGCATGTGTAGAATAATAATAAAAAAAATATATTATTAAGTCTCTTTCATATAGATACTGTAGATTTGTATTTGAACATCGATTGCAAACATAACGTTCAGTGAAATATTTCATGTATTCGTACAGAAAACAAATCAACGTCTTTCAGAATACAATTGATTGGTTATTGAAGTAAATGATTTGCGACAGAATCAGTGACACTTGGCCAGAAGCTTACCTCTAAAATAAAGAAATATAAAAAAAGGTAGAGTTATTTTTAATTCTGTATTTTACTCATAAAGGACTTAAGCACTTTTTACAGTCAATGCCGAAAATATGAAATACATCGATTTAAATTATGTACACAATAAATAATTTTTGTGTACATAGTTTTCCGTGTCTACATTTGAATACGAGTACAATATAGAAAACCATCATGTTATATATTTAACTATTTTTTTTCAACAGATTCACAAGTTTTGCATTTTTAAACCGCGTGTGTATATATATTTTAATGTTTTTATTTTAATTCCTTACATATGAACATGATACGTTTATTATTCATTCGTTTCAACGTTTTAAATTGTGAAGCATGTGACTTTAATAAGACTATACGCATTTAAAGTTTGAAACAAAAAACGATAGATACATCGAGGTCGTTTTGCTTGGGTGATTTACCTGTAAAAAGCTCGGGTCTCATCCCTGTTTAAAACGAATTAATGCATGTTTGAAATAGTTTAACGGGGCGTGGCCTATTTGTTTAACGCAACTAACCAGCAACTTGATTGCAATTGATTCACCGCAGAGAAATCTATTTGACTGGCGTTAAAATGAATTGATATGAATTGATATGAATTAAATATAATTTTTAATTTTTGTCAATCTTTATCAAATAACGATCAATCTCATTTAAATAGCGTTAACACGTTTTTGTCCGTTCAAGTTAAATTCGGGTTACTAGTGCAGCATTCTTATTGTCTGTGTGAAAAGTCACGATACTGTTTTGTAAGAGTTTTGAAAAGGCACTGACACATAACTGAATTGCTTTTACTCCTCGCCAAGTTGAACTCCTACCTCGCTCAGTTTCTAAATTTTGTTGAATTTTGTATGAAACCAGCAGAGCCCGTATCGCTAGAGTCTGTGAAAATATGAAAATTTGAAATGTTCTTTACCACGCCTTTAACAAAGAAAAATTATCTCTCAAGAAAATAAGCTCATTGATACAATCAGGATACTTGCCGATGTTTACATATTGATCCCAATAGTCTCTTATATTAATGACTGACAAAATGAGTCTTGTCATGATCTGGGAAACATTACCTACTGTTGGTGTTTAAGCAATTAACCTACCACAGATTTTGGCCAACTGTCGTACCTTTACCCTGTAACTAGAAATCAAATTCCATGAAAAACCTAACCACTCAACGTGTTATGAAGGTAACCATACACACTTGTCTTTGTTTGGCATAACACCAAAAGCATTCAAGTCTGCTTTGATTCTTCGAGCGTGTTTTTCACATAGTTCATAACTAACTTCGACCCCAAAACCATCATCTAAATAAACAGCTACCTTTATGCTAGATTTACGCCAGTGCTTAACCAATTGTCTCACAGTTTTAATAAATATATACCCGCTGGAACTTAAACCAAATGGCAACACAGTAAAAACATAAAATTCTCCTTTCCACGAAAACGCTTAATACTTTTGATGTTGTTCACAAATGTTTAAGTGATGATATCCCGACTTCAAGTCAAAGACATATCCGTAACAATTCAAAGTAACATATTGTGATAAAGTTTTCCAATCTTCGAATTTGACTTTGTTTACAATCACTTGTTTATTAACATGTCTTAAATCTAAAATCAATATGTGTTTACCTTAACCGTTAACTGAAACAGTTATAGGGTTAACAACATGTGGCATAATTGATACACGTTTTACTAAACCGCCCGATACAAGCTCTTTAATTGCACTTGAAACAAAATATGAATGCTCTAACGCAGATTTATTATTTTTAAAATACAGATTTTAGGGCTCTTTAACTAAGGTATTTTGTAACCATTTTCAATAATATCAACAATAAAAGTAGAAGCGTTAATACTTTTCCAAAAGTTTACAAAATTTTTAAGCCTGTCTTAAACAAAAATATCTGAACGACCCTTTTCCTTATCAAAATAAGATTCACAAACATCTTGTTACTGTAAAGTGTCCGTATGAGCGCTGAAATTCTGATGAAGTTCCTAATGGAGCTCCAAATCCAGTCTTGGTGTCTTTTTTGCAGTCGGATGCCCAATATCCGAATAATCCACACCTGAAACACATATCTCCTTCCCTGGACCTTTTGACCTGGTTTCCGTAACCAGGTCTGCTCCCGCGAAAAGGCAGCATGCTAACAGAAACTGGAATTGCATTATGAGCTGCCTGCGATGTAGAATCGAAAGCTTCAGCTGGTCTTTTTCGTACGTTCTGCTTCTTGTCTGCAGATTTTACGGACTGTTACTTTTTCACCGCCCGGGTATCAGCTGTCCTTATCTTCTTTTCGTCCTCGGAGTCGCTGGCTAAATCATCGGCCAAATATTCTTGTACGGTTTTCCACCCTCCCTCCGACTAATCAGCAATTCTTATGAGCTTGTTTCTTTTCTTTAGCGTGTTAAGAGCCTCATTCAGAATAGTTACCGCTTTATCCGACTTGTTTCTCCCTAGATAATCCAACGCCCTCTGTACCAAATTCTGTAAATATACGTTCAGCTCGTACTGGATCTGATGACCCTTGAATTTGAACGAATTTTCAGCCTTTTTAACCCTTTTCTCCAAAGTATGCGTGGTATCTGTGAAAGATGTTTCAATGCCCGACAGTCTAGTGTCCATGTATGTCTTGAGAAGCGAAAATAGGTCTGCATCAGACATTTCATGCGGATTTCTAGTAGACGTACCTTGTTCACCCGCTTAATCTAAGGTTTCTCCTCCATATCAGAAATTGTCAACGTAAGTCTACGGCAATACAGGTATAACTAACAAAAACTACGTGTGTACATGCGAATGGTCAACGCCCTTATCGATACTTTCAAATCGAGTCCACCGTATTTAAATACACTCAGGTTCATAAAACCTGTTACAATTCTATTGTTATATTAATAGAATTATCATACGATAAAATTCTTCCGCCACGTACATGAATATATTTAACATCAATTCTTTGTAATAATAGACCAAATATGAAAAGTTATGGCCAGATTAATTTTTTTTTTAAATGGTCCAAATTAACAGCAAAATTTTAAAAAATCAATAAAAAATCTGTATAGTCTGGTTGCCATGGAAACAACTTGACATCAGAATATGTATAAATTAGTATAGCAAGGAGAAATGGCTAACATTGTATTTTATGGTAAAAATGAGATAATGCATAACATTTTTTGTTATTTTAATGGTATAAGAAAAGATTTCAAGCATTTAAACTGCTAACTGACAAATTTTTCGAGTAAAAATAGTTTTTTGGTACGTAAGGTGGTCCTCTTAACCCAAAAATTGGCATGATTTTTGTCATTTTTACGTCTGGTTTTACCGAAAACGCAGAAATCCTCACATAAAAGGCTATAAAATATAAAATTGTGGATGTTTTGTCAAAAATTGCTGCAAAAAAAATTCTTGGGTAAAAGTTGCAGAAAGTTGCCAAAAGAGGATTACTAATCATTGTAATTTACTTTGGAATTCCCCTTTTTTTCAGGTTCTATTTGTAAATTAATACTATATCTGAATATTTCCATGATAAAATAGTCCTTTCTTATGATAAAAACTATTTTTATATACAGTGAGGGTAATTATATCATACATGTATTACATAGTCCAGCAATTAAAAATTTCATGCTCAAACTAATTTGGATGAAATTTCGAAAAAATAGTTATTTCCGCTTTTTGAAAATCTTCGTTCAAAGGATAGAAAAAATCTTTAGCAGCAATGACATTCCAGGAGACAACTTGATTACGGTGCAGTCCGGTGTATCCGCGCACCTAAGACTTATAACTTCACTTCATTCAACATTTGTTCAACTGATAAAACCAATAATTGGCTAATATTGTGTGAACACATTCATAACATACTTTTATTTCATAAAATTATCTGTCTGTATGGTTTCATTCTCAAGATTTTGTGTAATGTGCGTCAAAAATTAGGGAAACCCCTGTTCTGAGAGTTCCTCCACTGTCCGGTGATTTCGCGCATGCCTTCCAAAATTAGCTTATTTTGAATAAAGGACAGATTTTCTGCTACGAAATATAGCTGAATTTGAATCAAACTCACTGCCAATGATGCAGAGCAAAAATTATTTCAATCTGATATAAATTTGACTGAAATGTAACAAATTTTATATGATGATGTAATTTTTTTTTATGGAAATCATGGGATCGCAGTTATTATTTTATTCTTGAACTTTTTTTTCATTCTTTTTTATCCCTTCGGAATGCTAAATCAATAACAAGAACATTTGTTTTGTGTTACTGTGTTGATATAACGAAATCAGCTAATGCGCGGTATCAACGGCCGCGCAAACACCGGGGATTCCACTATACAATTTCTGGATCACTATTCCTAATTTGAAAGCTTTACATTGGAGAATTCAACAGATAGTGCCATACTGAATTATGAATGTTACTTGTCCATTTTTAAAACAATTTCTGGACATTTGTGACATTTATTACACAAAAATATAGTGAAACTCTGAGTATTGAAAACTTTCAACTATGAAACACAAGGTACATGTTTGACAGAAATTGACTCAATAAATTGTGTAACGTCATCTGAAACATGTTAAAAGACTAATAGAGTTCAGAAAAAGAAAAACCACTTGTGACAATCTACATAACTTTTGAGAAACTGTCAAGGAGCAAGAGAACAGCCATAAGGTATAACAGCAGACCGGAAACGTAACATCGACAAGGACCTTCTTGTCCACAAACATGCTGGATATGTTTTGCCAGTTGGATCACGTAAGAATTAATATGTTATATATGTTCATCTTTCCCAAACGAACTATTCAGTAATTGCCCTATAGAACTATATAGGGGTTTCCCCTTCCTGTTGCGAGCGTACAAGTACAGTACAGAGCAATCCGAAGGGATACATTACACAAGGGTCACATTTTGATACTCTCTGCTTCTACTTTCGAGTGCACCCCACTCTTCAAAACTGTGAAAAAAAACAGGCAAGTAGTCGTAGATTAAGGTTCATAATACCAAATGGACAAATATGGCCGTATTTTCACCCCAAAATCTATTCTGTGAACAGACTTACCTGTTTTGTTTGGAAAGTTTTGGTTTTTGCTGGGCATTTTTTTTTTCCTTTCTGCAGAAGGTGTAAAAATGAACAAACACCTGATTTACTTTGATACTGTCCACTCACTGACTCAGATGAACTTTTTAACTCACCTGTAGTTGTGAAGATACCTCTTGTGCATGTCAATTAAGGACAATCAAAACAATACAAACCGGTTTTTTACCTGAGGGAGCATCTCATAGTTGTACCACAACTTAGTTAATTTTCAGATCTTTTGCATGAAGGAAAAAAATGCCCATCAAAATCCAAAAGAGATTTTATCTTTCTGAAACACAAAATGCATTTAACTTTATTATATCTAGTGGATGTCAGGCATTAAAACTTGTCAAACTTCCCAGGTAAGTCTGTACTCAGAGTATTTTTTGGCATGCAAATACAGTCATATTTGTCCGTTTGTTATGATGAACCTTAAGGACATGACGATTTTAGCAGGGATTTACACCAAGTAGAAAGGTAAAGGTACATTAACACCAAGTGTAGCTTGCAATTGTATAAACCCTTGGGTGTAACAGTAGGAACCAGCGAGACTGGACATGTAACAATTTTTAATTATACTTGTAGAGCGATTGTGTGAGGGGAACAAATTTACACCCAAGCTTACCCTGTAATGTACAAACCCTTGGGATTACTGTAGAGCTCAGTGAGACAAAACAAGTACTAGTAACACTTTACAAAAATGCCCAGATATATATATTTCCTCAAATTCAAACTTTTGTAAATAACATGGTTTGCAGTTACATCAAATTCAAATTAATTAACATTAATCAAATTCAGTTATATAAGAATCATTACATGGTCATTTAAAAGAATGTTACCGCATTATAATTGTTTACATATTCATAATGGTTAGTTTACACTTGCTGATTATCTCCCATTATTTTAACTAAATATAGATATTTATACATGTATCTACAACTATGGATTGCCAAAGTGCCAACACTGTTCTATTTTAAATTACTTGGTCTGTCTCATTGGGGTCTACGGTATCAATTACCCAAAGGGTTTATTCTAACAATTGTTTGATAATCAAATGATGTGAATTTGTAATAATATGTTGTCAGTTTACTTTTGATGATGTGCACAGGACATATATTTTTATAATGTCTAGATGCATGTAATGCCAAACAAAGTAAAAATATAACTGAAGTGTACTGAAATTTTGGTTCCGATAAAAAGCAAATTATTTGTAGCCCATTTTAACCCACTGATTAATTTCCTTGGTCTTGTTTTCTGTATTTTACTGTTATCTAAAAATTATCGATCAAAGTCAATGTAATTTGTAACACATTCATTTGACCATTTATTTTTCAGCTATTTCCAGAAATTGTTGACAAAAAAATTGTTTCAACAGCACATTGAACATGAAAAATATTCTACAGATGAAAGACAGATAGAAAATGTATGTTAAAGAAAAATATTTATTCATGCTTTAATATAAATTATAGTCTTTTGATTTCGCCATTTAAAATTTATATATAATGTTACAATAACAATAATTGATTCTGATTCAGCAATTTTTCATAACTCATATATATCATAGACTAGTGAGCTTGAAATTAAACACACTAAACAAATGACACCGATTATTCATGCTTCATACTTAGACATTTACTTTCGAATCAAGACCTCTGGTGGATCAAAATAAAAAATGTATTACAGATGTGATGCTTTTAATTTTCAAACTTCCGATTTATGTTGAGAAATACTCTAGCATCACCATTGATCATCAATGTATGGAATATATGTATCCAAATTTATATACACCTCCACAGCTAATTCTTTTTATCTGTATTTTGTTGAGATTGATTGTTGGTTGCTTAACGTCCAGTTACAAATATCATGAATATTCCATGCATGTTCAGGACGATTATTGACAGAGGAATACCAATTTTGTAACAATGAAAAATAAGTTCAGCATATGAGGAAAAAAACAATAAACTTAACAAATTGATATTCTAGCTCCTTCACTTGTTTAAAAGCAGGGTTTTGCTTAATACTGATCGTTTCTTAAGCAGGTTTGACTGTAATACAGAGAAGTAGTTAAGACTTCCCATGCTGCTCATTGTTACCTTCCTTTTTTTCCAGAATATTAATTTTATCATCTTTCCTTGATTTTTTTTAGAAATGACTATTCCAATGAGCAAAGTGACAAATCAACGCAAAACTTTCACCAGGAACCTAAAGATTGCAACAAGATCAGAGAATATAGCACTCAGTGATATGAAATTACAACCGATAAAACACCCAAAAAAATTTCAACAGGAATGCATTGAACTGGATATTTCTGGAGATGACTTTGCTGTCATCAACAATTCAGAAAACAGTTGTGAAATTTATATTGCGCAGTTTCTGGATGTACCATAAGCTTTCTAAAGCATACATCTTTAAACGACTACATTATTATTGGGAAAGTTCTGTCACTTCCAATCAAAATGTAAATCTACCAGTGACACATACATAAACTTATATGCACTGAAGGTTCAATGTAACCCAGACTGTTGGTTCTTGTTTCAACTTGAGTTTGAATGCTGAGATAAAACAAACACAAACAAACTGATGAAAGAGTAGGCTCTGAAATCAAGGAAGGCTCATGTCACCTTT
Organism: Mytilus edulis; assembly: GCA_019925275.1. NCBI lineage: Eukaryota > Metazoa > Mollusca > Bivalvia > Mytilida > Mytilidae > Mytilus > Mytilus edulis. The sequence goes on from CM034360.1 coordinate 68,275,130, forward strand.
TCCATAAATCAAAAGAAATGGTGTGAAGATTTTTCGTACCACAACATATTGCTTGTTACTTCTCTCGTTATTCAAGACAGATAAACACCAAATATAATTATGGAATAGCTTTTAAATTAGAAAATGAAACATCAATTATCATACAAGAAGTAATGGCTAACATTAATGAAGACACATGAACCTGTGGTGACTGATTTAAAAATTTTGTTGAATACATTGTCTGTTATTTCTATTCATACTTTTAAAATTGCAACATGTGCAAATACTGTATTTTATATTTAAAAGTTTGCCCTATCAATATATCCCAAACAGGTACTATAACCAGTTTTTTTAACAATGAGGTGGACTTTTTTTCTTTCTGTAAAGTATCTCAGCAACAATGAGCCAATTGCAAAATGAAGCACAGCAAGTTTTTCCTTGCATATATCATGTCTTTTTGATTTTGTATAAAAGTCTTTCTTTTATCTTTCATTGGCTTATGTATGTTCATGGCTTGAAAATTCCCGATTGCCATTACCTCAGGAAAATAAATATCTAAGCAAGGAAAGTGAAATACAATTAGAAATTTTCAATGGGTAGGCTTCTTTTGTAAAGTTTTGTTCTAAAATTCCACAATGGGCAATGTGATTTTTCTAAATGGTTAGGATATTCAAGCCTGAATGATATTTAATTTACCTGTTTAACCTAAATTTTTTCACATTTCAAATGCATTGTATCAATTTTCAAAGAGTTGGATTGTGATTGGAATTTAAAAAAAGTAGTATCTTGCTCTTTGAAAGATTAGTTTAAACATATTTATTTATAGTGGATTCGGAAACAATTTTTGCAACTTATATCAATCCCCTTCCACTTTGCGGGTGCGACTGCTGCCTTGTAGCGGCATTAGTCTACTTTTTTCAAAATCTACAAGGGTGTCTTTAACGTGCAAGAGATATGGCTCTCTCTAAACACGGGTCAGCCATTTATCGTACCCTTCCGACGGACTATCATCGTTTCCTCAAGACCATACTCGCAGATGGTGTCAAGGGAGAGCCGAAAATTGAGTTCCTGAAATTTTCATCCCATCGGGAATCGAACCAGGAACCTTTGTGTCAGTAGTCCGATGCACTAACCACTACACCACGGCTCTCTTTTTAAAAATTAGCTGACAATACTTTGCTCAAGAAGTAAGAACATTTCTATCTGCCATTGAGTTTACTCTGACATTTAAGTCACTTTGATAAAAGTATATTGCATATATATAGACCAATGTATTAATTTTGGCATTAGCACTGCATTGCCGTCTCATTTTTCTTATTCTTGTTTATAAAATATACATTAATTGTTTAAAAATATTTTTACAACTGTATGATACATATATTGATGTGAACTAAATGGGTATTGACTCAAACCTTCAAAAACATGATTTATAGTTCAAACAATTTAAAGTTAATACATTTATTAAAACTAACTTGAATACATGCGGAACTAATCATGTTGGGCCAAAGAAGATAAGTATCTTTACTTTATTGAAGGCAATTAGCAATTGTCAAGTATATATATAGCAACAACAAAAAAAACACTTAAAAGAAAATACCAAAACCTTTTTTTCTTTTAAAAATTATGAAATATGAATACGAAAGAACAACAGTAGCACTGCCACTGATACTTAGTAAAATTAGCATCTGCCTAAAGTTCATTTCATCCCAACATTAAGGTTTTTCCAAAAAAATGTAGTATTTTGTCTTCTAACCTTTACTTTAAATAGAATTGAAGAAACAAATTTACCTAGTTTTATGTTCAGCTTTGATTCAAAAGTTTTTACTTAATTTCTCAAAGTATACCCTGTAAAATAAATTGATTCTCAAAATCCCCAATTTTTAACATGAAACCCACATTTTCCTTAAATATAGTGAACCTAGTAATGAACCACTTTTGTTTATCTCTGTATTTAAAGAAAATCATTTGAAGTATCCATCCCAAAATTCTTTGATTTTAGTGCCTGCTCTATTACTATTTTTATGTGAAAAAAAAAATTGTGTTACTACACCCCCCCCCCCCCCCCCCCACCCCTCTTTGTTTAAGGTTTGCATTAAGGTTTTTTATTGTCAACCATAGGTCATTCATTTGAACAGACATATTCAACAAACACCAACATCGATATAACATGTTAGTTGGTTTCTATGGTGGAAATTGTCTGGTATGATAGCAAACATATGAAAAGTTGACCTACATGAACAATTTACAAATGTTCCGTTTCTTCCTCTGCAAAATATGGATCAAGTTATATTAACTTTCAATCTCTAATAAACAAAATTAATAGTCGATGTTAATAAAAGGTATGATAAAGATACATTTTAGTTGTCTATATGTTTGATCTGACTGTTTTTTATATGTATCCTGTATTTACAGGATCGTGCATATCCACGTAATCCGTCAACATATCAAAACATTGTACGTGTGCATGGTGTTCGTCACATTCTCCGTCATACATCATCTGATTTGTGTCTGTGTTTAGTGATTTATCAGTGTTTTTTAGTTTATCGTTTTCTTCATTTATTGATATCTCTGAAATTCCACAAGCATCCCCTATTGTTTGTCCAAAGAATAAATATTCATTAAGCTGTCCTTTTCCATCATCTACAATATCGGTTTCCTTCTTATTTAGCAAATCGATAGATTCATCGTCCTTACTGACTTTATTTCTACAGTCTTGTATCTCATTTTTCTGACTTGAATCAACATTAATTTCATTACACTTTTTAGTCGCCCTCTCATATTCATGTTTATTAAATTTTTGATCTTCTTGCAATTGTTGATACACGTGCGAATATTTATAACTAGAACTCGTTTCTTCCAACGACTCAGATCCAGATGAACTTTCGGAATTTTTATGAATATGAACCGTAACTTCATAACCGTCTGATATTTGTTGCCTTTCACGAAGAGGTTGGTAGGGATTGAGATATCCTGTGTGATCGATAATAATAGGGTCAAAGTTCGATGAATCACTAGAACTGGATTCCTTGAATGTGCTTGGATTTTCCGTTTCTTCCTCTGCAAAATATGGATCAAGATAACTTGAGGTATCATCGTGACTACTTGTTGATTTATCAGTACGAGACTTTGATACAGTTGAATTGATATTCCTTAATTGTGGTGTTACTGCAGCCTCCTTGTTGATCTCTGCTATTAAGTGCTCGTCAATTTCATCGTATATTTCAATGTATGCTGGTTCAACACTTTCCGGTCTCATTTCTATACCTTCTCCTCCATTTTGCCTTGGTATGTTGATTGAAGATCGTTTTCGGTAAGAACGAACACAATGACTTAATCCAATAATTATCAGAAATCCAATAACACAAAGTGTGTAAACAATCAATTCCATGTTTGAAGGTCCTACAAGATCAACAAAATAAGGTTTTATAATAAAATAGCAAAACTCAAGAAGAGCATACCATTAAAAGTTCAGTGACGCAGAATTTTTAACATAACAAAAAAAAACTAATATAGTTGAAGAACAAAACTAGTGATGACGTCATAAGTTTCTGTACAAGTTGAAATTGAGAATGGAAATTGGAATGTGTTAAAGAAACAACAATCCAAACCAAAGAATAGACATCAACCGAAGGCCACCAATGAGTCTCCAACGCAGCAATAAAATACCGCATCTGGACTAAAAATAGAAGAAAAAAACATACAAGACTAACAAAGGTCAGAAGCTCCTGACTCGGGACAGGCGCAAACATGCAGCGGAGTTAAAAATGTTATGTGAGATCTCAACCTTCCCCATTACCTCTAGTCAATGTTTTTATCTATATGACTATGAATGGTTATTCATCATCGATCGGTTTTTCATTTTACAAATACATTTCAGAGATCTTCGGTGAAATATTGATATTTTGTATATTGTGTATTTTGTTTTGTTTTTGAGTACTTCTACTCTGAATTGTTTTAGAAATGTTTAATTGGTTTATCAAATTAACTTAAGTAATATGTTTTGTCTTGTTTTGCAGCTTTCAATTATAAAACACACAGAAGGATGCATTTCAAATCTGTAATTATAAGAATGCTACCAAGTAGATTTCAGGGTTTACTACTCTTAATTGTGTTATTATACTAAAGCTGATGTTTAAAAAAAAGCAAAAGGAAATGAAACTGCTAGTTTGGAATATTGCATTATGGTTTGCGTTCACAAACGTCCTATAAATAGTATTATTAAAACCTTTTGGATTACATAAAAGTATTTAAACATAATTTAATTAATCATTAGTTTGTTAGAGACGTCAAACTAACAAATTATCACGAGTCACTTTTATGAACAAGGGGTGATTTTGGAAAACTATATATTATTACAGAAAATGAATTTGACAAACTGTGTGCACGTCTTTGAATATAGATAGGCCCTATTTCAAAAGTTCCTTATTCAGATTACCTAAGCCGTATTTAGCACATTTTTGGGACATTTAGGGTCCTCAATGCTCTTCACCTTTGTACTTGTTTTGGCTTTTAACTAAAAAAAAATTATCTGAGCGTCACTGATGAGTCTTATGTAGACGAACGGAGCGTCTGGTGTACCAATATATAATCCTGGTACCTTTTTTTTACCTGTGTCTTTTATGTCTGATTATGTTAAACTTTTGAGGAAAATCCCTTTGCTGTACATTTCACTGGACTTACGTGAGCTAATATGAAATAAAATTTATCGCATGCGTAAAAATTATAACATAATACCTGCTTAATTGTCTTCAAACATAACTAAACGAGTTTGTTTTGAATTTTCCTCGAATTTCAGTATTTTTGTGATTTTACTTTTTTTTATGACAGACTTTTGTTTTAGTAGCACATCATTGGTTTACATGGTCAAATATTCACATTTTCTCATAGTCATGCAGCCTGATAGATGAACATTTGTATCTTTCGCCCCTCTTTTAATGCAGAATAATAATAACCTTTTTAAGTTCCTTTGCTAATATAGTCAAAAGTAACGTACATCCAACTAATAAAATTTAGCATGAAAATGAAGACAACAACCCGACTTAAGAGCAGATTACAGCCGTCGGCCACCAACACAGCGAGAAAAATCATTTGATTCCAACAAAATGCATATAGAATCTCTAAATTTAAGTTGTTTAAATCAAAACGGTTTTTGTTCTCTCATTATGGGCCTTTTCACTACTACTTAAGCTACTCCCGGATTAAGAGTGCGTTCATCATTTCGGAATATAAATACTCCATATGTTCAAGCTTCATATAAGAAATAACATTACGGTGCAAACCAAAAGAAATTGTATAATGACATGTTTTTTGCAACTACTGTGAATTCATTTATTTTCGTGGATTCCAATATTCTTAGTTTGAGGAAAACTTTTCGTGGATACTTATGTTCGTGGTTTCGGCAAAGTCTGCATACATTCCTTTGGAAAATTTGTAATTCGTTGAATATTTAAATTCGTGGTTTCCCAACACCCACGAAATCCCCGAAAATTGGTATCAAACTAATATTAATGAATCCACAGTATATATTTACTTACCATTACTGTTTGAAGCTTTGTCTCGGAACAGATAAGTGGTAGTAACATTCTGTGATGTGAAACTATATTCTACTAATAAAACAGGCTTATGTCAAAATGTATCCTTTCAAACTTCATCAGCTTTAAAAACAAACTGATTTTTATAGTCTTATGTTTTGGTTTCAATGATAGATTTTTCTAATGGAAGACATCGCTTTTTTTAAATGAAGTGCCATCAATGGTCTGAAATGTCTTGTCCTGCCCAACAAACCAATTGTATGACAATAGTTTTCAAAACATTTAAACTGACAATCCTCTGACAATACTAGGAATACAGAATACATGTAGTTTTTGTGAATGAACCATGGCAGTGATCTTTAACATTATACAAGTGATCTTTAATTTTCATTGGGTCGTATTTTTTAGTTGTATCTTTTATAAAGTGTTGTCCAAATATAACATATGCCAATTAATGAGATTATTCGATATATAGCACCATTAACAGGAATATTCTTCATGTTCTTTAAGGAAAGGGCCAGTAGTCCAGTGGTTGTCGTTATTAATGGCTAGCATATTGTTTTTGGTAAATTGTTTAGTAGTAAATAATGTTTCTAGTTTAAATTGCTTCCCATTTCTCATTATGATGCCTGTTATTGCTGACTATATGGCATATGTTTAACTCATTGATTTGCTTATAATTGCTTAGATTCATATCATTTGAAATATTGTAGATATTTGTCTCATTGGTATTCATGCAACATATCCTCATTTATATCAGCTTCCAAATGCTACTCTCTGTACTAAGTCAAGTGTTTAATTTGTTTATAACCTACTTACCATAATTTCAAAAGAATCATAAGAAATATTACCGAATGCATTAAATTTTCATAAAGTATCTTTATTAAGCATTTGATTTCCGGCTAAAACAAAACTATTCTAAACGGCTGACAATTGCGAGATAGTTATCAAATACAATATTTGAAACAAAACAAAAACATTTCTTCAATATTTTTTTTCTTTAAGGGCATCCGATACAGTTTCTCGATATAATGTCATTTTTATAAAATTGAAATATGTTGTAGGCCTTGGCGAGTTAAAAAATAAAACACAAAATAAAACATAGGTCACCGTGCTTGTTTTCGAGAAAATTGAGGCTGAAAATTGGGGATTTGTGCAATTTTGTAAAAAAATTAGGTAATGTTATACAATTTTTGGAACAGATATTCTTCGTCGTAAATTATTAAGATCGGGTTCAATCTGAAGCTGTGATAAGTGGCAATAAGGAAAAAAAAAATCACTACACGAATAATTATAAAATTATTCAAGTCTTGCTTGAAATTGCGGACCAGATGCTCAAAGTGGTATTTTTCTAAACCTAAAAAATGGAAAAAAACTGTTTCTGAAAATGTCATTTTTATCATTTTTCAGCATAAACTGCATTTTGTCATGCTTTCTCCAAATCTCAAATAAAAAATATAGGTCACCGTGCTGGATTCCATGATAATTGCGATTTATCCTTAAAAAAAATGCGTCACCCCTTTGTAACCTCAACGTTAGCGCTAAAGTGCACGACGTCGCTGGCAGACAATTTCGACGTTATCGCTTCAAATTACCGGCGACATCAGATGTATAAATATTGTTTGTAAAGTACTATCTATAAATTGGTAACATTGTTTTCGGAAGTAAAATCATATGAATAACAAATACCTCTCTGTGTTTGTGGTCTAAGTGAGAAACATCTAAAAAAAAGTTATTACGGACTGTTGATAATTTTTACGGCTTTTAAAAATTAAAGACTCGGCAATTTAGAACATGACATACAGGTACATTTACTGTACACACTCGTATATTATTTCATACTGTATGATGACCTCTAGATGTTGTTCTATGTTTTGTTTTGTTTGGTTGGCTGCTGTTTCATTACACATACTCCTTAATATCCTTTAATTCACGTTTTTATCACTGAAAAAACCGTTTTTGTTGATACCAATTTTAAAAAAGTTAGCGTCGTTTTGACAGTAATCAAATTTGACGCGCATTGCAATTTGAATTATAATTTACGTTAGGACGTAAAACATTTCGAATGCGAATTAAACTAGTGCGAATTACGTGTGAACTCAGCATTATCCTGCAAACGGAACTTCTTTTTTTGTACATAAATTGCAGCACATAAATTATGCCGTTACTTTTCTCGTTTAAGTTGTTTTACCTTGTCATTTCGGGACCTTTTATAGCTGACTATGCGGTATGGGCTTTGCTCATTGTTGAAGACCGTATGGTGACCTATAGTTGTTAATTTCTGTGTCATGTTTGTCTCTTGTTGAGAGTTGTCTAATTGGCAATTATACCACATCTTCTGTTTTATGTGGTCAGAAAACAGAAGCAAAATCTTACAAAGGAGAATCTTCAATTTGCTAATGGATGCTTTTGTCCAGACAGAGAAACTATAATTTTGAAATTTTTGATTTGGCAAAAAAACGATTGAATTAATAGCGAGAGGACTGCTTATATTACGATTAGTTACGATTAAAATCATTCTCTCATAGCGTAATTTTATTGGTAAATAACTATATTTTTTTCACCACAGCGCGTACATAAAATACCGCATGTCCATTCCCCTGTCTGTCCTTCCGGACTTCTGGCTAATTAGATTTTCCTAGTGTATAATTCTTGCCAACTTTCTATAAAACTGGTATCGTATGGACACATTCGAAAATCAGTGCATATCAACTATTCTTTAAAAGAGTTTATTAATTATATTGAAAATTGCATTGTATTTTCTGTCATTCCGTCATTTCTCTAATATATCTTATAAAAAAAAAAAGAAAAAAATAAACAACTGCGCTTCGAGCGCATGATACGCCCTTCGTCTTATGAAAAAACAAGAATGTGTCTATAGTACACGGATGCTCCACTCGCATTATCATTTTCTATGTTCAGTAGACCGTGAAATTGGGGTTAAAACTCTAATTTGGCAATAAAATTAGAAAGATCATATCATAGGGAACATGTGTACTAAGTTTGAAGTTCATTGGACTTCAACTTCATCAAAAACTACCTTGACCAAAAACTTTAACCTGAACGAACGGACGGACAGACGGAAGGACGGACGGACGGAAGGACGGACGGACAGACGGAAGGACGGACGGACAGAAGGACGGACGGACGCACAGACCAGAAAACATAATGCCCCTCTACTATCGTAGGTGGGGCATAAAAACAAACATAATATATGTTTTTAAAATAACACGGGGGTTGTACGTGAAGTCATGCTAGGTATATCCTGACTCATTCATTATTCTTGCTCAATAGGAAGTTTATATATCACAACATGTTTTATATGATCCCCAAATTGAAGCTCAATAAAAATTCAAGAACTCAAAAATGAATTAAAGAATCATCACGAAAAAGTATACAAATCTTAAGAATAATTTAACTAAAAAGTATGTGAAGTTTTATGCAATAATTATAGATAGTTTCTGAGATACGGCGCGACATATGAACCCCCACCCCCTTTTTGTCATAAACTCAATAACTCGAAAATCAAATTCTGAATCATTCTCAAAAGTATATACAAATTCTTCAGAATTATATAACTAAGAAGTGTGTAAAGTTTTGAGCAATTATAGTCATAAAACGTTTTCTAGATACAGCGCAAACTGTAAAAAAAACTGTTCTAGTTACAAAGTCCTGTAACTCATAAAGTTCACCAAAAATGATACAGATCGTTTGACCATCATGACTGAAAAAAACAACCATGTTCAGTTTAATGATAATATGCTGTACCATATTTACGACGGACAGACGGACGCGGGCATTTTTATACCATTTTACGTCTCGTCAAAATTTGTACGGGTGTATAAACATATTGTTTGCTATTGCCTTTTGTTAGATAAACTATGTGCAACGTGGAGGAAATAGAAACTTTGTTCTTTTATAAAAGTTGTATCATTGTTTGTATTAGCGGCATACCATTATTTTTTTTACTTAAATAAATTGAATAAATTGTTCAGAAAGGAAATTTACTTCTTCGTGTACATACATTTTCGGTATTAGTTTTAAAATATCATTGGTTTTCTGTGCTGTAATAAAAAATCGGATCCGGACCAAATCGTGGATGATGAATGATAATAAAATTTTAATTGACATGCATGATATTCATATATTAGTAACACCAAAAGGGTCAGTCGTCTTGAGATTGCTCACTATACGATATTTGTTGAAGATCTCAAAGAAACAGTAATGTGTTTTATTTCTTATGATGTCATTAGACTGTTATCCTGTTAGAATCAAATGCACTAGTATTAATGGCGTAGAAGTTAGCATGCGGGAGAAACAGAAAATAGAGCATGGAAATTCCACATTACGTTTCTTATTACGGAAAATGACACACATTACGTCCCGCAAAAAGTGACGTTTTGCGGGAATTCAAACGCTTAACGTCGCGCCAAGAGTTAACTCCCTTGAAACTGTATCGGATGCCCTTAAGGAACTGGATATGTAAGATCTTCCAGTTGTATATATGTTACGGTTGATTTACTAGTTTTTTGCTATAATATATTTCATACCAGATCATTCGTCTGTTTTAAATTTCATATTCAATATAGTTTAAAATATGTTAGTTCCGCTCTTATTAAAGGAAATACCTTTATTGCCACCGTCTGTTGTTGTTACTGTCATTCTAATACATCCTACTTTTACATCACACCTTGAAAACAAAAATGAGAACCGCAATCTCAAATGTTATGCAGCTTTTAAATTTAAAAGATCAAGAAAATTAGAAATTTATTTCTGATTTATCCAAAATCAACTAGCTTCCATTTTGTGAATTTACCTTACACCTTTTACTTTGTTAAGTATAACCATGGGTTTAACGTGCAACAGAAGAGGTATCGACTCAATGTCAGTAAGAAGATTAAACTGTTCCCACTGCTCGAGATGCTTCAAATTTCGAAAATAAATGTTTTTTCGTTTATGCATGATTCTTGAATTCAGAATTTTCAAAATTCAAAATCGTAATTCCAATTTTAAAGAGTTGTTTTAACATAACTAGAGGCTCTCAAGGACCTGTGTAGTTCACCTGACCCTACTATGGTTCCGGAAATAATGTAAAAATAGATAAAAATCATAACAGATACCTTAAAAATGATTGAAACCAAATTTGAATTAAAAAATATTAGTCCCGTAAATTAATTAAAACATATATATGTTAAACTACTTCCGCCGCTGGCAGCCATCTTAGATGATGGATCTGCTTCAAAGTAACCACCCTTGATCAAGACTGCATAAGGAACATAAATGTCATGTTATATTCCATTCCATTCAGTGCTTCTCTAACAGAAGACATTTGAATGTATTTCTCATAGATTCCTAGGTTAAACTAAGTACCCTGCTAGCAGCCATATAGAATGATAGATCGGCTTCAAAGTAACAACACTTGGTCAACATTCATTAAGGACCATACATGCCATGTGTGGTTCCATTACATTCAGCAGTTCTCTAGGAGAAGTTCAAAGTGTCAAAAGTTAACGACGACTGACGACAAGTGATGAGAATTGCTCACTTCGCACTTCGGGCCAGGTGATAATAAAAAGAAACAACAGGTTATGACAATATATCAAATGTACTACCACTGCTTCGACAGCAATGAAGATAGACATCCGGTGTCTGGGGTTACCACTGGCAATGCGTACGTGCGTGTATGCCTACATGGATTTTAACAAATGTGGTTATTGGTCATAATAAACTGTATTTGAAATATTTATTTCATTCATAATTTTTTTTTCTTACCCCTGATCTCAATAATCTTAGACAGTTTTTACAGAACACTTTTGACATTTCATTGATTTGAAGACGGTACATTGATTTGCAGAATATGGCATAGTGAAAGATGTTTGCAGTGCAAGCAACTCTCCCCTTACCAGAGACATGATTTCAACATATTTGAAAATGGGCTAGATTTACCATGATACAAAGCATCAAACACACAATAAAACGATAATGACCTGGAGTACCAATAAAGTAGTAATAACTGTTTATAATCAAAGATAATTCAAAGTCAACAACACATGATCAAAACAAGAAAGATTGACCTATATAAAGCACACAAGAAAACCAATTGAAAGTACAAATCTTAAAGCAAACAACCACATTTTCAAATGGATCAGATATTTGTGAATACTACTTATCTCACCATAAAATCGCGTCATCGTGATAGCTCTATGTATATCATGTGTTAAAATATATGAAATGATATGCATTAGCATTTATTATTATTTAAGGTTTGTCCAAAATATTAATTACCTCTCTGAATGATTGCATATACAATTGTTCAAGCATTTGTAGCCGTACTTGTTATCGTTGCATGGAAGGCATCGTCCGTCCTGCAGGGAAACAGTTCCAATTTCGCACGCTGAAATTGAGCAAAAAAAATTTTTTACACAATAAACGGATTTAATGTTGTCTATTAGACTTTTAACCCAGTGTACGCTCGTTGTCAAAGTGTTCAAAATTGTTAAGATGCTTTTGAAGTAATCGTTTTGTAAAACTTGACACTTAAAAATTTTGCTTTTGCTTCAGATCAATGTGTATATCTGCATGTAACTATTGTAAATTTTGATTGATAACTCCTAAAAATCAATACGTAAATGGCCTCAAATCTGAAAATGAAAGGTTTCAAATCCAAGTTTGATATATTTAAAACTTTACTCGGCTGATAATGAACGAATTTAATAATTTTGATCGGAGTTCTATGAATACATTTCACAAAGATTTTAACCATAAGTATAATAACCACTTACGTGTACACACATCGTTGATATTTTGAAAGTTATAACAACATACATCATTTCTGTAAATAAGTATGATAATTAGAATATCGTAGCTACAATTTCCTCAATTTATGAGTATTTAGTAGTTCTTGTTTGGTGTTACGCAAATGTAGCTGTTCAGTATAAAAGTTTTATAATTAAACGAACTCCAAGTAAAATTCAAAAAGGGTCAGTCAATAAAAATGGTCAAAATCAACCGATATGAATCAACTTTTCGACCGATTTTTATCATTCAAGCTAAAAAACGAGTACATGGATCCATTTATTTAAAAAGGGAGAAGGTTTGATTACGTATGGAAATTATGTGTACCAATTATAATGAAAAAGTCATTTGTTAACTTTGTTAAAAGTTCATTACTTTAAAAGAACTGTTGTACATATTAAGAACGCGTTTATGAGAAGTAGATTTGTATAATGTGCCAATATTAAATCCGCTTGTGTTTATATGTTGAAATAAAAAAAAAGTAAGCTGTGTCTATTCAAAGGATAGAGATGTTTAAAAAAAACTAAATTTTAGGAAAATGTCTGAAATTTCTACCCCTTTTATCTCTAAAACTAGCACATAAAGGTATATTTCTTATTACATATTTGTGAGAGATTAGCTAGCTATGAAACCAGGTTAAATCCAGCATTTTCTACATGAATCATGCCTGTACCAAGTCAGGAATACGAGTGTGCCAGGTCACAATTTTATTTATATAAAAGTTTACATACCCTTTGTCATCACAAACACCACCACTAAGTTGCAAAAAAAACTGGATTTTACTTAACACAATTAACATATTTGCCAGATAAATAATATTCATAATTGTTTTAACCATACAATGTCAATTGATGATAACAGGAAATGGAACAATAACATGATTGAAAACAATACAATGATAAGGAAGTATTTAACTAGTGTGTCATATATAGTATTAACATAAAAATTGACACATAGCAACATATTTTAACATTTTATTAATATACTGATTATCAATTGGTCATTTAATTGAAATTAAGGACTTGCTACTTTTTATTTTCTTTGTATTGCCAATATATCTAAGTTATGAAGGATCATTGCTGAAAAAGTAACATTTTCTTGTAGCCTCAGAAAATTTATTAATTTATGAGATGGAAATATTAAAATATGAATGAGTACGATGTGTTTTGTTATGCTCGGGAAATGAACCGTGTAAATGTTTTAGGAATGCTCATGTTTCGCCTTTGGTTTTTATGTTATCATTATCATTTTTATTTGAAACTGAATGATGATAACACAAAAAGTAAATACAAAATGCATAATCAATAAAACATATACGTCATTTGAAATTTTCGTGACATGAGTTTTTTTTCTTCCAATGTTCTCATCTTTATTTCAGGGAACAATGAGCTACACACATCCCGACACATTCATATCTCCTTGTTCCATGATATACTGTATCGACTAGTTAAAGAATATTAAATACAATATTTATTGAAAGTCGAACCATAACTTCTAGATAAGATACTGTCGATCCCCTGTGATTGTACCCACTGAACGAATGTACACTTTACTTTTTGACTTTTTACAAATTGCAATATTTGAAATATTAACCGTATTTGATAATTATCTGTTAAACTGAAATGATTATACAGATTTTTTTTCTCGCTTATCTCAAAACAACGTAATAAACTACTCAGAGTACAGACAAACCTGTGCAGTTAAAAACGTTATATCCACTAGATATATATATATATATATATATATATATATATATATATATATATATATACAACTCGTCTAAACATCAACCCAACAATGTTAGATCTGTAAATTTGCTTTCGCAAATTTTTGGTTCTTCCCTCGCCGGGATTCGAACCCATGCTACTGTGATATCGTGACACCAAATCGCCTGCACTGCAGCCGTCCCGCTAGACCACACGACCACCTGGGCTCTCAAAAAAGAGCTTTCGCTGGCCATGTGTTACCTTTCCACGTCAGTTTTAATCTAGCGGCGTACTACAGTACATGATATATAAGGCATGAAGATGTTATTGTTACAGATCAGCTAAATTATCTATAGTAAAGGATCCTACAAATTAATGTAAGATACAGTCACAGAAAATAATTATATTCATAAGTACGTCTGAGTCAGTGACAACCCTACAACAGATGTATCCATCGGATCGCCATCAATGATGGTGATACATGGCTGTGTACATAATGTATATACAACTCGTCTAAACATCAACCCAACAATGTTAGATCTGTAAATTTGCTTTCGCAAATTTTTGGTTCTTCCCTCGCCGGTATTCGAACCCATGCTACTGTGATATCGTGACACCAAATCGCCTGCACTGCAGCCGTCCCGCTAGACCACACGACCACCTGGGCTATATATATGTATCAGTTCAATGTATTTTGTGTTTCAGAAAAATAAAATCTGCTTTTGAAGTTTTGTTGGATAGTTTTAATCACTGCAGATGATTGTAAAACAAAACGCCAAATGAGTGCATTTGATACTGTCTTCTAAGTACTTGTAATAAATACAGTTTAAAAAGAAAGACGAAAGATACCACATGGACATTTAAACTCATAGGTAAAACGTCAACTAACAAACAGCTGAAAAACAAAAAAATAAACAGACAAAAGTAAACAAAACACATTATAGTAAACTAAGAACTAAGCAACACGAAAACCAACAAAAAACTAGGAGTGATCTCAGGTATTCCGGAAGGGTAAGCCGATCTTGCTCCACATGTGGCACCCGTCGTTTGGATCATGTTAGTGAAAAGTACAAACCCGTTAACAAATCTAATTCCGTAGGTCACCTTCCTGGGAAAAGGGACGGGATTGTAGTTTTTAACATTTTGAACATATATATTCATCATCTGTGACACGGATATACCATAAAGGCCAATTAACTCGTGATGCCGTCCGTTGAATTTATAAAGGGATGATTTCAACTTCACCACTTAATACTCTTGGTGTGATAGCCTCCACGTGAGCAGCAGCCATCTATCAAGGAAATCATGATGGGAAATAAAAGCTCTGTTATATTGCCTCAATTGGGAGATATATACTCCGTATGCAGGCGTGACTAGAATGTTGATATTTAGATAGAAAAATTCAGATTTTGGGAGATGAAATGATCTATTTTGTTGTTAAGTTAAGTTTTGTTTTTAACAGCCAATTATTGTAAATTTTAATTATAAGTTTTGGTTGCTATTGGTTTGGTATATGTATAAGAAATGATAGGTACATACTGATCTTTTTTAGGTTTTTATTGGCAGAGTAACGATTTGGTTCCCCGATGCTCTTCAATCTCTGCTCTATTTTGACATGTTTAAGGTTAAAGGAATCTAATAAAATAAACTACATTTCGATGCGTTATTGTATTTATTTCATTATAGCAGTTAGTTCAAATAACCGTCTATCTTTTGAAATTAGATGCTGACGTAGGTACTGATCCATGACCTGAACGATGTCAGTCTGGCGTAGACACTTGGGAAGCTTCCAGAACATGTGCTGATTCCCCAAGACGTAGCTCCAGCGAGATATGGAGTATTTCCAGAGTAGCATGTCATTGGACCACCACTATCCCCCTATAATAAATAAAAAAATATCAGTTAAAAACCTCATAAGATATACATATTCGACACGTATGCATACATGTCGGATGTGTTGTCAATCAAATATTTTAGGTACTATAAGTATGTTTTTACAGGAACATTCACGGTAACAATTGTATTGCACCAGATGAAGATTTCAACAAACAACGTCTCTTATATACCACTCGAAGGCGATATATTTAACCTCCACAAACCAATACAAACGCTATAGACACTGGATATCCCAATTCTACTCGGCACTCTTCTTTTTCGAATTAAGGGTTTATTCAATACATTAATGGCATCAAAATATTTGTGCATGGTTTCAAAGCACTCCTACCAAATCATTGCCACAAAAAAGGACATATAATACAGTAGATCCAATAAGCTCTATAACACATGACACTCTTACATCCGACTTTTTCTATTATTCATTTTTCAAAGATTGTGTTTTTATAACAAAAACTAAAATAACAAATCTTTCGGGTAAATACGACGTTTAACGTTTTTATTTTTTTTCAATTCCTCATCTTTTTCATAGTGTATGGTCTATTTAGTATTAAAATTTTGAACTTGTTGCCTTTTGTTGGCTGTTGTTCGTGTGATTCTTTGTCAATTGTGTTCTCCAATTTATTTATATTGTAGTCCTGTGTTGTCATTTTGATGTTATATTTCACATGGCCATAAAAGTGCGAGGTTTGGCATGCCACAAAACCAGGTTCAACCCACCATTTAAAAATGCCCTGTACCAAGTCAGGAATATGGCCATTGTTATAATATAGTTCGTTCCTGTGTGTATTACATTATAACGTTGTGTCGTTTGTTTTCTCTTATTTTTGAGTGTAAATTCACATTGCGATAAGACGTGTCACGGTACTTTTCTATCCCAAATTCATTTATTTGGTTTTGATGTTATATATATATATATGTTATATTTGTTATTATCGTGGGATTTTGTCTATGTGTGTTACATTTTAGTGTTATGTCGTTGTTCTCTTATATTTAATGCGTTTCCCTCGGTTTTAGTTTGTTACCCCGATTTTGTTTTTTTCCATGAATTTATGAGTTTTGAACAGCGGTATACTACTGTTGCCTTTATTAGTCAACATTAGGTTTTTATCTCTGAGCTTCATCTGTAAATGCTAACTAAACGAAGTCATCGCGGGACGCTTTTAATTAATCTAAACACTTAATGCCATGGTAAATATCTATAGACACTTACACTGCAGGCGGATTTACCAGTTTCGTGTATACAAATGTGTCCACTGTTGATAGTAGCACCATTGACAGATGCCCATCTTGTTGTACATTCCGAATTGCTGATAACAGTCATCTCGACGTCTTGTAAGACATTTGGGCTGCTTCCACCTGATAAATGGTAAATCTTGTAAACTCTTGTTTTATTTGTAATTTAACTGGACATATATTCGGAATACGAACAAACCAGTCTTTACCCTTATTCGTCAACGCTACTATAATGGTTAAAATGTATCAAATGCTATCTCAATGTATGATTTTATCCAGCTAGAGATATGAGAGTTCTAACAAAAATTCCTGTATTCATACAGATTAAACGATTAAATGAAGTCGGTATATACATATGCAGTAACATATACATATGCACTGATATAATTGACGTGTACACACATAACTGAAGATAAGGTTAGGACGGTGATCATGAATTGTTTGGTTGTTTTTTTTTTGTTTTTTTTTTTTTGCATTCTCATTTTCGGTTGGATATCTATCAAACTGATATTACATTTAATGCAATTTAATTGCCTTAAGCCGGACAATGAATATCATGGAAAATGAAAAGTATTAACATAGAAACTTGTAAAAAAAATATTATTCTATTGATAATATTTAACATACTTCCGCTCAATCGGCCCCATCCTGAAAGGAAGCATCTCGATCCAGTAAAATCCTGAGTTGAAGGAACAGCTATCGCAGCCATGTTTCCACCTAATGACAAAGACTGTGATAGTTCTAACAGGGCAATGTCATTTGGGTATCCAGCTGCACTACCACTATAACTTGGATGCTGTAATATTTAGTTTTAAATTACAGATGTAGACAAATTCATTCAAATCCCTGTGCATTGCATTTATTGAATGTGTTCCCAAGCACACATATGTTAATGAAACCATTTGTAAAACTACTTTGCAATACATGCTTATTTTTTGCTTATGCTAAGCTTAGTTATGAATATATTATGTATTAAATTACTTAATAAGATCTTTATTTTGATCGTAATGAGCAATGTCATTGTGATATCAAACAATACTACAATAATAGCTTGGAAGCCTTTAATTTCGTAACAGTTAGCAAGAACATATAAACTAGATGTGTATAATCTTTGTAGTTTGAATTTATTAAATGTGTATTATTGGCTACTTTTGTTTTTAGAGATGTCATGTACAAGCTTTGTATCGCTAACATAACACCATTTAATAAAGTCAATACATTTTTTTTCAAGTTTTTCTTACGTTGAGTTTCGTTTAAAAACTTTTATGAATTCGTAATTATATTCTATATTTATTTATGAATAAGCAATGTCACTTGGATGTCTAGCACTATTAATATTGAGGGCATACATGTACGATGCAGTAGCAAGGGCATATAATAATGCATTCAAATTGAACGCTTTGTTTTCGCAACGTTGCTAATGATTATCATCCCCAATTCGAAAAACTTTACTTACGTCATCAAATTGGTTATGTGAACGTATTTGATCGAGGAAACTAACATTTTGTATCTCTATGTTCGAGCATCTCCCTCTATATTTGATGAGTAATTACAACAACAGGATCGCTACTACTGTTGTTGGACGTAACGTTCTAGACTGTATCATACAGGCCTAGTAATATGATTGATGTTGTCATTTTTTATTCATTCTTTTTTGTTGTGTAGTTCTCTTTCGTTTGCAAAATGTTTATCTATTTCAAAGCATAGATGACCCAAGCCACAGTTTCCTGGGCAACTTTTTCATTGTTTTCAATACTTTTGAACTTTATAATTGATCTTACATTCAAACTAAGTTGTTTTTATCGTCACTGCTGTGTCTTAGTTGTTTGACAAAACACGCTTCTGGCAAATTAAATTATATCTTGTTGATTTTTAGGTACCAAAGCCCATAATGATGGTTACAAAATAACTTACCATAATAACACGGCTCAATGTTCTTACTGTCCTTGAAGTATCTGACAACTGTGTTGTCCCAGCAGCAATTCGAAGGTTGTTTGTTCTATGAACAAGAAAATAAAAAAAATATTTAAACATGCTTAAGAAGTCACAGAAAGAACATACCATAATAATACAAAAGTAAAAAAGATGAAATCACGAGCTATAATCTACAAACCTTTTTAATAATATATCTCCGTTTATACAATTGTTATAATCACAGATTATTGCCTGTTTATTTCAAGTTTCCTTTACTTTTGTCTTCTATTTGTTATGGGAAATATTGGACGACTTATTCAATTTAACTCTCTTATCGAGATTTCTATTAAACAGTAAGGGAAGTCGAAGTAATCAAATTAATTTGAAGATTCGTGTGTGTATGTATATCAATTATATACAAGTATCGTTCATAGAAATGTAGAATATACTTAATAATCAGAAAGCAAGCCAACAAAACAAAACTAAAACCAATACCATGTTAGCGAACTGTCTTTACCAATATAATTTGTATATACAGTTTCTAAAAGCACTACATTTAGGCCTAGCCAAGAGGGTAATTTAATTACAGAGACTATCAAGATATATTAATGTTCCTTAAAGCACATTAAAGCATACATGTATAGACATCTACAGACTGGGAATAAATAAGTCAAAATACAATCGGTTTATAGACTAGTTTTGGTTTGTATTGTTTTGGTCAGATCATTGAAACTTTTTGTCTCTTTTCTTCAATCTGCCTCTAGTATTCATTTGTAATTTGGATTTAACTTGACCAATTTTAAATATTGGATCGTTTTACATCATGTTTTTAAACCTACCGTATAAACTTAAAATCAGTTACCACATAAACCAATGAATTGAAAACTTACGCACTTCCATCTACACAATGAGCTGCTGTAACAACCCACTTGTTGTTGATGATAGAGCCTCCACAAATATGATACCAACTTCCACTATTTCTCAGCTGTAAGGACACCTGCCAGGGGTACTCACTTATGTCAGCATCACTCCCGCCAACGATTTTACTGGTAACTCCATCTACAGTTTTTACTTCACTCTAAAATAAAAATCTAAGATGAGTAGAACACAGACCCATAAACATCTTGGACAACTAAGACTTTTTTGTGTTGGGTTTTTGTCTCACTAATATGTACACCATATCTTGTTTTATTAATATATGTTATAAAAACATCCTTTACATATCTGGGAAATTGCTCTCCATACATGCAGATCAAATCGTACAGATTATCATTACAAGTTAAACGAGCTTTATTCAAATGGAATCCAGCTGATGTCTAATTCGAAGTGAAGATCAAAAGGTAAAGATCGTTTGCTCGTCAACTTCGTCATGGATTTGTGCTTTCGTTGAATTGATTAGAACACCCACTAACGAGCCTTATGTGACGAAACATTTCCGGGGTATTAAATTATAAGTCTGGTATCCTATTTAAAAATGGTTTATTTTTCAAATGCCAGATTTAATCTAGACGCACATAATTATGATTCACCAACGTTGGTGCCGATTCTAAAAATATCAGAATATTATATTCCTTTGAACTTACAACATGACTACCTTGGTACAATATTAATTAAAACGCAAATTTTACATTTTATACAGATTACCAAATGCGAAAATATCTCTTTGATAAGTTCCTTTCCAGGTTGTGATATTTTCTGTGTGCAGACTAAAAAATAAGCATTGTAGGAAAAATATAAATATAACGAACTATATCTAATTTAAATATTCCTGTATCACATACAATTCATATATAAAGATAGGTGTAATGCAATTTTGTAAATACAGGTCAATGGAAATATCAAAGGTTAAGTTTATGCTGAATTCTCAATATTTTAATACGATCAAATTTAGACGGAAGATACCAAGAGGATATCGATGACAACCCGAGGATGTTTTATACTGCAGAATAGTGTTGTTTATAATACATTTTCAAATTGAATTATCACCAAAGAAGCGTTACTCTTATTTATGTGTCAAGCTTGTTGTAACATATATCATGATGATCAACGAAAGGCTGAAACATGTTATACATACCAAAACCTCAAATTTACTCAAACAGAAGTTCTCATTAGCAAAGAATGTGATGTTGTTTATTTAGTCGAGAGAACATTAATGTGTTTTTTTTTCTTCAAAAAACGTGTATAAATAATGATCATATAAGGTATACTCGTGTTTTAATTATCTATAAATCTTATAAAAGCTCATACTTAATAACAATAATGCGCATTGCGACAATACCTGCCTCTTCAGTGATGCTCGTTGCCAAAATATTTGAAATCCAAAGCTTATATAAATGATGAAGAGCTATAATCCAAAGGTCCAAAAAGTATAGCCAAATCCGTGAAAGGAATCAGAGCTTTGCATAAGGGAGATACATTCCTTAATTTATAATAATTTCTAACATTTTGTTACAGCAAATTCTAATAACACAAAAAAAATCCGTATTTTCATGCCAGTACCGAAGTTCTGGCTACTGGACTGATGATACCCTCGGGGACTAACAGTCCACAAGCAGAGGCATCGACCCAGTGGAGTAGTAAAATATATAGTTACCTGCAAAGCCGAATGCGAGAAGTAGGATAAATGTCTTCATCATTTGTGTTTGATGTTAGTGTCACTGGAATTCGATGTCGTCTGCTACTTTTTGAATTGACTCCTTTTTATACAAAAGATATCTGCTGACCATGTATGTTTTACCAGCTGTGAACGTGATACTCGAGAAGTATAATGTTATCTTGACAATGGCAATAATAAATTGTAACTATTATCAAATGTTATAAATATTGAGTAAGAGTCTAATACATTTTTATGAAATTATTATATGACCATATACACCTGTTTTTATAGTTCAAACGAGGTTACTGCTTCAAAATTGTAAAGTCATATTCGGTAAATCTCCTTGTTTATAGAACGTCGACCTTACAATAATCTAAACTTGCACAAAATATGTTATCTCTTTGGCTTTTACAGATATCGGCGAGGGCGGCGAGCATTAATATTTGTTTTTCCTACATTACATTTCATCTATATTGTAAATGAAATGACTTCCGTTATGGGAGTAAACTTTGGAGTACTATAATGATTTTTTCTCAGTCATGAACGCCGTACGGTTGCATTTAGTTGCTGACATCTACTTCATTTGAACTTGAGTGAATTGTGGTGTCATTGAATATCATACCACATCTTTTTATTCTTATATGGTATTTCATATCATCATCAATCAATCAATTAAACTTGTTCATTTTGGTGTACTGTAACTTTTCGTGGGTTTCACTAGCTCTGTATACGTTGCTTATGCACAAAAATTTCATTACTTTAACATTTCTACCGTAAAAATTGTAAGCTACAAAATGTTTGTGTTTATAAAATAGGAGGTGTGGTATAATTACTGATAAGACATATATTCACCACCGATTAATGGACATGGATGTAAGCAACTTCAAGTCATTGTACGGCCTTCAACGTGAAGCAAACACAAACCGTATATATAGCTAAAAGAGGTTTGACCAAATGTAGAATAATTCAAACGAGCACTTTGGTTTACGCTAGCATGCATTATATTTCGTGTCTTTTTTTCAAATATTAAACATTCTTTCTTCAATGAGAGTTGATAATTAGATACAATTTCTGCCTGAAGTCAATACTGATCAATCGAGATAGGTTTCAGCAGCAAAAATTGAAGTTATTCAAAAGTACTAATTTTTGTATTGAAATATTAGTTTTATTTGTTGATATGGTTTCTTGCTTAGTAAAATATTATTCAAGCTGTTGACGAGTTTCATCACATATTTCAATGTTTTTCTACAAAGTAAAAGTATTTACAATTTTTTAGACAGTGTAATTTACTGTTCATCGATAGATAGGTAAACTTAATTTATATGGTCATATAGTTATATTATGCTGTATGGATTTTGAGGTATTTGCATACACTCCACATTACTTTGTATCAACATTAATGTTGAAATTGTTTTCTCAAATGTGTATTCGTTCTTTCCTTGTTCTCATAAACAAAACGGAACAAACGTTTGAAGGTTTATGTAAGTTAGCTCTAAAACTATGTTACTCCACCATTTTCTACCTGAGAAAATGTATATTCCAAGTGAGGAATATGACAGCAGTTTTTTTTATTCGTTTGAAGTATTGTGGCTTTTTGATTTTGCCAATTGATAAAGAACATTCCGTTTTGAATTTCCCTTGGATTTCGATATGTTTGCTATTTTACTTTTACAAAAATGTTTTACGCACTACGTCTCATCGTTGTTTCATTAGTACATTATGTATCTATATTTTGATTGATTCTGGTTAATATCTAAGTAAGTTTTGTAAATGCTGATTACTATCGTCTTATATCGTATCAAATCAGTTGTGGTTTTGTGTGAATGTACTGCGTTGTTTAAATAGGATCCGTACAGAGTTTGTTTTTTTAATCAACAATAAACAACAAACTGTGTCTAAAGACCTCAAACAGACTTATACAGAACAATAATATATGGAGTACTGTGTCCTAGTGCCAGGTTGTTACATATTAAAAAGTTGTAGTTGAAACATGAAGTCCTGATTTTCTGTGTGTTATTATTCGATTGTTTTTCATGTCTTGGCGGGAACTATCTGAAAAACTGTAAATAATATTAAACCTAAATGACATATAAAGAACACGCCAAATGGTGTAGGTCAATATTCTCTATCTAAAGACGATAAATTATTCAACTTCATTTGTTCGACTTCAAATTATAACCCTGTTTGAACTTACAATGTCAGCTGTTTGAATTCTCAAACAAACTATATGATATAATAAATAAAGAAAATGAGTTTTATCAAACATCATAAACATATATGATATTATTGTCATGTTATGTCAAGGTCATATATGTATGTCAGATGCTCCTGACAACGGCTGAAAATAATTCATTAACGACTTCGATCGTTATGTGTACAATCGGCTGATAAGGTGTCTATAATTACAAAGAAGGGGAAGTTGTTACAAATTTTTAAATAGGTGAAAACAATGTATCCTTCTTGTTAAAGCACTTATAAAATTAAAACTCTCTATTTCATTTTTCATCAATATATATTTTATATCACATGTGGTGTTTAATATGTTTAAGGTTTATGAAAGAAGTACTGTTAATCTCATTTCCTGTTTATAATTTATTTCAAACTACTGTACGTTAAAAAAAAACGCCACAATAGGTAAAAAGCGTTTTCAAAAGAGAAATATATATTAAACGGCGCAAAAATCTTCATTAAAGAGCCAAACAGCCATAAAGACTAGCTTAAGACCATATAATTACATTAGATGTAAATTTCATATCAGTCCTCAATTCTCATTGGTCAATATGATATGAAAGCTACATTTTATCAGCCAATACAATTTCAACTACCGGAACTACTTTTTTATTGATCGATTATGTACACAAATGCACACAAATGCCGACAATGTAATTTATATGTTTCCGAGTTGTAGTTTTCATTATTAAAGATTGTTTTTTAAAAATCCAACACAATAGTAAATATATAAATAACTGAAATAAAGAAATGTTGTCGTATAGATCGTTAGTAAAAATAACTAATGTTTTAATATCGGAAGTGAAAAACAAATCGTCTGCTACTGATAATAGCAAATTTTGCATCAACAATGTCTGATCAGAACAGTCTGGGTAAATATCTGGTGAATCTTCCACCAGAAATTTCATCTGATGATGAAGAATACATGCTTGCAAACATTGGCCTTTTTGAGCTGCAACCTGTGGAAATGATAGACACAGAAATTGAGCTATTTCCTGAGCAGACCGTCCCACCATCTGAGCCAGAACTGGCAAAACCTAAAAACACAGAAAAAAGAGCAAATCTATGCCCCATGAACATGCTGGGGTGTACCACAAAAATTCTTTGAAAAATGTGAGAGCTGCTCTTAACAGGCACCTGACCGACATAAACAGAGAAATTGACATTGTGAAAGACAATGAATTCAGACAGAGCAATGTTATTTTTGGATAGTACACTCAAAATGATGGTTGCTACTGGACTTTCACGGCCAACAAAACACAAGGATATCATTGAACTTGAAGACCTCCGGTTGATAAGCACATATGTTTTTAGCAACACTGAAGATGCTGTTTTACTTAGTTTAAAAGTATGGTATTGTCTGGCCATTCATTTTGTATCTAGAGGTTTAGAGTTCCACCACCAGCTGAATTTAAGCTTTTTCGACTTCAAAATAGATGCAGATGGTGACAAGTATGTCATGGTTAATCATGAAACAACCCAAAAAAACATTCAGGGTGGTGTGTCAAGTGAAGAAGCCCCTTCAGATAAGTTCATGTATTCCAATGTGGCTGAAAAGAGATTTTGTCCACTTTCTGCATTGAAAGAACTCATAGCAAAAACAGACCCAAATGCCAAATCCCTTTTCAATCGCATTGTAAAAGACTTGGATGTCAGCAGCGGTGCAAGCGTATGGTATACAACACAAGCATTAGCTAAGCGTACATACAGTGTTTTAATGTCGAATATTTGCAAGAATGCAAAATGTAGTAAGGTTTACACTGCTCACTGCTTACGAGCGACAGCAATACAATGTATGAACGACGCCAGACATGAATTGAGACATATAATGTATATGACTGGGCATCGAAATGAATCATCCATAAGAAGTTACAACCGTCACTGTTCCGTAGGCCAGAAAAGATCACAAAGTCTTACCTTGTCGAGAATTGCAACTGGTAATGATGCCACCTCAGTTCAACCGACTGCTCCAACTTCGACCGCACTCTGTCACAACTCAGGTTTCCTTGATCAAAATGTTATTCCTTCGAGTCAGAATACTGCCAACTTGACAAGCACTCTGAATAGTGCAGGAATAATGAATAATTCTATGTTTCTAGCTGTACATTCCATATCAACCTCCCAAGCACAACTACACATCAAAGTTAGTCTAGACACGCACACTTGAATTGTGTATCAGTACAGAAATTACTACGCACTAGAAATAGGACACGGACATTTTTGTTAAATATATTTGTTTTGAAATGAATTAATGATTCGGACAGTTTTCAAGTGATTTCATTGTCAATTTGTTATTCAAACTATTAAATTGTTGATTTATTAATGAGTTTTTAAGTTTTTAAGTGTTCAGGATAAAGTGCCCCAGGTGAATGATAATTGACATCGTGACCCGCTCATCACACCAATCTAAATATGATTAAAAAATACACCCACACGTGTTTTAAAAATGTAATTATAAGTATTGAATGCATATTTTTGTAGTTTTATTGGCATGTAAAAGGGTTGACCGTGCGCACATTTGTTGTATGAAGCGCTTCATACAAAATGTGCTTCGGTCTACCCTTTTACACGCCAAGAAAACTACAAAAATATGCATTCATTTCTTAAATAAAACAGAAGATGTGGTATGATTGACAATGAGACAACTATCCACAAAAGACCAAAATGACACAGACATTAACAACTATAGGTCACCGTACGGCCTTCAGCAATGAGCAAAGCCCATACCGCATAGTCAGCTATAAAAGGCCCCGATAAGACACTGTAAAACAATTCAAACGAGAAAACTAGCGCCTTATTTATGTAAAAAAAAAAAAAAAAAAAATGAACGAAAAAAAAAGTGAAACAAATATGTAACACATAAGACACATTAAGACTATGTTTACTAGTATAGATGTTCATATTAACAGTTTATAATTTCTTTCTATAAACGTGTTCAAGTTCATAGCAGGAAAATTCGATTCTGTACCGACTAAATGGACCTATCGAGGACAACAACCA
>CM034360.1:68302031-68516102 GCA_019925275.1 Mytilus edulis
ACCGAAACGATATTCACATATGAAAATCAGGCTAGATATTTATATTTACACCACAGTTCTATTGTTTTACTTCATAGTTTCTATTTTTGAAACACGTGTAAATTGAATAGATCTATTGTTACGAATAACAATGGATTTTGACCACATGGTATGCGGAGCGGGGTTTCTGGGAACCCCTGCTTCTACATCCCGCAAACAAAGTCCATTGTTTATCGTAGCAATAGAAATTGATTATTCTTTAAATAGCATGAACATAAGAAATAACTAAAACGTAAAATCACAAAAATACTGAACCCCGAGGAAAATTAAAAAAGGAAAGTCCCCAATCAAATGGCAAAATCAAAAGTTCAAACATATCAAACGAATGTATAACACTTGTCGTATTCCTGACTTGGTACAGGCATTTTCTTATGTAGAAAATGGTGGATTGAACCTGGTTTTATAGCTAGCTAAACCTCTCAGTTGTATGACAGTCGCATCGAATTCCATTATATTGTCACCGATGCGTGAACAAAACAAATAGACACAATAGGTACAAATGTCAAAAAATAGGGGTACAGCAGTCAACATTGTGTTATCATCTTAATCACTATAAAAACAACAAAAGTAACAAAGAAGCACAAATAGGCATACATCAAATTTAACATCCTCACTTTGCTTATATTATACAATTTTATTTATCTATGAAAAATGAACCCATAAAGGATGAAGGATTTTAAGTACTGGTGTAAAATTGCGAGTTTAAAGTATGACAAGATATATAGGAACAGAGTCACATCATAAAATAATTTTGTAGTGCTCACCACATATTGTTTAAAGGTATTAAAAAAAAACATTTTTGAAAATAGCGAGAGAGAAAAATTAAACATCTATTTTGAATACAAAAATAATCTTTTATTATATAATAACTCCTCTGCTGAAAGTAATATTTTCTATACCAGTCATATGTCTCTATTCTAAAGCATTGCTATTATTTTTCTCCAAAAAGGGGGATACTTACTTTGCCCCCCCCCCCCGCTATCAAGTTGCCGATGCGGGGTAGGGGTTTCACGGGTTGGACCCAATTTATAAGATCCATGTATTTAAATGGTTGGAACCCCAACCCTTTCTGTTGAGTTGGAAATCCCCAGCTGGATCAGCCCCTGCCCCCAAAAGAGAGAGTTATGAATATATATCTTTGTATGTTGAGCGTGTCTGGTAGTCGGGTTTCTATTGCAAACACACTTATCCCTTTGTAAGTCCGAATATGAATGTTTATTTATTCTGGAGAAGTGGGGAAGGGGGGGGGGCTTTTTTCTATAAAGCTGTAAGATAAAAAATTATAGTTATGATTACCTTTATTAAACTGAAACAGGTAAGTACTTATTATTATTGGGTTATAATATTGCCTTTATCTTAAGGATCTTCTACTAAATCCAACACTTGCAACAAAATGTTGTCCGTTTCATAACCTTCCATATTAACAAATGCATACAAGGAGCATGACGTATTTTTTTTTTTTTTTTTTTTTTTTTTTTGTAAATAAGAATATACGATACGGTCAACCTTGTCCTGTTGATCCATATTAACCCATTGCTTTAATTCGGATATGCAAAACAACTTTGACATTGGTAAAATATACTCACTTTTCAAAGTTTGAACGAAGATAACTAAAAAAAGGTTCCTAGTGGGGTTTCATGTAATAAAAAAAAATCTTATAAATCATGTTTTGATATTGTCAATAAAATATATATGCTATCGGGTTTTTTTTTTCATTTCATAATCAATGTTAACAATATAGAGTTTGTAATGGGGTGTAAAAAGTAAAATCACAAAAATACTGAACTCAGAGGAAAATCAATTCGGTAAGTCCATAATCACATGGCAAAATCAAATAACAAAACGCATCAAAAACGAATGGACAAGAACTGTCATATTCCTGACTTGGTACATAAGTTAGTTATACACCTCGGGATACGGCGTGTCTGGATCCGGAGGCCGTAGGGGTTTCTTATCCAGACACGCCGTATCCCGAGGTGTATATCCAGACACACCTTTCCCTCGGTGTATAACTATTACGTATTTTATTTCACGACATGTGCAGGTATTTTTATTGTGTGGATCTAATTTAAGATACATTTAAACCCATTTACCTTTCATGTCTAGTCAGGTATGTCTATTATACACTTTAAAAAATCTTTTTTAAATCTGTTTTGTTTAAAAGATATTCATTCAGGTTAGCGTAATTTAAAGTATTTACAGAGTTGGTTTTCCACACCACTTTCTTTTTTAACAAAGAAAGAGGTTATTGTGATAGGGGTCTTTTATTTGTTTATTCTTAAAACATTTATGTCATTTTCATTGGTTTAACTCGTCGATTGGTTTTAGCCAATTTTATTTCTTCCTTTTATTTAACACGCCATTTGTATCTATTTTGTGTATTTTATCAATTTTTCTCTATTATTATGTTTTTGTGGAGGTTCATTTTGATAGATATTTGTCCCAGAATGCTATCTTTTTTAAACAAATCTTACACTCCGCGACATATAGATTCGAATTGGAAAATTTCAGAAATTGGCGTTACTTACCTGTACTCGAACAGTCACGAAATCAGAACAAATATTGTAACATTAATGTTTAGCTTTTCGATGAATTGTGTAGTTATTTAACGTATGCATCTTTGTTCAGGAACAACAATCGCTACACAGTATTGACAAAAATTCTTATACTTACTATAAAAGTTTGATAAACTCTGTTAGTCCTTTCCAACTGAAAACATCTTTCATTTTGTTTTAATTGCACGCAACGACTTTTTAAATGTTAACTTCCATGTATGTCACATGACTAGCTAGGTTATTTCCCTTTATGATGTGTATAATGATTGTACTGTTCCAGACTAGTTACTATAAAACTAAAGCTACTACTATTACAACTGTATCAAATGGTTTTTTTAAGTGAGGAAAAGTAGTAAGCGACATTTTTAACAAATACTTAGAAAAGTTAAACATATTAACTCTACTTTTTTCAAAACAAATTTAGTCCCCGTGTAATGACCGCATATAAATAATATTATAATACCCTGGAAATAAAATATCATAAACTCCTTGGAATGCAGCTTGCTGATAATTAGTAATTTTGAATTGAAATTGCTATTTTTGTTGGTTATTTTTTAATCTGTTAAAAAAAGAGAATATAGTTCGCCTAATTTGAGAGTCATTGCTTCTAACTCAAGTTAGTTCAGAATGCATTTTCCTGAATTACAGCCATTAAATTAATTTAAACAGAGTGTTTTATACAGCAGGTAGAGCACCGGTATTCCTGAGTATAAAAAAACTACTACTTTTTTCAAGGTGAGTAGAGTTTAAAAGGCATAACAGAAAATTGTTTTTGGCATCAAATCTTTATTTGCCATTTTGCTAAAATCTGATTAGTAGATATCATCTTTTAAATGAGTTCTAAACTCAGGATTTAATTTTTTTTTAAAGTAATGTCAGATAACACGTTTTTGTATTAATCTGATTTTGTTACGTCTTATATTTTTTGCTTAAATAAATGTTTTGATGTTACTTTTATCAGAGTTCTAAAAGGGTGATCAAGTACGTTTGTTCTTCAAATATATCCTAACCTCATGCTCAATTGATATTTCAGTCTAATGTAACATAGATGTCAGACATACAAACGACATAACAAACCGATATGTTTAAAGGTATTTTCAATCTTCTTTCATAAACAAAAAGATTCGTGTGCCATTCAATCCCTACATTTATAAACAATATTAAATTCCTTTTATAATAGTTGATGTTAAATAAGTATGATACCATTTACTGTCTACGAAACAACGTTACTATAAGTTAGATAACAAAACATTTTCAGTTGTCTAGATGTTTGATCTGACTATTTGTTATATGTCTCCTGCACATGTATTTATAGGATTGTTCATATCTAAGTAATCCCTCAAAATATCGTCATTGTGTTCGTCACTCTCCCCTACATACAACCTCTGACTTGTATCTGTGTTCAGTGATTTATCGGTGAAGTCGGTGCCATCGTTGTCTTCATTTGGTGATTTCTCTGAAACTCCACGACAAGCATCCCCTATTGTTTGTCCAAATAATAAATTTGCATTAAGTTGTTCTTTTTCATTATCTACTCCATCTGTTTCCTTCCTATTTAACAATTCGATAGATTCTATTTCCTTACTGACTTTATTTCTACAGTCCTGTATCTCATTTTTCTAACTCAAATTAATATTCTTTTCATTCGACGTTTTTGTTGCTTTCTCATATTCGTGATTCTGTGTACTTTGGTCTTTTTGCAGTTGTTGATAAACGTGAGAATATTTATAACTAGAACTCATTTCTTCCGTCGACTCGGAGCCAGACGAACTCTCAGAGCTTTTATGAACATGAACCGTAACTTCATAGCCATCTGATATCAGTTGCCTTTCACGAAGAGGTTGGTAGGGATTGAGATATCCTGTATGATCGATAATAATAGGGTCAAAGTTCAAGGAATCACTAGAACTGGATTCCTTGAATGTGCTTGGGTTTTCAGTTTCTTCCTCTGCAAAATATGGATCAAGATAACTTGAGGTATCATCGGGACTACTTGCTGATTTTTCAGTATGCGCCTTTGATACAGTTGCATTTATAGTTTTTAATGGCTGTATTACTGCGGTGTCATTGTTGTCCTCTGCTATTAAGTGCTCGTCAATTTCATCGTATATTTCAATGTATTCTGGTTCAACTATAACTGGCCTCAATTCTATACCGTCCCCTCTATTTTGCCTTGGTATGTTTATTGAAGATCGTTTTCGGTAAGAACGAACAAAATGACTTAATCCAATAATTATCAGAAATCCAATAACACAAAGTGTGTAAACAATCAATTCCATGTTTGAAGGACCTACAAGATCAACAAAATAAGGCGTTATAATAAAATAGCAGAACTCATGAAGAGTAAAACATTAAAAGTTCAATTTTATATGAATTTTTGACATAACAGAAAAAAAAACATATATAGGGGAAGAACAAATATTGTGCTGACGTCATAAGTTTCTGCACAAGTTAAAAATGAGAATGGAAACGGGAATATGTCAAAGAGACAACAACCCCACCAAAGAACATACATCAACCGAAGGCCACCAATGAGTCTCCAACGCAGCAATAAAATACCGCATCTGGACTAAAAATAGAAAAAAAAACATACAAGACTAACAAAGGTCAGACGCTCCTGACTCGGGACAGGCGCAAACATGCAGCGGAGTTAAAAATGTTATGTGAGATCTCAACCTTCCCCATTACCTCTAGTCAATGTTTTTATCTATATGAATATGAATGTTTATTCATCATCGATCGGTTTTTCATTTTACAAATACATTTCAGAGATCTTCGGTGAAATATTGATATTTTGTATATTGTGTATTTTGTTTTGTTTTTGAGTACTTCTACTCTGAATTTTTTTAGAAATGTTTAATTGGTTTATCAAATTAACTTAAGTAATATGTTTTGTCTTGTTTTGCAGCTTTCAATTATAAAACACACAGAAGGATGCATTTCAAATCTGTAATTATAAGAATGCTACCAAGTAGATTTCATGGTTTACTACTCTTAATTGTGTTATTATACTAAAGCTGATGTTTAAAAAAAGCAAAAGGAAATGAAACTGCTAGTTGGGAATATTGCATTATGGTTTGCGTTCCCGAACGTCCTATAAATAGTATTATTAAAACCTTTTGGATTACATAAAAGTATTTAAACATAATTTAATTAATCACTAGTTTGTTAGAGACGTCAAACTAACAAATTATCACGAGTCACTTTTACGAACAAGGAGTGATTTTGGAAAACTATATATTATTACAGAAAATGAATTTGACAAACTGTGTGCACGTCTTTGAATACAGATACAAATGTAGGCCCTATTTCAAAAGTTCCTTATTCAGATTACCTAAGCCGTATTTGGCACATTTTTGGGACATTTAGGGTCCTCAATGCTCTTCACCTTTGTACTTGTTTTGGCTTCTAACTAAAACTTTTTATCTGAGCGTCACTGATGAGTCTTATGTAGACGAACGGAGCGTCTGGTGTACCAATATATAATCCTGGTACCTTTTTTTTTACCTGTGTCTTTTATGTCTGATTATGTTAAACTGTTGAGGAAAATTCCTTTACTGTACATTTCACTGGACTTACGTACGTAAGCTAATATGAAATGAAATTTATCGCATGCGTAAAAATTATAACATTACACCTGCTTAATTGTCTTCATACATAACTAAACGAGTTTGTTTTGAATTTTCCTCGAATTTCAGTATTTTTGTGATTTTACTTATTTTTTATGACAGACTTTTGTTTTAGTAGCACATCATTGGTTTACATGGTCAAATATTCACATTTTCTCATAGTCATGCAGCCTGATAGATAAACATTTGTATCTTTCGCCCCTCTTTTAATGCAGAATAATAATAACCTTTTTAAGTTCCTTTGCTAATATAGTCAAAAGTAACGTACATCCAACTAATAAAATTTAGCATGAAAATGAAGACAACAACCCGACTTAAGAGCAGATTTCAGCCTTCGGCCACCACCACAGGGAGAAAAATCATTTGATTCCCACAAAATGCATATATAATCTCTAACTTTAAGTTGTTTAAATCAAAACGGTTTTTGTTCTCTCATTGTGGGACTTTTCACTACTACTTAAACTACTCCCGGATTAAGAGTACGTTCATCATTTCGGAATAAAAATACTCCGTATGTTCAAGCTTCATATAAGAAATAACATTACGGTGCAAACCAAAAGAAATTGTATAATGACATGTTTTATGCAACTACTGTGAATTCATTTATTTTCATGGATTCCAATATTCTTAGTTTGAGGAAAACTTTTCGTGAATACTTATGTTCGTGGTTTCGGCAAAGTCTGCATACATTCCTTTGGAAAATTTGTAATTCGTTGAATATTTAAATTCGTGGTTCCCCAACACCCACGAAATCCCCGAAAATTAGTATCAAACTAATATTAATGAATCCACAGTATATATTTACTTACCATTACTGTTTGAAGCATTGTCTCGGAACAGATAAGTGTCAGCTTTATAAACAAACTGATTTTTATAGTCTTATCTTTTTTTTCAATTTTTTTCCCGTCATACTTTGAACCACACCATTATTTTATTTATTATTTTTACTGTAAGTCTGTTTTTTGTTATATCTACTTTACGTGAGTCTGCATTTATGTATGCCGTCATACGACAAAATTATTTTTATGTCTACCTGTGCGAATTTCAAACGCGCAATTTTACACCAGTAATGAAAACCTTCTTTCATTTATGGGTAGACTTTACATAGATAAATTCAGCCGTATAAGAAAAGCAAAATGAGAATGTTAAATCTGATGTATGCCTTTTTGTGCTACTTTGTTACATTTGTTGTTTATGTAGTGATATTAAGATGATAACACAATATTGAGTGTTGTACCCCTATTTTTGACATTTTTACTCTTTGAATATGTTTGTTTTGTTCATGCATCGTTGACAATGTAATGGAATTTGATGCGACTGTCATACAAGTGACAGGTTTAGCTAGCTATAAAACCAGGTTCAATCCACCATTTTCTACATTAGAAAATGCCTGTACCAAGTCAGGAATATGACAGTTGTTATCCATTCGTTTGATGTGTTTGGACTTTTGATTTTGCCTTTTGATTTTTGATTTTCCTTTTTGAATTTTCCTCGGAGTTCAGTATTTTTGTGTTTTTACTTTTTTTTCCACATAGTCACCAAATTTTGAATTGTTTAGTGAAAGAACGTCATCTATATAGCGGAAAGTAGAGTTAAAGGATATTGCTAACTTCTTATCTTTCAAAGTAGAAAACAATAAATCTATTAATTTAAGTTATGTCAACTATTATAAATGCATTATTGCTGGTATTCTGAAACTACGTCTGCTAAAATCAAGAATTATTTTAAACATTTTAAAATCGTTCAGTTTTTGAACACAAAGAAATTTCAAAGAACAATATTTCGATTTAAAAAAAAATGTCCAAAAGCAATAAAAGAAATTAGACAATAACTTAACTCGTTGTTTAGGAACATGCCGATATGTGATTATGTACAAGCTGAATCTAAGAAAGAAACAAGAAAATACGTCTGCAAAAGATAATGTGAATAACTTATTTTCTATTAAAGATTTAACTTACATTTGTGGATGTATTTCCTGACATTTTGTCTCCGCTATCATACTTCCATCGGCAATGCATTGATAATCTGTAAAAACATACCAATTAACCTAGTTAACATCTTCATCATAATTATGTTTTGTATGTGTGACTTTCTGTTATCCTTATAGGTCATTTTGTTTTCTTTATTAGACAGTGATGTTCCCTTGAGTCATAATAAAGTCATTGATTTAGTTAACACACATTCTATAAAACAAAACTTAACTGGACTTATTTCAGCTTTGTAATGTCCCTTTTTCATGTAGCAAGAAGTCCCTGCATATGTTGTATATTTCGTGTTTGATACACTTTTCTCGGAATTAATGTTCATGATTAATGATGCAGGATTTCAAGGGGAAGACTTAAACTTAAAACAACAAAAATGCTGACTTCTAAAGAAAATTAAAAAAAAAATGAATGACCCTTCACCAATTGCAATGTGTTTCTATGAAAATCACTGACGCAATAACCTATTCTTGCAGTTTTTGGATCTGCTGTTCTTTTATCTTTCCTCTTGCTCCGACCTGGTGAATGAGGTTGGAATTGAGAGTCTGGCCGTTCTTGTAAGGCAAAGACATTATGAATGACCTCCGGATCTAGCATGGATGTTGGTGATGTATGTGATGGTGTTTGAAGTAGATCGGGGCCATTGATGTCAAAACCTTTTGTAAAGTCTATCCTTCAACGCTTACTTCTAGATTAAGATTGCGTGTAGAAGTAATGGCAATCACACCAAATCTTTTTATTTTTATATGATGTGATTTTCAAAAATGTTTATTTATACTTATAATTATATCCCTCAACAAATACATCGATATCAGTACACACATGATACATGCCAAATAATGAATAAAATGTGTTTTCATGCATCAATCTATCGATCGGTTAAATGTGCAAATTTCCATCACAGAAGTCACTCAAAATGAGAAAGCTTCATTATTGTTTTTATTATTCACTTAAAAAACGAATAACTATAATGATAAAACATGGTTCTTTTTGCTGTCGCTGGATGCAACAATGGAAGTAAAATAAATCAAAATGCGTCGTTTTTAAAATGATAAAAATGGCGTAGCAATTTGACTTTCTAACAACTCAATACCACAGATTTTTTCCCGCTAACCTTTAATATCCATTTCGCTACCGTGACCTTATGTGTCATAGCAAGAATCAATCATAAATCACAGATGGCAGTAGAGTTTATTTTGCAATTCCGGATCAATTGAAGGTGAAAGCTGAATGTATCAAGGCACATAAGGTGATTAATTGGCTATTACGAAATGTTACTTCATATACTGCGACTTTGTGTACACTCTAAATCAACTGCAGAATGCATTGATTAAATATCTGTATATCATTATTAAACATTATGACGATATTACTGCGTATAAACTGTTGGTTCTAAAGGTGCATTACATCGCTAGTTTGTGCATTTTCATTGAAATGATTCATTTAGAATAAAATCTCAACTTTTTCTTTGATAAATCATAAAATCATTCCCCTCTGGTTTGCATACCCTCGGGTAGAGTAATTTATTTTTTAGTTTGTCTTTCTTTTAGAATTATCGTAGTCATATAGATAATCACTCCGTAATTATTGTAATTTGTTGTAAATTCGTGAATATAGATCAAATAA
The DNA here is from genome assembly GCA_019925275.1 of Mytilus edulis. Taxonomy (NCBI): domain Eukaryota; kingdom Metazoa; phylum Mollusca; class Bivalvia; order Mytilida; family Mytilidae; genus Mytilus; species Mytilus edulis. The sequence continues at coordinate 68,311,863 of CM034360.1, forward strand.
ACATGTGTTACTACTTTCGAAACCAATATGTATCTCCAATTCAGGAAGAATCAAAACTCACCTGCTGACAGGTTTCGATATTTTGCTCTGAAACATGAACAATCTTCCTTGGATGGTAGACAGAAACAACTATTTTGTGGTTTGGAAGTAAAAGTATATCCTTTTGTGTAGTCACATCGGCATGCAGTATCGTTTTTAGTAGAACCATTGCTATAAACAATCTGTCCCTCCTCGTCACACTTTGATTTTAAGAAGATACATGCACTGTTTCCATGAGTAGTAAATACAACAGGTTAGAATCTTTCGGCATTGCATTCAGCTAGATTGAACAACGGTTGGAAAACAAGCTTATTTCCTACAGGCAAACAAAACAAGGGATGTATTAATAAATAGATAAGAGTATTTTTGTCTATTATTTTTATAAACGTTTCAGTTATTATTGTTTGACTTACTATAAAGATTTAGTGGTATGTAAAAAAAGATTAAAAGATAGCACGTTATTACTGATGTTGTTAATTAAAGATGCTTACATATGTACCAGTGGATTAAAAGTTAAATTAACGATTGTGCAGATCCTTGACTCTGCTGTGAGGTTCGTATTGCTTATTCTTTATTCTTATATGTTGTGTCATGTGAACTATTGTTTGTCTTGTTCTTTTTTTTTCATTTTTAGCCTTGACGTTGTCAGTTTATTTTCGATTTATGAGTTTGACTGTCCCTCTGGTATCTTTCGTCCCTCTTTTTAAACACTTATGATTACTCCGTATTTGATTACTAGTCACATACTTTAACAAATATGTACATGTCATTTATAATAATACTAATCTTTTATCGTCACGTGTATCTTTCTGTGTCTGTATACTATTAAACATGTTAAACATGTTAAATGAGATCAGAAAACTTTAGCAACATTAACTTATTTGTTGATCTAGTAATAATATTATCGCTACTATTTACAGTTGGAAAATAGCTGTACACGCTGTAAAACTTCAATGTTTTTGGATCTAAATAATCATTAACATTTGTTGATCTTTCGGAATTGTTGGTCTTAAATCTATTAGTAATCTGTTTACTCTATTGAAACCTTAGACCAATGTAAAATTTTGCTACCATGACCAAAAAATAAAAATGAATCAAAGAATTACGTTATCGCAGAAATTAACTGACACTATATTGGAATCACGAACATAATAATTGTTTTGGAACTGATTTTTACCTTTACTACTCAGATCAGAACCTAAACAATTTTCTTCGTATTTATTGTCCAGTAAATGGAACAAACATACATATTTGTTTTCCGAATCACACGAAATATTTGCTCTCAATCTCCATTCTGATTTGGCTGGGCATTGTAAGTCATATCCAATCACCGTTCCAAAAATCTAAAAGAGATAATAAATTATTTACTTATCGGATGATACTTTTAGTCATGTGTATTGACAAAAAATTAAGTCAGACTGTTTACACCAGCCCAGTAGTCAGCACTTTTTTGTGATGACATGAATTATCATTGATATTGTTATATTTATAAATTACCTGTTTACACATTTTTGAATTTTTGAAATACTAAGGCTTTTCTACCTCAGGCATAGATTACCTTAGCTGTATTTTGCAAAACTTTGAGTAATTTTGGTCCTCAATGCTCTTCAACCTCGTACTTTATTTGACCTTTTTAACTTTTTTGGATTCGAGCGTCACTGATGAGTCTTTTGTAGACGAAACGCGCGTCTGGTGTATATACAAAATTGAATCCTGGTATCTATGATGAGTTTATTTATTAAATTTACAGATATACATGTATACTTTTAAAGGAAATACAGTTTGATTTATCACGATATGGAATGATGCGTTTTACTACGACACGTCTTATAGTAACAACACTGTTTCAAGTAATATTAGTGATTTATTTGTATCACTTGTAAGACATTTCGCCTAAAGTATATTCAGAAGATTCGAATTCTACATTTTCTGTTTTTCATTTAATATATGTTGCATTTCTCTTAATATATCTGTATATACAATTGACATTCCTCTATGAACTCCTTTTATCGCTCAAATTGTGTCAAATTACGAGGCTGTGCGGCATATTTTCAACATTTTTTCCCCTAAAACTTAAAAAAAACAGACTTCCATTTAAATACAGGAGTGCACATCCTCTTTCTTTGGTTTTTTTTCGTATAACCATATGAAAGTAGTGAAATTAACTTTTTTTGGAGTTAAAAAGTTTTCTATGTTGTGATGTTATACTATTGTTTTAGAATTATGGAGAAGGTTTGGTACCATTAAAACGTTAAATCCCGCTGCAAATGTTTGCACCTGTCCTGAATCTGATGTACAGTAGTTGTCGTTTGTTTATGTAATTTATACGTGTTTCTTGTTATTCGTTTTTTATATAGATTAGACCGTAGGTTTCCCGTTTGAATGGTTTCACACTGGTAATGTTGGGGCCCTTTATAGTTTGTTGTTCGTTGTAAGCCAAGGCTCTGTGGTGACGGCCGTACATTGACCTATAATTGTTTACTTTTATAAATTGTTATTTGGATGGAGAGTTGTCTCATTGGCACTCATACCACATCTTCTTATATCTATTTGTATGTTTTAGATAAATTACGTGTTTTTGATGGTCCTTTTTAATCTGTCGACAGTTTGATTTTTTATACTCTTTACACCACACTTCCACACAGTCTTATCAAACAATAATTTTGCCATTTAAATAAATGGTCATTTGGTAAATTTGAATGTAAATATATTTGCTGCAATTCCTTTAAAACCATATTCCATAACGAGAAAGGTAAATATGCTAGATATATTTACTGCAGGTGTGATGAGATGAGTAAAGCAGTTAATTTTTTCCTTGAATCAATAATTTTCTATATATACTGCCGAAATTTACCCAAAAGCATTTACTTTAAATAAATCAAATGTAAACGGTAGTAACTGTCCTGTCCTAGATTTATATATTTCTGGAACTCAACACTAAGATTTACAAATGTAGGGACGCTTTTTCATTCCATATTGTTAACTTTCCTTTTAAAGAACTTAATCCATGTATTACTGGTTAATTACTTAGCCAGTGATCTCGTTAACACAAATCACTTAAAAAGTTCTTCCATATATATAAAGACTTATTTTGAAGTTTTGTTGTAGGTGAAGAAAAACTTATTACAAACGGGATAGCACATTCTTATTTCTACAGAAATGCTGGTGCTCGGAAATTTAGAAACGATCCTAGTAAACTTATCGATCCTTTAAATAAACTTATACTAAAAGGATACCAATTCAACACTGTAATTATATCTTTGAATATTGTGTTTATTGGTATAAATACTGATTTTGTTATCAGTAAATTAAAAGCAAACTAAATATTATTGTTATATACATTTAAAAATTCATGGATCTACAATCTGTCGATACCAGTATATTGGCATTGTACAAGGTCATGTTTTTCTTTGACTGTTTATGACGTCTTAACACGAAATCAATTGGATGTTGGATTGGTACTGATTGATAATTCAGTCTTGATGTATTATTTTTTTTCAAGTTGTTAGCGGCTTTGAACTAGCTGTCAGTAACTGCGAGCACTCTCAGATCAGTGTCTTTTTGTTGTTGGGATATACAAGTACGTCGACTCTTTGTGTTTTTGTTTAGATGAATTTATATGTGTATCCATTTGATGAATTAGGCCTTTTTCGACTGATTTGTATAGTTCGATCTTATGTTGTACTGTTACACCACTATACAAGTTTAGGGTGAGGGTTGGGTCCCACTAACAAGTTTAAACCCAACACACTCTGAATGTAAGTGGCTGTCCCAATTCAGATGCCTGTATTTCAGTGGTTGTCGTTTGTTGATGTGTTACATATTTGTTTTCGTTAATTTTTACTACATAATTTAGGCCGTTTGTTTTCTCGTTTGAACTGTTTTACATTAATTCTGTCATTTCGGGCCTTTTATAGCTGACTTTGCGGTATGGGCTTTACACATTGTTGAAGGCAATACGGTGACTTATAGTTATTGATTTCTGTGTCATTTGGTCTATTGTGGAGAGTTGTTTCATAGGCAATCATACCACATCTTCGTTTTCATATGTATGTGTGATTAATTATAAACACAAAACCAGTATAATAAAAGGCTACTGTTGATAAGTCTGTTAATTTCTTCATACATTTACCAATACCATTAGCCAGTAGGATAACCATTCTGCGTCTTTCATTTTGACAATGTTCAGGCAGTTACTTTTTCAAAATATCAAACCTGATGATTCATCATCTACAGAGAAAGGATAGACAAACTAATCATTTCAACACAATATATTCAATATCGTTCTCGACTCATCAAGCTGAGTATTTAGTCCATAGATTACATGAGGTCAAGGTGATATATTATAACATTGATGGAAATTTAATTATTATAAATGTTTTTATCATATATAACAATTTTATTGCGATCTATAAATAAATGATTAAACATGTTTTTCTCATTGCTATATTCAGGAAAGGAGTGAACAGCGGGATCTATTTAAAATATAAAAACTACAAGTTCATGTTGCATCAAATATATGCATCTTATCTAGAAACATGTATTTTTCATATAAGAAAATTTGTATGGGTTCCACGGAACCACGTGTCTCGCCTTATTTTGGAGTCAGCCGCAAGCTCAACAAAAAGGGGGAAATAATTATTAAAAAATTTCCTCTAGATACTATCTTTTGATTGTAAGAGGCTTATGTTTAAGTGTACAGTATGAGTACATTTAGTATCAATAAGTGTCACTTAGTTATTGTTAACTATTTATTTTTATATTTTTCATTGAATTCTATATCTTTAATTTATCTATCATACGCTTTAAAAAAAATCTATTTTAAACATGTTTAATTTAGCTTTGATTTTTTTGATTTTTTCTAATTCTTGTACATCATGTACATAGTGATTAGGATATAGTGTCTCTTTTTACTTGATCTGATTTGTTAATTCAGATAAAAGGAAATATTTTGTTTGTAGAGTAAGAAAGCTTTGTATTATGAGGATATCTATAATCTGTAATTAGCAAACCAATGAAGTGCCACCCATTAGCCTGAAATAAATCAAGTAATAAGTATAAGGTTTTGTCTTCTACTGATACGGTACATATATTTATTTGTATCAGATTCGCAAGGACATAAAACATGTTATCCGTAACAAATAACATTTTTACTTGTTTTATTAACACTAAAAATAAAACAATATTCCTATGTCAAGGTTGTGTTGAATATTTAAATGTCTTTTATTTCATAATGTGTACAGGTATTCTTATTATTCGAATCTTATTTCAAATACATTTAACCCATTTTACTTGTTATTTACTTAGCACACGTGTTTCTATCATACGCTTTAAAACAAATCTATTTTAAACATGTTTTGTTTGAAATATATCAAATTAGGTCAACGTAATTTTAATGTATTTGCTGAGTTGGTTTTCCATTTCTTAAGGGACTTTCGTTTTACATTTTGTTATTTTACTTTTTCTATTTCATTTTCATTTTTTACAATGAAAGGGGGTCTGGATAAGAATGTTTCAATTCTGAATTTTTTAATGTGCAAGGTAATTTTAGTATAATGATTCTTTTTTTATTTTTTTTTTATTTTTCGCATATTTTATACCCTATAATTATCTATCGTGTGTGTTTTTGTCCTTTATTTGTTGTCTCTTCATTAATATGAGAATCCATTGTGCATTAGATTTGGTTGATTGTGCTTTATTCTGTAAACCTCAATACAAACCTCTACAAAATGTAGACTAAAATTGAAAAACTACAGAGATTGAAAATGTGAAACTCTACTTATATTTTACCAGAAGAGTAAAGAAATCATAACAATTTTTTCAAAATTAAATATATCTTATGCATCTATGTTCATGTACTCGTACATGCATTGCAAAAACGAAAGTGCAACAACATTTTGATACACGTTATTGACAAAATATCTAAGTACTTACTATAATATGTTGCTAATAAAACACCTAACAAATTTATTGAGTCCTCTCCAACTCACAATATGTATGATAGAATTTCACGCATCTATATGCATTTTTAAACGTAAATTTCCATGTATGTCATGTGACTAAATAGACTATGTCCCTTTGTCATGTGTATTATGAATGTATTTATTCAGACCTGTTACTATATATCTGAAACTAGTACTGTTACCTACGTATTAGCATGATAGTAATTAAAAGTAGTAAGCAAATTTGTCATCCAATATCGGAAAAAGAAAATCTAAACTGTACATTTCCACAATTTACTGACTCGATCTCCACGAATAAGAATAACGTTATGATACCTTAGACATATTATAATTTCTAAGGAATACAGTTTCTCTAATTGTTTGAAATTTTAAATGCAACTTGCTTTTTTTAATCTAAAAAGAAAAGAATAGAGGACACATTTTCCTTTTGAAGCTAATCAATTAATGGGGTTGCATGACATTAGTACATACATGTATACGTAAGCAAACATTTTTTGGAATAATATTAACGGTATTAATGTTTCTACATCAAATGTGCATTCCGACAATAAATGTCTCGTCAGTAATATTCGAGGCTAAATATTTGAAAATTCAAACTTATTAAATGAAAAATGACAATAAGGTAAAGCCCAAGTCTGTAAATGCATCAAGAATAACATAGGGTTTATCAATTTCATACTAAGGAGTTCATTGATATAAGTGGTTTTTTTTTCTTTTTCTTTTAAGGATATACAGTCTTGAAAGACGAAGGTGATACATACACATTAAGCTGGCGTCCACATACAAATAAGTGATTGTTTGTGTCATAACTAAATATGAACCTATCTGGTACATGCAGGCAACTGAGTGTATGTTTGTTGTGGAGATGTTCAAGTACCCGCCCAGTACATTTTTGTTTGTTTTTGGTAGATATATTTATATGTGTTAATATCTGAGTTAATCCTTTTTCAACTGATATTTATATTTTGATTTTATGTTGTACTGTTACTTCACCGTCCCTGGTTTAAGGGAGGGTTGAGCTCTTACAACAATGTTTACCGCTGCATCATTCTTTGTATGCCTGTCTTATTAAAGTAAGAATCTTGTAGTTAAGTCAGTGTCGTTTTTTTAATCGTTTCATATTTTGTATGTTTATATAGGCTTTTATAGACGACCATATGGTATTATTTTTTTTGTTGGGGATTGCAGTGGTCTATTATAATGTAAACAAAAATTGTTTTATTCTTTTCATCTTTTTTATAGCTACCCATTTCATATTGACTTTCTGCCTTATCGGTTGGATGGCGTGTGTTGTATCTTCTGTCGGTTCCAGCTTTTCCTTATAGTATCGAAATTTCTACTTTTGTCAATTTAAAACTTCTATTGCGATGAGGTGAAAAAGTACTCACTTGTTTATAGCTCGGCTTGTTTTATAGATAGCTTGACAAATGTATTATATCTGCATATATGTAAATACGCGTTATTGGTGTTTCATGTATATACTTGTCAATTCGCTGTTATCTTACCAGTATATATCATCTTTGTATGTTTACATGTAGGTTACACGTGTTAGTACTAACATGATGGTGTTACGTATTGTATAATGTTTGCTTAACCATATATTCTGATTTCACTTTTCTCAGAGTTTATAAAAAGATAATCAGCTATGTTAGTTACGCAAATCTATTGAAACGCAGTACCATGCTTAAATGATATGACAGTCTGACGTAACATACATATCAGATATACAAAAGCACAACTGACCAATGGATACTTACATTGTAAGTGTATTTGGTGAGTGACATATTTCAAAAAGACGCTTAGTTGACGACTTTAATACACCCACCTAACAAACGGCTGTATTATATATCATTCGAAATTCTATTATCTGTACTTCCTGTTTTGCCCGATCGTAAAAAAATCGTACGGTGCATTTTCTGTTAAATCAAGGTCAAAGGTCATTGATAAACATTCATTTTTTGGCGATTATTAAACAAACAGCAATTTTTCTAGTTCTTGTACCATACAATTTTCCAAAAGATCATTAAAACTAAGAGGTAAGTTGCGCAATATTTCCCAAAATTTGAAATTGAGAAAAGATTTCTAAAAAATTCACAAAATTGTTACAAAAAAAATATATCTTGGGGGATCGATATTTGTAGGCTCAAAAAATAGATAAATGTATATTTTTTGTATAATTTTAAGATGCAATTCTTAGCTATTGTTTATAGAACAGCCTTCTATTGAAGTGTTTGCAGTTGCCCAAAACCTGCCATCTGCAAATAGCGATCATTTTCTTATTCTATGTTAAGATAACACATCACGAATTGTCAATATCAGGGAGAAGAATGATTTTCAATAATACTTGAAGGGATATTTAAAGTTCGAAAAGAAATATACGAGTTTATTGAGGTAAAAATATATTTTTTCAGTGTCAAACTTATTTATCTTTTGTAACTGTGCGACTAATATGTAGGCAAAATTGAAATAAGTAACCATCGTTTAAAAGTTCAAAATAGTGAGGTTGAAATACTCGTTTTGTCAATTTTACAGACGCCATCACGAGTTGGTTGACTGTTATGGAATAACCGTTCACAGATGATATCGGTTAGTTTCTTATAACTTAACTACAATCCCTTTCCCTTTTCATGAATGTGACCTACCGATTTAGACTATTTACCGGGTTTGTAATAACATGAGTAACACTATAAACTGTAATAACACGAGTCAAACTATGAACTAAATATAATGCTGTTGCATTTTTTATTTGTTTAAAAACGTATTAGATACATATTATATATTGTTTTTAACAACATAATGATATTTATTTATTTAATCTTGCTTGTTACAAATTTCTCCAAGAGTCCAAGCTTCTCTTGATTTACCCTGTTACACTCCACTGATTAGCCAGGAAAATAAACAGCTGATCCAACTTATTGACTTATAAAAAATAATATAAAGGATGTATAGTTGTCTTATGCAGAGATTATTTATCAATGCTAAAAATACTTTCTAATTGACAATAACATTGGACATCTTGATTTATATGCATCTATTCTTTTATTAAATTCATTTTCAAAAATACTAAAGACATCAACAGTTTTTGTTCTCTGCTCGGATACATAGTATGACTTATAATTAGAAAAACTTAATACTGTTAGTATAATATAATTCAAAAAATAATAATTGCTATTTTATATCCAAATACCAGATGTTGCAATTTAATATCAAAATCAATTTTACTTCTTTTAAAGAGTTTATAGACTTTTAGCCAAAATTTATTCAAATGTCTACACTTCAGAAAATAGTGAGCATAATCTTCTTCTTGCTTACAAAAATTACACTTATCTGTCTTAGTTACTTTCCACTGCAATAACAGTTTTTTAGTTGGAACAATATAATGTAATAATTTCCATCTAAATATTTTTTAATTTATTTTCGGTCATATATTCAAAAATAAATTTGTACAATGAATTCATATTAAGAGTTTCTTGTATTGGTAGAATTTTAAGCCATCTGTTTATCCCTATTGACGACTCTAGTTTTATACTTATCAAAGATTTATACAACATTTTATTTGTAAATAATGTAGTCTCGAGTAAATTATTTTTCCATATGATTTTATTTCTCTGAATATTAACTGTAGTTTTGCCAGAATTCTACATATTATATTTGTTAATAAGTTTAATCTCTTTCACTATTCGAATAAAAGATGTTTCGAGTGTTTTCAAAATATGCTTTTAAAATACAAATGCAGTTTACTGTGTATGTAAAACATTATACGCAGTTGTGTTATTAAAAGATGAACAGTTTGAATTCCCTTCTTGACCTCATAATAACAGTCACTGTTTTAGGCGGTGACCGTTTACATGTTGTGCTGTGTTTTGTGAACTGTTGATCGTCTCTTGGAATTTAATTTAATTTTGTTCATGGTTTTATTTAAGGGGGTTAGCGGGTCTAAATCATTTATATAGGATTTCTCTATATGTTTCTATAAATGAACTTTATCTTATAGTTAATAGAAAAATAAATAAAAAAGTGGGGTCACCGTTCATTTGCGCTCACAATCTGCCTTCGAAAGAAGCATACATTTTTGTAAAGGTGTTTTTTTATGTTGAAGTAATAGGAGAAATAAAGGTAATATCGAGATAAAAAAAAGAAATTTATTACAGAAATCGCTCAAATCTTACAATAATTTCGTTTAAGTACAGCTTATATGGAAATTATATTAAAAAATATAGGTCACCGATGTATTAAAAAAGATATTTCAAATTTAAAGCCAAAAAATGGCATATTTCCACCAAAGGGAGATTATTTGGAACTTTTTCAATGATATATACATTTTAAAATTCATCTGGGGCCAACACGAATTGATTGTTTTGAATTATTTTTGTACCATATGATAAAGTAACAACTACAAAAGGTAATAAATAAGATTTGTAATGAAAAACGAATGTTTAATTTTTTTCTGAAATTTTTATACCCTCGAGCCTCCTTAATCTCCTTTGATTCATGGTTTGTTTCATTTTACTTTAAAGACAGTAAGTTGCAGTATTATTAACATATACAAGTACAGACTGAGTAACAAAAACTTCCAAAAATATTTGGGTTGAGCTCATGTGCTTCTAAAGGGTAATTAGATCCTGTTCAACATGCGAAACATGTCTTGTGGCTCATGTAAGTCCTTCAGTGATAAAACTTATTCTATAGGTGACATTCAAGGCAGAGATGACGGTGTTGAGGTTACGTCGATTAGAACTGATCCATCGTTATCTGGCGAATCAGATATTTCATAACTGTCAACCAACTTGTATTGAGTTCATCAAAGTTTTCAAAGGATGTCTTCAACTTTGTATCTAACTCTGGTTCAAAAATATGTTCACACCACCATTTTCGTCAAACGTCCTGTACAAAGTCAGGCACATGTCAGTTGTTATCAAATAGTATGTTTCTCTGTATGTTGGCGTTTTTTTGGGTTTTTTTTGTAGCAGTTCAAGTTTCTGTTATTTCGTTGTTAATGCAATTCTCTCGGTTTTGGTTTGTAACCCGAATTTGTTTCAGTTAAATCGAATTATGACTATTCAGTATCGAACTACTATAGTTGCCTTTATTCAATTGCTCCATTGTGAGCAGTAATCCACTATCGCGAAAGTAAATGCATGCGCTGGAATATTGTATCAATTTGGAGATACATACTCAATAAGAAGACGCCGCAAAATCGCGCATCAGTTGCAAGTTTTAAAAGAAAGAGTTTAAAAAAAATGTGCGGGCGGTACGTCGACTGCACATGCAAAGACAAATTTAGGAAATAAAAAACACTACATTTATACGTCATACCATAAATATTTCCGACTTTTTATAGTTTTAGAGGTGTTGCAGCTCAATGAATTCGGTCTCTGTCTTTAGTAATATAGATATGCAGGTATTGCTGTAATGTTGCTACATAGAATTAGAAATTTTACGATTGGGTAGATGGACTCCACTCTTTTGTCGTAAAATGTGTTCTCAACCGCCCCTCATCGTCCATTTCAGGATATGTGATAGAGTTAACTGTATCTGTTGAGTCTTTCAATTTCAATCGAATACGTGTTCAACATTGTCACAAACTTTGTATTATTCAGTGAGAGAACATCATCTATATAGTAGATAGTGATATTTCAGGCTAATGGTAGCTTCTTTTCAATCGTTATAAGAAGCTCTTGCATGAAGTAAGCGTTGTATAAAAAAGGAACAAGTCAATTCAAGAAGCTATTCAAGAAGTATAGTTGTAACCAGAATCGTTGCGTATTATTAGTACATTTTCCGCAAAATTATTTCTTTTTGGTGAATTTATGTTTATAATGTTTATAAGTTTTTGAATTCTATGAAATTTCAATTTTTATCAATAATAATATGTTTTTCTTCAATTCATTTTTAAAATTGAGAATGGAAATGGGGAACGTGTCAAAGAGACAACAACCCGACCAAATAAAAAACAACAGCAGAGGGTCACCAACAGGTCTTCAATGTAGCGAGAAATTCCCGCACCCGGAGGTGTCCTTCAGCTGGCCCCTAAACGTCTATATCTTCAATTTCTTTTTTTTATGTTTTATATTAAATATATAAAAGCTCTTTTCACTACGTCAATATTTATATTGAAGCTACAAATCAAACAAGTAGAAAAATCAAAAGGTGTTTATTTCAGTGTGGTAGTTACAACGCAGATTACAATCGCACAGTTCCCCCCTTTATATCAAGCAATGGTAGGATGCTAGCACATATTTTTTAACTTAATATTTTTCAGAATTTAATGATTTTTTTTTTATTACATCTTATATTAGCCACATACCATGTTTAAAAAGGAATAAGAACTCAAAAGCTGTGATTCCGCAGATGGCGGTATTTTGGGCAATTATGATTGTTATGATTTGCTGTTGGATTAAAAGTAAGCATGATGATAGGAAATTGATGATGTCAAAAACTTTTTTAATAGTTTTTACACGGTTTTACTTAGTTTTAAGTGATTAGCAGATGCATCAGAAAGAGAAAAAAATAATTTTGACTCATTTTTGAACTTTTACTCGAATTTTAGGAAACATGTGCCGTCTTTCAAAAATACGCTTTCAATATTTCAAAAGGCGTTAAATTAATGACTGTTAATCTCTCTGTTAAACGTTTTAATTGTTTGCATATGTGAATATATACTGAGCGGCAAATGAAACGTCGTAGTAATTTAAGGCAAACATAATGGAAGAATAAATGCTATATATTTTTTATTGAATAGGCGTATAAATATCCTTGTTATTCAACAAATTCGAATCATTTCAGTTCATTTACTGTTTATTGATAATGTTTTTCACTACCATATCACAGATTTATTTTATTGAGGTCAGCCATTAGTTTTGAGTACGTGGACGGTCATTTGTACTGTTTGTAGTACTGCATTAAACAGATAATGATGACACAGAAACTTCGCACATCTTAAATACCCTTATAGAGGCACGGATTCAACATGCATCTCATCATCATGACATATGACTGCGAAACGTGTCCCATTGACATATCCAGACCCTATTAGAACGTAGTTAGCCGTAACGGAGATTTAAACATAATCTTAGCATCATTTGAAGATAATTTTCTTACACCAAAAGGAAATAGATATTTTTTTGAATGCATTTGAAAATTTAGACTTTCGAAAAATACGACGTGTCTTTTGCGATTGGGTATATTATATAGAAGTCATAATTTGCAATCAAGCTGACATCTTGGAAAATATGCACTCATTCGTCCTTGACCTTTGATCTTGATTTGACAGACGTTGTACCGTACGATTTATTTACGAACGGGCAAAAAAGATAGTACAGTTGTGTAGCTTTCGAATGATATATAATTTAGCCGTGTGTTAGATGGGTGCATTACAAATGTTATTTTATGGTTAAAGTCACTCCACTATATACAACAACGCACATAATATTACCTTTAAATCCCTTATAAAAAAATCAAATGCCATTCATAATAGTTTTAGTTGTCTGGATGTTTGATCCGACTGTCTATTATATGTCTCCTGTATGTACAGGATCGTGCATATCTAAGTAATTCGTCAATATATCACAATAATGAACGTGTGCATTGTGTACGTCACACTCCCTGTCATACAACATCTGATTTGTATCTGTGTTCAGTGATTTATCAGTGGAGTCAATGCAATCGTTGTCTTCATTTAGCGTTTTCACTGAAACTCCATGACAAGCATCCCCTATTGTTTGTCCATAGAATAAATGTGCATTAAGCTGTCCTATTTCATTATCTATTTCATCTGTTTCCTCCCTATTTAGCAAATTGATAGATTTTAGGTCCTTACTGACTTTATTGCTACCGTCCTGTATCTCATTTTTCTCACTGAAATCAATACCCATATCAGTCGACGTTTTTGTTGCCTTCTCATACTCGTGTTTGTTAGAACTTTGATCTTTTTGCAATTGTTGATAAACGTGAGAATATTTATAACTAGAACTCATTTCTTCCGCCGTCGACTCGGATCCAGATGAACTCTCGGAAGTTTTATGAACATGAACCGTAACTTCATAGCCCTCTGATATTAGTTGCCTTTCACGTAGAGGTTGGTATGGATTGAGATATCCTGTGTGATCTGGATTGACAACGGCAGAGTTCGAGTAATTACTTGAACTTGATTCCATAGATGAACTTTTACGTTCGGCTTCATCCTCTGCAAAACATGTATCAAGATAACTTGATGTATCATCTTGACTACTTGTTGTTTTATCAGTATGCGCCTTTGGTACATTAGCATTTAAATGTCTTAATGTCTGTGTTACTGCAGTGTCACTGTTGTCCTCTCCCATTAAGTGCTCGTCAATTTCATCGTATATTTCAATATATGGTGGTTCAACTATATCTTGTCTCATTTCTATATCTTCTCCTCCATTTTGTCTTGGTACGTTAATTGAAGATCGTTTTCGGTATGATCGAACAAAATGACTTAATCCAATTATTATCAGAAATCCAATAACGCAGAGTGTGTATACAATCAATTCCATGTTTGAAGGTCCTACAATTTCAAGAAAATAAAGCGTTATGATAAAATAGCAGAACTCATGAAGAGTATAACATTGACAGATCAATGACGCAGAATTGTTAGCATAACAAAAAAAAAAACATATATAGGGGAAGAACAAAAATTGTGCTGACGTCATAAGTCTCTGTACAAGTTGAAATTGAAAAAGGAAATGAGAATATGTCAAAGAGACAACAACCCGGCCAAATAGCACACAACAGCCGAATGCCACCAATGAGTCTTCAACGCAGCGATAAAATTCCGCACCTGGAAGTGGTACTCAGCTGGTCACAAAATAAATCGTGTACTAGTTCAGTGAAAATGGACCTCATACTTAACTCCAAAACATATAAAAAGTAAAATCACAAAAATACTGAACTAAGAGGAAAATCAATTCGGAAAGTTCATAATCACATGGCAAAATCAAATAACAAAACGCATCAAAAACGAATGGACAAGAACTGTCATATTCCTGACTTGGTACAGGCATTTTCAAATGTAGAAAATGGTGGATTAAACCTGGTTTTATAGCGCTAACCCTCTCACTTTGATGACAGTCTCATCAATTCCGTTATATTTACATTGATGCGTTAACTAAACAGACACAATAAATAAAATAGTCAAAATATGGGTACATCAGTCATCATCGTATAACAATTTTAAAAGGAACAATTTAACAGAACACAAAAACATCTATCTACAAACACATTCATTTATTTGTGTGTCTGACGTCAGAAAATGTCACATAAATTTGTCGTTCAATGTGCATAAATGAACTAAAATAGAAAAACATACAAGACTAACATAGGTCAGAAGCTCCTGATTTGGAACAGGCGCAAACATACGGCGTTGTTAAACATGTTTTGAGAGATCTCAACCTTCCCCATTACCGCTAGCCAATGTTTTTACATCCAACTAATAAAATTTAGTATGAAAATGGAGACAACAACTCGATTTAAGAGCAGATAACAGCTGAAGCCATCAGCACAGCGATAAAAAATCCTTTTATTCCCATAAAATGCATATAATTTCTAACATTTAAGTTCTTTTCCATCACTTCTTAAACTACACCCGGATTTAGAGTACGTTCATCATTACGCAAAACAAATATTTCATATGTTCAATCTTCATATAAGAAATAACATTACGGTGCAAACCAAAAGAAATTGTATGATAAAATGTGTTATGCAACTACTGTGAATTCATTTATTTTCGTGGATACCAATATTTTTGGTTTGAAGAAAACTTGCATTTCGTGGTTTTGGCAAAGTCTGGATACATTCCTTTAGAAAATTTGTAATTCGTTGAATATTAGAATTCGTGGTTCCCTAACACCCACGAAGTCAACGAAAACTGATATCAAACTAATATTAATGATTATCGCTATTTTGTGCATTTTTCCTTTGATCTTTTTTTGTGATAATTTTCATATCATACTTTTCGCTTGAGATGGAAAATTATCGATAGAAACTAAGCATGCACGTGGCGTTGCTAACGAAACTGACATGAAATTGACAACGTCGTCATAGGTAAAATAGCGATAAAAAGATTATCATTGTTCATCTCAACTCGATTGCCTTTCTCGCTTTCGCCGTCCCGGCTCAAGCGAGAAAATCAATCTCGTTGAGATGATCACTGATAATCTATAAATCCACAGTATGTATTTACTTACCATTACTGTTTGAAGCTTTGTCTCGGAACAGATAAGTGGTAGTAACATTCTGTGATGTGAAACTATATTCTACTAATAAAACAGGCTTATGTAAAAATGTATCCTTTCAAACTTTATCAGCTTTTATAACAAACTGATTTTTATATTCTTATCTTTTTTTTTCAACGATAGATGCTTCTAATGGAGGACATCGTGTTTTTCAATGAAGTGCCATCAATGGTCTGAAATGTCTTGTTCTGCCCAACAAACCAATTGTATGATAAAAGTTTACAAAACATTTAAACTGACAATCCTCTGACAATACTAAGAATACAGAATACATGTAGTTTTTGTTTTTATTTTCAATTTTTCAATGAACCATGGCAGTGATCTTTAACATTATACAAGTGATCTTTAATTTTCATTGGGTCGTATTTTTTAGTTGTATCTTTTATAAAGTGTTGTCCAAATATAACATATGCCAATTAATGAGATTATTCGATATATAGCACCATTAACAGGAATATTCTTCATGTTCTTTAAGGAAAGGGCCAGTAGTCCAGTGGTTGTCGTTATTAATGGCTTGCATATTGTTTTTGGTAAATTGTTTAGTAGTAAATAATATTTCTAGTTTAAATTGCTTCCCATTTCTCATTATGATGCCTGTTATTGCCGACTATATGGCATATGTTTAACTCATTGATTTGCTTATAATTGCTTAGATTCATATCATTTGAAATATTGTAGATATTTGTCTCATTGGTATTCATGCAACATATCCTCATTTATATCAGCTTCCAAATGCTACCCTCTGTACTAAGTCAAGCGTTTAATTTGTGTATAACCTACTTACCATAATTTCAAAAGAATCATAAGAAATATTACCGAATGCATTAAATTTTCATAAAGTATCTTTATTAAGTATTTGATTTCCGGCTAAAACAAAAATTATTCTAACTGGCCGACAATTGCGAGTTAGTTATCAAATACAATATTTGAAACAAAACAAAAACAGTTCTTCAATATTTTGTTTCTTTAAGGAACTGGATATGTAAGATCTTCCAGTTGTATATATGTTACGGTTGATTTACTAGCTTTTTTGCTATAATATATTTCATACGAGATCATTTGTCTGTTTTAAATTTCATATTCAATATAGTTTAAAATATGTTAGTTCCGCTCTTATTAAAGTAAATACCTTTATTGCCGTCGTCTGTTGTTGTTACTGTCATTCTAATACATCCTACTTTTACATCGCACCTTGAAAACAAAAATGAGAACCGCAATCTCAAATGTTAGGCAGCTTTTAAATTTGAAAGATCAAGAAAATTAGAAATTTATTTCTGATTTATCCAAAATCAACTAGCTTCCATTCTGTGAATTTACCTTACACCTTTTACTTTGTTAAGTATTACCATGGGTTTAACGTGCAACAGAAGAGGTATCGACTCAATGTCAGTAAGAAGATTAAACTGTTCCCACTGCTCGAGATGCTTCAAATTTCGAAAATAAATGTTTTTCCGTTTATGCATGATTCTTGAATTCAGAATTTTCAAAATTCAAAATCGTAATTCCAATTTTGAAGAGTTGTTTTAACATAACTAGAGGCTCCCAAGGGCCTGTGTAGTTCACCTGACCCTACTATGGTTCCGGAAATCATGTAAAAATAGATAAAAATCATAACAGATACCTTAAAAATGATTGAAACCAAATTTGAATTAATATATATTAGTCCCGTAAATTAATCAAAACATATATATGTTAAACTACTTCCCCCGCTGGCAGCCATCTTGGATGATGGATCTGCTTCAAAGTAACCACCCATGATCAAGACTGCAAAAGGAGCATTAATGTCATGTTTTATTCCTTCCCATTCAGTGCAAAAGGAGCATTCATGTCACGTTTTATTCCTTCCATTCAGTGCTGCTCTAAAAGAAGACATTTGTATTTATTTCCAATAGATTCCTAGGTTAAACTAAGTACCCTGCTAGCAGCCATATAGAATGATAGATCGGCTTCAAAGTAACAACACTTGGTCGGCATTCAATAAGGACCATACATGACATGAGTGGTTCAATACCATTCAGTAGTTCTCTAGGAGAAGTTCAAAGTGTCAAAAATTAACGACGACGGACGACAAGTGATGAGAATTGCTCACTTCGCACTTCGGGCCAGGTGAGAATAAAAAGAGACAACTGGTTATGACAATATATCAAATGTACTACCACTGCTTCGACAACAATGAAGGTAGACGTTCGGTGTCTGGGGTTGCCACTGGCAATGTGTACGTGCGTGTATGTCTACATGAATTCTAACAAATGTGGTTATTGGTCATAATAAACTGTATTTAAAATATTTATTTCATTCATAATTCTTTTTGTTTTCTTACCCCTGATCACAATAATCTAAGACAGTTTTTACAGAACACTTTTGACATTTCATTGATTTGAAGACGGTACATTGATATGCAGAATATGGCATAGTGAAAGATGTTTGCAGTGCAAGCAACTATCCCCTTACCAGAGACATGATTTCAACATATTTGAAAATGGGCTAGATTTAGCATGATACAAAGCTTCAAACACACAATAAAACGATAATGACCTGGAGTACCAATAAAGTAGTAATAACTGAAGTCAACAACAAATAATGAAAACAAGAAGGTTTTCAATTACTACACATCCAATATATTTATATTAACCGACCTTTAATAAGAATAACCTATATAAAGCACACAAGCAAACCAACTGAAAGTACCAATCTTAACATGCTTAAAGCAAACAACCACATTTTCAAATGCATCAGATATTTGTGAATACTACTTATCTCACCATAAAATCGCGTCATCGTGATAGCTCTATGTATATCATGTGTTAAAATATATGAAATGATACGCATTAGCATTTATAATTATTTATGGTTTGTCCTAAATATTAATTACCTCTCTGAATGATTGCATATACAACTGTTCAAGCATTTGAAGCCGTAATAGTTATCGTTGCGTGGAAGGCATTGTCCGTCCTGCAGGGAAACAGTTCCAATTTCGCACGCTGAAATTGAGCCAAAATGATTTTTTACACAATAACCGGATTTAATGTTGTCTATTAGACTTTTAACCCAGTGTACGCTCGTTTTCAAAGTGTTCAAAATTGTTAAGATGCTTTTGAAGTAATCGTTTTGTAAAACTTGACACTTAAAAATTTTGCTTTTGCTTCAGATCAATGTGTATATCTGCATGTAACTATTGTAAATTTTGATTGATAACTCCTAAAAATCAATACGTAAATGGCCTCAACTGGTACCTTTGATAACTATATACTCAAATCCGAAAATGAAAGGTTTCAAACCCAAGTTTGATATATTTAAAACATTACTCGCCCGATAATGAACGAATTTAATAATTTTGATAGGAGTTCTATGAATATATTTCACAAAGATTTTAACCATAAGTAATGGGGTAAATTCAGTAAATAAATATACGTCATCAGGGACCTCCCATTTAGGGGAGAGCTTTCTGTATAACACTGAAGTCATATGCTCTTCTGATTGGTAGATAATGTTTGTAATAAATATTTTTTAGCAGATGGATCAAAACTAGAGTTGAAAAAAAATAAAAAATAAATGCTGAATGTACTATTTTTTTTTACTACAGGATTGAAAAGTAATGGGGGTCAGTATAGGAATTCAGTGCGAATCTACATTGTTTGTAAACAAGGCCATGTGAATGCCCAAAAATGCTCCATGACCCTATGTTTTTATTAGTGCAAAAGATAGGGCTACATTTGTACTTTCATGAATGTTATATGAAAGTTTCCAATTTCTAAAGGTAAATCAGGTGTAAATTTAATTCCATACACAGCTTAGCATTAAAGTCAATGGGAGATTTTTTACTGATTTTATCCCTATAATAACCACTTACGTGTACACACATCGTTGATATTTTGAAAGTTATAACAACATACATCATTTCTGTCTAAAAAATATGATAATTAGAATATTGTAGCTACAATTTCCTCAATTTATGAGTTTTTAGTATTACTGGTCTGGTGTTACGCCAATGTAGCTGTTCAGTATAAAAGTTTTATAATTAAACGAACTCCAAGTAAAATTCAAAAAGGGTCAGTCAATAAAAATAGTCAAAATCAACCAATATGAATCAACTTTTCGACCGATTTTTATCATTCAAACTAAAAAACGAGTACATGGATCCATTTGTTTAAAATGGGAAAAGGTTTGATTACGTATGAAAATTATGTGTACCAATTATAATGAAAAGTCATTTGTTAACTTTGTTAAAAGTTCATTACTTTAAAAGAACTGTTGTACATATTAAGAACGCGTTTATGAGAAATAGATTTGTATAATGTGCCAACATTAAATCCGCTTGTGTTTATATGTTGAAATAAAAAAAGTAAGCTGTGTCTATCCAAAGGATAGAGATGTTTTTAAAAAAACCTAAATTTTGGGAAAATGTCTGAAACTTCTTCCCCTTTTATCTCTAAAACTAGCACATAAAGGTATATTTCTTATTACATATTTGTGAGAGATTAGCTAGGTATGAAACCAGGTTAAATCCAGCATTTTCTATATGAATCATGCCTGTACCAAGTCAGGAATACGAGTGTGCAAAGTCACTATTCTATTTATATAAAAGTTTACATACCCTTTGTCATCACAAACACC
Organism: Mytilus edulis; assembly: GCA_019925275.1. NCBI lineage: Eukaryota > Metazoa > Mollusca > Bivalvia > Mytilida > Mytilidae > Mytilus > Mytilus edulis. The sequence continues at coordinate 68,332,732 of CM034360.1, forward strand.
ACCACTAAGTTGCAAAGAAAACTGGATTTTACTTAACACAATTAACATGTTTGCCAGATAAATAATATTCATAATCGTTTTAGCCATGCAATGTCAATTGATAATAACAGGAAATGGAACAATAACATGTCTGAAAACAATTCAATGATAAGGAAGTATTTATCTAGTGTGTCATATATAGTATAAGCATAAAAATTGACGCATAGCAACACAATTTAACAACATATTGATATATTAATTATCATTTGGTCAACCAATTGAAATTAAGGACTTGCATTTGCTACTTTTGATTTTCTTTGCAATGCCAATTCATCTAAGTTATGAAGGATCATTGCTGAGAAAGTAACATTTTCTTGTAGCCTCAGAAAATTTGTTAATATATGAGATGGAAATATTAAAATATGAATGAGTACGATGTGTTTTGTTATGCTCGGGAAATGAACCGTGCAAATGTTTAAGGAATGCTCATGTTTCACTTTTTGTTTTTATGTCATCATTATCAATGTTATTTGAAACCGAATGATGATTTGATTTAAAACACAAAAAGCAAATATAAAATGTATAATCAATAAAACATATACGTCATTTGAAATTTTCGTGACATGAGTTTTTTTTTCCAATGCTCTCGTCTTTATTTCAGGGAACAATGAGCTACACACATCCCGACATATTCATATCTCCTTCTTCCATGATATACTGTATTGACTAGTTTTATATGTATGCAATACCTAGAAAACCATGTATTTGATGCTGATTCTGAATTAATTCAGCAATTTCAGACCGGTTGCTAGGGCTTTTTTTGGTTGCTATGGTCTTTCAGCCACTTTAATTAAAGCTTATATATTTTTTATCATTTTCAAACAAATCATAAGTTTTATTGTCTGTTAAATTACATTAATATAAAAAAATAGCAAAAATTTTGATAATGAACAAGTATTGTGTTTTGTCATTTTTATGAATTTTACCAATTTTTGTTGCCATGGTAACAAAAAATGTCAAATAAACCCAGATGTATTTTTCCTGTTTTCAATAATTCAATGTATGAACTTTAAGATGCAATCATAGTTTATAATGAACTTGTCTGCTCAATGTCATTTTTTCTTGATTTAAAGTATGATATTTAAGCTATTTTCAGAAAATGTCAAAATACAGATTTTTGCACCTTTTTAAATACCATTTTGGCCTAATATCAAAAAAAAATTTCATAACCTCAACATCAAAATATAAACTTCAAATAATGCCTAATTATATGTTGAAATTATTTTTTTTCTTGAAATTGTCATTATCATGAAATTGCTGCAACCAAAATGTAGACATTTTCCAATTTTCATGCCTGATTTCATCATAAATCCCTCAAAAAAATGGCTGCATGTTTCCATAGCAACCGTTCAACAAAATTAAAAAAGAAAGCTTGCAAACTTTATTTCAATCTTAGCTAACTATTATATAAAAGAATAAAGCAGTTCTGAGACATACATGAATCACCCCCTGCCTGGATCTTACAAATAGCTGTACTTAAGCAATATTAAATACAATATTTATTGAAAGTCGAACCATAACTTCTAGATAAGATACTGTCGATCCCCTGTGATTGTACCCACTGAACGAATGTACACTTTACTTTTTGATTTTTTACAAATTGCAATATTTGAAATATTAACTGTTTTTGATAATTATCTGTTAAACTGAAATGATTATATAGATTTTTTTTCTCGCTAATCTCAAAACCACGTAATAAACTACTCAGAGTACAGACAAACCTGTGCAGTTAAAAACGTTATATCCACTAGATATATATATATCAGTTCAATGTATTTTGTGTTTCAGAAAAATAAAATCTGCTTTTGGAGTTTTGTTGGATAGTTTTAATCACTGCAGATGATGGTAAAACAAAACACAAAATGATTGCATTTGATACTGTCTTCTATAAAGTACTTGTTATACAGTTTAAAAAGAAAGACGAAAGATACCAAATGGACATTTAAACTCATAGGTAAAACATCAACTAACAAACGGCTGAAAACAAAAAAATAAACAGGCAAAAGTAAACAAAACACATTATAGTAAACTAAGAACTGAGCAACACTAAACCCAACAGAAAACTAGGAGTGATCTCAGGTATTCCGGAAGGGTAAGCCGATCTTGCTCCATATGTGGCACCCGTCGTTTTGATCATGTTAGTGAAAAGTACAAACCCGGTAACAAATTCAATTCTGTAAAAAAGGGACGGGATAGTAGTTTTTAACATTTTGAACATATATGCTGTCATCTGTGAAACGGATATACCATAAATTAAAGTCAATCAACTCGTGATGCCGTCCGTTAAATTTGTAAAGGGATGATTTCAACTTCACCACTTAGTACTCTTGGTTTGATAGCCTCCACGTGAGCAGCAACCATCTATCAAGGAAATCATGATGAGAGATAAAAGCTCTGTTATATTGCATCAATTGGGAGATGTATACTCTGTATGCAGACGTGACTGGAATGTTGATATTTAGATCGAAAATTTCAGATTTTGGGAGATGAAATGATCCATTTTGTTGTTAAGTTTTGTTTTTAACAGACCATTATTGTATTGTAAATTTCTAGATATAATTGTAATTATAAGTTTTGGTTGCTAAAGGTTTGGTATAGGTATAAGAAATGATAGGTACAGACTGATCTTTATGAGGTTTTTATAGGCAGAGTAACGATTTGTGATCTTTATGAGGTTTTTATAGGCAGAGTAACGATTTGGTTCCCCGATGCTCTTCGACCTCTGCTCTATTTTGACATGTTTAAGGTTAAAGGAATCTAATAAAATAAACTACATTTCGATGCGTTATTGTATTTATTTCATTATAGCAGTAAGTTCAAATAACCGTCTATCTCTTGAAATTAGATGCTGACGTAGGTACTGATCCATGACCTGAAGGATGTCAGTCTGACGTAAACACTTGGGAAGCTTCCAGAGCATGTGCTGATTCCCCAAGACGTAGCTCCAGCGAGATATGGAGTATTTCCAGAGTAGCATGTCATTGGACCACCACTATCACCCTATAATAAATAAATTTACATCAGTTTAAAACCTTATAACATATACATATTAAACACGTCGAATTCTCTTGTCAACCAAATATCTAAGGTATTATAAGTGTGTTTTACAGGAACATTCACGGTAACAATGTTATTGCATATTTCAACAAACAATGTCTCTCATATGAAACTCGAGGCCGATATATTTAAACTCTACAACCCAATACAAACGCTATAGACATCGGATATCCTAATTCTAGTTCGTACTGAATTTTTTGGAAAAATGAGATATATGCAATTGAGGCCTTATTGGATGCTATAATGGCATCAACATATTTTGCATGGCTTCAAAGCGTTCCTACCAAATTTTTGTTACAAAAAAGGGCATATAATACAGTAGATCCAATAGGCTCTATAACACATGAAACTCTTACATCCGACTTTTTCTATTATTCTTTTTTCATAGATTGTGTTTTTATCACAAACAACTAAAATAACAAATCTTTCGGGCAAATACGACGTTTAACGTTTTATTTTTTTCTGTTCCTCTATCTTTTTCATAGTGTATGGTCTATTTAGTCAACATTAGGTTTTTATCTCTGAGCTTCATCTGTAAATGCTAACTCAACGAAGTGATTGCGGGGCGCTTTTAATTAATCTAAACACTTAAAGCCATGGTAAATATCTATAGACACTTACACTGCAGGCGGATTTACCAGTTTCGTGTATACAAATGTGTCCACTGTTGATAGTAGCACCATTGACAGATGCCCATCTTGTTGTACATTCCGAATTGCTGATAACAGTCATCTCGACGTCTTGTAAGACATTTGGGCTGCTTCCACCTGATAAATGGTAAATCTTGTAAACTCTTGTTTTATTTGTAATTTAACTGGACATATGTTCGGAATACGAACAAACCAGTCTTAACCCTTATTCGTCAACGCTACTATAATGGTTAAAATGTATCAAATGCTATCTCAATGTCTGATTTTATCCAGCTAGAGATATGATAGTTCTTACAAAATATTCCAGTATTCATACAGATTAAACGATTAAATGAAGTCGGTATATACATATGCAGTAACATATACATATGCACTGATAGAATTGACGTGTACACACATAACTGAAGTTAAGGTTAGAACGGTGACCATGAATTGTTTGTTTTCGTTTTTTTTTTTTTTTTTTTTTTTTTTTTTGCATTCTCATTTTCGGTTGGATATCTATCAAACTGATATTACATTTAATGCAATATGATTGCCTTAAGCCGGACAATGAATATCATGGAAAATGAAAAGTATTAACATAGAAACTTGTAAAAAAAAATAATACTCTATTGATAATATTTAACATACTTCCGCTCAATCGGCCCCATCCTGAAAGGAAGCATCTCGATCCAGTAAAATCCTGAGTTGAAGGAACAGCTATCGCAGCCATGTTTCCACCTAATGACAAAGACTGTGATAGTTCTAACAGGGCAATGTCATTTGGATATCCAGCTGCACTACCACTATAACTTGGATGCTGTAATATTTAGTTTTAAATTACAGATGTAGACAAATTCATTCAAATCCCTGTGCATTGCATTTATTGAATGTGTTCTCAAGCACACGTATGTTAATTAAACCATTTGTAAAACTACTTTGCAATACATGCTTATGTTTTGCTTACGCTAAGCTTAGTTATGAATATATTATGTATTAAATTACTTAATAAGATCTTTATTTTGATCGTAATGAGCAATGTCATTGTGATATCAAACAATACTACAATAATAGCTTGGAAGCCTTTAATTTCGTAACAGTTAGCAAGAACATATAAACTAGATGTGTATAATCTTTGTAGTTTGAATTTATTCAATGTGTATTATTGGCTACTTTTGTTTTTAGAGATGTCATGTACAAGACTTTTATCGCTAACATAACACCATTTGATAAAGTAAATACATTTTTTTAACTAGATTTTTTCTTACGTTGAGTTTCGTTTTAAAATTTTTATGTACTGATTTCGTAATTAGATTCTATAATTATTTATGAATAAGCAATGTCACTTGGATGTCTAGCACTACTAACATTGAGGGCATACGATGCAGTAGCAAGGGCATATAATAATGCATTCAAATTGAACGCTTTGTTTTCGCAACGTTGCTAATGATTATCATCCCCAATTCGAAAAACTTTACTTACGTCATCAAATTGGTTATGTGAACGTATTTGATCGAGGAAACTAACATTTTGTATCTCTATGTTCGAGCATCTCCCTATATATTTGATGAGTAATTACAACAACATTATCGCTACTACTGTTGTTGGGCGTGACGTTCTAGACTGTATATCATACAGGCCTAGTAATATGATTGATGTTGTCAATTTTTATTTATTCTTTTTTGTTGTGTAGTTCTCTTTCGTTTGCAAAATGTTTATCTATTTCAAAGCATAGATGACCCAAGCCACAGTTTCCTAGGCAACTCTTTCATTGTTTTCAATACTTTTGACCTTTATAATTGATCTTGCATTCAAACTAAGTTGATTTTATCGTCACTGCTGTGTCTTCGTTGTTTGACAAAACACGCTTCTGGCAAATTAAATTATATCTTGTTGATTTTTAGGTACCAAAGCCCATAAGGAAAGTTACAAAATATCTTACCATAATAACACGGCTCAAGGTTCTTGCTGTCCTTGAAGTATCTGACAACTGTGTTGTCCCAGCAGCAATTCGAAGGTTGTTTGTTCTATGAACAAGAAAATAAAAAGAATATTAAAACATGCTTAAGAAGTCACAGAAAGAAATACCATAATAATACAAAAGTAAAAAAGATGAAATCACGAGCTATCATCTACAAACCTTTTTAATAATATATCTCCGTTTATACAAATGTTATAATCACACATTATTGCCTGTTTATTTCCTTTACTTTTGTCTTCTATTTGTTATGGGAAATATTGGACGACTTATTCAATTTAACTCTCTTATCGAGATTTCTATTAAACAGTAAGGAAAGTCATAGTTATCAAATTAATTTGAAGATTTGTGTGTGTATGTATATCAATTATATACAAGTATCGTTCATAGAAATGTAGAATATACTTAATAATCAGAAAGCAAGCCAACAAAACAAAACTAAAACTAAAACCAATACCATGTTAGCGAACTGTCTTTACCAATATAATTTGTATATACAAATTCTAAAAGCACTACATTTAGGCCTAGCCAAGAGGGTAATTTAATTACAGAGACTATCAAGATATATTAATGTTTCTTAAAGCACATTAAAACATACATGTATAGACATCTACAGACTGGGAATAAATAAATGAAAATACAATCGGTTTATAGACTAGTTTTGGTTTGTATTGTTTTGGTCAGATCATTGAAACTGTTTGTCTCGTTTCTTCATTCTGCCTCTAATATTTATTTGTAATTTGGATTTAACTTGACGAATTTTAAATATTGGATCGTTTTACATCATGTTTTTAAACCTACCGTATAAACTTAAAATCAGTTACCACATAAACCCATTAACTGAAAAGAACGCACTTCCATCTACACAATGAGCTGCTGTAACAACCCACTTGTTGTTGATGATAGAGCCTCCAACTTCCACTATTTCTCAGCTGTAAGGACACCTGCCAGGGGTACTCACTTATGTCAGCATCACTCCCGCCAAGGATTTTACTACTGGTAAGTCCATCTACAGTTTTTACTTCACTCTAAAATAAAAATCTAAGATGAGTAGAACACAGACCCATAAACACCTCGGACAACTAAGACTTTTTTGTGTTGGGTCTCTGTCTCACTAAAATGTCCACCATATCTTGTTTTATTAATATATGTTGATAATTAGATGCAATTTCTGCCTGAAGTCCATACTGATCAATGGAGATATATTCAGCAGCAAAAATTGAAGTTATTCAAAGGTACTAATTTTTGTATTGAAATATTAGTTTTATTTGTTGATATGGTTTTCTAGCTGACGTCGTGATGTTTCTTATACAGAACAATAATATATGGTGTACTGTGTCCTTGTGCCAGGTTGTTACATATTAAAGAGTTGTAGTTGAAACTTGAAGTCCTGATTTTCTGTGTGTTATTATTCGATTGTTTTTCATGTCTTGGCAAGAACTATATGAAAAACTGTAAATAATATTAAACCTTAATGACATATAAAGAACACGCCAAATGGTGTAGGTCAATATTCTCTATCTAAAGACAACATGCATTATAAATTATTCAACTTCATTTGTACATTTGTACTAGCCATAACATTATTTTATTCAATCGCCATGACATACCTGACCTGCTCTAAAAAATGTTATGTAGTCACCCTGGGTACTCTGTGCTATGATCCAAAGATAGAAATTGAAAACATAATGCATATGAAGAAGATTACAATTAAGCAAACTGAAGGTTTTAATGTATCAATATTTATCGCTTTTTTGTGCATTTTTCCTTTGATCTTTGTTTGTGATAATTTTCATATCATGCTACTCGCTTTAGAAGGAAAATTATCGCTAGAAACTAAGCATGCGCGTGGCGTAGCTAACGAAATTGACATAAAATTGACAACGTCATCATAGGTAAAAAAGAGATAAAAAGATCATCATTGTTCATTTAAACTCGATTGCCGTCCCGGCTCAAGCGAGAAAATCAATCTCGTTGAGATGATCACCGGTAATCTATAAATACTGCATGTACTTTGAAACAAAAAGGCATGGATTCCTTTGAGTGCACACTGTTCCTCTGGTATTTATATACTGGTTACTTGTATTTCCGTTGCACTTTGTCAAGCATTCTATATAATTAAAAAATCAAAAATCATAAAGTATATCTGCATTCAAATACTCATACAAGTCATTATATTTTTAAAAGTGTGAAATTTATAAGTTAAGCCACAATGTATACTATAGGTGTTTTTTGTTGTCATTGTTATATTTATGTATATATATTCAAGTATTATTATTATTATTATTATTATTTTATTATTATTACAAGATTGATCGTTTATAAATATACAGTGTTAATGTCCATTGTTTAACGCAAGCGTACATTTTAGATAAATAAATTGAACGAAACTTGACTACGGTTCCTTATTTCTGCATTGTGATTAAAATTCGTATGTATCATTACTTTCATTTGTTTACAACTATGTCTTGTATTGTTCTGGTCGTACTATTGCAAATATTAAATTCCATGACTGTATCATGTGTTTCCATCAGTTTACCATAGAACTATCACATGGTTAGGTTTGCTTTTAATGGTAAGCCCTAGTTTTTAGTGCTAACTGTTTTAATTTATTGACATAACTGCACGACTTCATTCTCAATTGATAGTGGTAAGATAATCGTTGCAAAGAATCCTGTTAAACTATTGTGAAAGACGGTTTTAATTTTGCAGTGTTGCGAGAGTTAATGTTCTATTTTGAAGGAAATTGTAGTGACCTGCAATACAAGTACCGTTCCATTGAGTTTTGTTATATGTCTTTTGTTTCTATCTCTGACATAGGTTTTCAGTATTTGGCAGGTGTAGTGCATCATGGCATAATACATTGTTATGTATACCATGATGAACTTGCGTGCATGACTACTGTAAAATAAAATTGAGAATGGAAATGGGGAATGTGTCAAAGAGACAACAACCCGCCCAAATAAAAAACAACAGCAGAGGGTCACCAACAGGTCTTCAATGTAGCGAGAAATTCCCGCACCCGGAGGCGTCCTTCAGCTGGCCCCTAAACAAATATATACTAGTCCAGTGATAATGAACGCCATACTAATTTCCAAATTGTACACAAGAAACTAAAATGAAAATAATACAAGACTAACAAAGGCCAGAGGCTCCTGACTTGGGACAGGCGCAAAAATGCGGCGGGGTTAAACATGTTTGTGAGATCTCAACCCTCCCCCTATACCTCTAACCAATGTAGTAAAGTAAATGTGTATATTTTTGACATGGAACTATTGACCATAATATGACTTTTTGACTCTTGATCTATGCACGTTGGGTGTGCCATCGGGATACAGTGTATATATTACTATACCTTGACCTCAAAATATAATTTTCAATTGACCTTGCTTCTGAATATGTGGCATGTAGATGTATTGTCATAAGATGGCGAGTCTAGTGGCAATAGAAACTTCATGTGAGCTTGACCTTTGGCCTCAATATATATACAACTTGTATATTTTGTTTGAATCAAATGAGGAATTGTCTGATTGGCACTCATACCACATCTTATTATATCTATATAAAGATATATTTGTTAGTTTTGTGCACGACTACCCTTTCCTCAAAATCTGCTTTGTGTTTTTTTATAAGGAACTCTTGACCAGACTATGACTTTTTGACTCTTGACCTTTACATATTGGGTGTGTCTCTTGGTATGGTTACCTGGACGACAAGTCAGGAATCACTGTTTTTTGTTGATCTTGTATGTTTTTAATTGTAAGTTCAGTCTTATGTTTTGGAGTTTGAACTAGTACACACTTTGTTTAGGAGCCATCTGAAGCCCGTCTCCGGTCGAGGGATTTTCACGCTTTGTTGAAGACCCATAGGGGGCCTTCGACTGCTTTCTGCTCTTTTGTCATGTTACTGTCTCTTTAACACATTCCAAATTTTCCATTTCAATTTTTTAGAATGTTAGGTTCAAATGAAAACTAAATCTTTTAATTTCCGTGAAAAATTTGAGTGGGTCTCATTGGGGTCTCAGCGTGACGCGGGATTGCTGACTTTTTGTAAGCGTTACACTTGAAAGTCAAATTATTGTGCGGGGACACGGGAATTTATCCCAAAAATGAGAATTGCTTACGTACATAGTGTAAGCGGGATACGGGAATCTGACAAAACAGTAAGCGGGATCCGGGATCAGAACCCCAACGAGACACCCATTAGAGAGAACATTTACTGCTTTAGTACAGTTGTGATAGATTATGCAAAATGTTTTAATCATTTTACCTTAGATTTCATTTCATTTCATTGACATGCAGATGTGGATAGTCTGTTTTTACATCTTAAAAATTCACAGAGAAGATAACGCATATCAATAAACTGAACTCAATGCAAAGAACCTTTAAAGTACACTAAGACAGAGAGCTCAATCTAGTGAAACACTTTGTTATGCTGGTCACATGTAACTTGAAATATCGTTGTCTGTTACCAAACTGCACCGAGATCCTGAAAAAATATACAAGTTAATTCTAGAAGTAGAATTCGATGGAAGTGAATAAGCTGTTTACTTAAAGGCCAGGGCTGATCTAGATAGAAATCCGGTTGGAGAGCAATTAAGCCAATAAGGAAATGGGAGGGGCCTAACTATCTTATCAATTATTTATAGAAGTCAGCATGGTTAAAGAAAACAAACAATAACAAGATTATGATGATCAAAAATATTTGTATGATAATAGTTAGCACTTGTAAATTCAATGCATTAGTGTAATTATTCTGTTTTTAATAGAAACTAGAAATGTAGCGGTTCCAAATGTTTATCATGTAATTATATGTTAGTTTTTTGTAAATTTTCTTTCCTTTCTGTGAAGCTGGTGCTTTGGGATTCCTTGATTTCCATACTGATGTAAAACCTCTGTCCACATTCTCATTCCAATGGCATACTGCCAAATTTGATCTCAATTTATATTGATCATCACCAAAGCAAATTCTTTTGTCTTGAAATATGTTCACAACATTATTGAAACTTTCAACATAAAATGTGTCTTTAGCAAGAATGTAATCTTGAGGATATTTATAAATGGTTGAACTTTTTATAGCAATCTCTAACATTTTTCTGGCTTTTAAATTTGTAAGTACAGTCCTAGATGGTTCATAGTTTGAATCAAATCTGCACCCTGATGAATGATGACAATGTTCATGGTTGTCACAATAATTGTTAACAATGTTATCCAATCTTTCCTTCAGTTTTAGAGAATTTTGCTCACAGTTACGGACAATCCAGTAGATGTGTGTTGCTATGGGTTCAACTTTATATCCTAGCTGTACACTCCAACTTATACCCTCTGAACGTTTGGTACCTTTGGAAATCTTGGTGACAGCTTTTTTACAGCCTTGACAGCATGCCATAAGTCATTCTGATTGACAGTAAATTGAGTGTCCCTCACAAATTTATTTACAGCCAAATTTCTATTATGTGCATGAATTTTTATAGACACATTTTTATTCTCCAAATTTTCATAAATTATTTGTGTTCCAGGTCTTTCATGTCGTTGGGCAACTTTATCCTGTGACTTTGTAATATGTTCACATTCATCACTTTGTGAGTTTTTTCTCCTAATGCTACAACTGTAGTATCTTTCGCATTTTTCCGCCAACCGTGTCTAACATCTGTCATGATGTTGATGCCATCTAGGTCGTCATATGAAGAAATTTCATCATTTATGGCATTGTCAACTGATTGAACACTTTCATTTTCAGCATGTTCTTTATATGTTCTAAAGAATTTTGATCTTCTTTCTTTAGTGATGCAGCCAATTCCTGCCCCATTAACAAATCTAGTGTAATGTACTGGCAAAAGTCCACTGCTAAAAAATGCATGACAAATCCTGTGATTGACCAAGAACTCATCATTCGGAAGGTAAGATGATGACGACCATAAATAGGAATGTGATTTCTCCTTGGTACACATCAGTCTTACAGATGCTACATGTCCTTTCATAGTTCTTTTCACAACTTTTAGCTTTCAATTACAAATACTGGTATGTGCCTCAAAGAGTTCTCCATATGTGTCCAAAGATTTTTCTGCAGTAACAAACCGTCCTTGGTCTACATCCTGGCTTCTTGTTTGGGAATAGGTGGATGGAAAATGATGAAGTTCTTTCAAATTGTCACTTGCAAGTTGTTGTGTAATCCAAAAGTCTAAAAGTTCCTCTATAATTAAACTATTGTTAACTGGCTTATTCAAAGTTGAAGTCAAATAACCCTTTACTTTTTGAAGTTTTTCCAAAATTCTACTTTTGACAGTGTCGTCACCAGGAATTTCTATTCTAAAATTGGGTGGACATTTTCGTGAAGAATCTTGTTTTTCAGTAGCCATGACTTACCATGAGAGAAACTGAAGGAATGAGCAGAAATTTGATATGAAATAATCAGGAGATTATGTTTCATGATTATGTTTCAATTTCAACTTAGAAAAATGTGTCTCAAGGGTTCATGATAATTGATTTTTGTATAAAATTAAAGTGATCTATGCAAATTTCTTTGATCATTACATGCATGGCTTTTTCAATAAATTATTATTATTTTTTAATTTCTGTGATTTGTTGTAAAAAATAGTATTTCATTTCTTGCTAAATGAATAACTACATGTTATCCCCTAATTGCCTCTGGAATTGACATGCAATCCCCTAATTGCCTCTGGACTTGTTTACATCTATTGAACAAATTCATGAGGTCACCTGCAGAGTCAGCAACTTTCTGTACACATAACCTGGTGATAAAATCCAGCCCAGATTATCTTTGAAGTCAGTATAAATATTTTGTTTGTGTGCTTTCTAAATAATCCTAAAAATGAGTGATAAGAAAGTTACTATGGAATTAAGTGATCTTCAATTAGAAACTATAAAACATTTGTTTGGGCATAATGATTGGGAAATTAAAATTCTTGATGACTCTGCTGTTGCTATTCAAAATGGCGGGAATGCACAAAATCTACAGATGACCACAGAACAGATTACTCAAACAGACAATAATGATGAGGATCAAGATGATGAAGACAATGACCAGCCTGGATTTGTTATACAGCAAGACCCGTCCAAAGAAGAATGCAGATATTGCTTTTGTAGGCTATGCATTACTGATGATCAAAACAGACAAATGTGGTGGCATGGTCAGTCAGAAGTAGCCCATCAAAGAAACTCAAGTTTGAGAAAGGAACATTACAAAAGATTTTGGACTATGCTTCTCCATCATGGTGCCTGCAATGATGATAGATATATGCTTATGAAAGCAGATGCCATGACAAGGGACCATAGACGCCAAAGATTTGACTGGCACAAGAGAGACATTATGCCAAAATGTGTTGTGACACTTGTGCGTTGTTGGTTTCCTAATCCTGGTGGGTTTCCAAATATGGGACACATGTGGGAATAGTTTTTTTGTATTCTCCTGCAGGATCTTTTATTAATTATATCGAAATCCTTTGTTCTGTATATAACACAGTTTTGGAGGGAAAATGATTGTGACTGGATAAAGTTCAATAGTATGACTGTAATTACATTTTTAAGCAAATTAGCTGCATATTTATTTGGTTCTTTGAATTATGAAAGAAATATAAAATGGATGTGAGGATTAAATAGGAATGGAATGAATTTATCACAACAGGTAAGGTGTTTGTTAATATTTTGCATGGAAGCATGGCTGCATGCATGGCAACATTTACTTCCTGTGTAAACAAAAACAATGTATATATCCGCCCAGCTATCTATCAAAGTCTATTTCAAATGAAAAGTACCTCTGCTTCATGATTTGTTTTAGGAATATAACAAAATAGAATTAGTTAATAATTTTTATTTTTCTTGCAACAGTTAATATAGTTCAGTTCTAGGTTCTGTGACAAATTTTTTTCTAAAAATCACTCTTTGAACAAGGTTATTCTAAAAAATATGTCCCTGATATGAATGTGGCAAAGAAATTTTAATTTACCACTATTTCGTTCATTGGCAGCTATTTATACTCTTTCCCTGGCCTTTAAATAAGTGTAAAATATGTCAATGGGCCACAGATGCCCTTGCTTGTGAAAAAAACATCAGTAAACTACCACATATAGATGCAGGCTTCACGTTATTTTGACAGTTTTGTGACCATAAGCATTATGTATAAGTTTCAAAATATTTGGTTAAGGCAAACTGAAGTTGAAGAACGGTAACAACAGATTTAACATTTTCTTATCTTAAGGCTCCGTGTTGACATTTGTATCATTGGTACTCGTACCACATCTTCTAATTACATATAATGACTCTGTCTCATGAACAGTAAAAGTGACACCACCCAATATCGAACTTCATAGATCTGTGTTATGAGGTAATAAGCATTGCGTATAAGGTTTATAACAATTGATTGAGTAAAACTTATTTAAGAGAAAGGAAACGAAAAATTCAGCATTTTCTATGTTTTTATAGGGACACGAATTCTCATAAACGGTAAAAGTGACGCTACCAAATTTCAAATTTTATTTTGTGTTGTGTGGTTATAAGCATTGTCCTAGGTTAGGGGTGGTTGGGATCCCGCCTAATTCGGTATGTATGTGCCTATCGCATGTCAGGAACCTTTAATTCAGTGTTTGTCGTTTGTTTATGTGTTACATACATGTATTTGTTTTTCGTTCATTATTTGTTCATAAATTTGTCCGTTTCTATTCTGTTTGAATTGTTTTACATTGTCATTTCGGTGCCTTTTATAGGTGACTATGAGGTATGACCTTTACTCATGCACGGTGTATATTCGGAACGCTTGCTTTCAGATTCAATCGCCGGTAACGCTTGCTTTCAGATTCCGGAAACGCGTACTTTCCGATATTCCAAACGAAAATTCCAAAGACAGTTGAAAGGTAGGTTGCCTCAATCTTAAAATAAACAATACAATACCGTTTTTCATGAATGAAATTGTGGTTGACGGAACAAAACAGATAACCAGGTATCGATATTCATGATTTCTTATCACATAAACTTGTAGATGAAAGTAATTTCGTTTACAACAAAACTGCGTTCTCTTGTTAGTCAGAGAGCACTGTCAAACTTGTCAAAATAGAAAATATCTTATCAACATTTTCCAAACTTTCTCAACATAGTATTTAAAAAAAAATGTATATATATCATTTTCATACAAAATGTAAGACAACAAATAATTTTATCACGTGCATTCCCCGTTTTTCTGAAAATCAATGTGTAACGCTTGCTTTAAGATTTAGGAAACGCTTACTTTGAGATTTAGGAAACGCGTACTTTAAGATTTAAAGGGCACCAGTTCAGAAAAATGTAGTTTGACTCAGCTTTCAATATGAATCTTTCCCTCACATATACATAAAGGTTACAAGGGACACAAGATCATGATCTTTTATTTATAGCGCCATTTAAAATACAAAATATTTTACCAGTTGTTATTTTACACATTATAAGACCGTGGTGGATTCCGTGATGATATGGTTCCCGGGATCAAGGCATAAAAAGAGACATGAGGTGACCCTTTTTTTTTTAATTTGGGACCCCCCTCCTTTTGTTTAAATCGCTGGGACTGCCTTTGTAATCACCGTGCATCACTTATTTCAAATCACCCTAAAAACAACATTCTCAATTTTTGTTTCACTGATTTTTTTTTATCTCTGATCAAGGCCTAGGGGGTGGGGAAGTGAGAATAGGGGAGCATGCGTTGGGTTAGGGGGTATGGATAGGGGCTGGAAACGTAGAAGTTTGGTTAGGCAAGAGAGAGTGTCAGTCGCCCCCGAAAGCACAGAAAAAAAATGCCTTTTATAATTTTGTTGACCGTACTACGGACGACCAATTCGTACTTAATCAATCACTTTGGGAAAAGATCAAGTCCAAAAATAATTATTATGAAGTCTTAAAAGGCAAATTAATTTTTTTTTCTGCGCATGAAGGTTCCACAGGAAAAATTCAACTCGTCATTATTATTTGAACTAGCCTAGAAAGTAATTGACTCGTTCAAGTTGGCTCTGAAACTAAATAAACTTGCTTATTGACTTAACCATGTGCATGCAATATGCATTAAAACTTTTTTTTAATGATGTTTGTTCTTCGCAATCACTGGAAACCTATGTTTGTTAATTAAGAAAAAAGATAGAGATCCTTTTCTGGGTTCCTTCGAAAACGGGCTTCTTTATCAGCAAATTATTTTATGACTAGACCCTATATTAACTATCAATATGACATATGATTAACATGACTTACTTGTATTGTCCAATTCAAGGAAATAATATCCATTTATAGCACTTAATTTACATGAAACATAAGAATGGGTGTCATATCCACCTTTTAAATTTTAACATTTCAAAATAAACACGTGGTAACAGTAAACAGGTGCTTCTGACAACGAGGAACTTCTACATCCCCGTAACAAGATTTATCTCTCTTTGTCCTTGAAACAATAATGCATCGTAATCGGCTTTGTTGCAATGTTTCTAATTAGTGTCATAATTATATATTTACGGGTTTCAGTCAAATACAGAGGCGGATTTAGGGGGGCAAGGGCCCGGGCCCCCCCCTTTTTTTGAAAAAAAATTGGTTGCTTATATAGGGAATCATTGAAGCGTGACTGGAGCGGGCCTCCCTTTTTTTGAAAAAAAAATTGGTTGCTTATATAGGGAATCATTGAAGCGTGACTGGAGCGGGCCCCCTCTTAGGTCAGTCAGTGGGCCCCCACTTATGAAAATTTCTGGATCCACCACTGAAATATTCTGAGGATCTGATCCAAAGAGTACGAAATATGGGTTTAGTTGTAGAAAAGGGGGCTTAAGCCCAATTTTTAACGGTTCCAACGAGCTATTTTTTAATATAATAGAAGTAGCAAAGTCAGAAATGAATATAATAAAAAACAAAATACAAAAATAAATACAATGCATTAATTCCAATAACTACCACAGCAAATAAAAAAGTTTCAGGGTTCATTGGTCAAGTTTTGTGGTTAGGTCCTCTTGTAATATACTATTTGAAATACGATAACAAATATTTGGTGTGTAAAATGTACATATGTACATGTATTAGGCCGTTAGTTATCTCGTTTGTTTTACATTGTCATGTCGGTACCGTTTATAGCTGACTACAAATGGTATTAGTTTTGATCATTGTTGAAGACCGTACGTTGGCCTATAGTTGTTAATTTCTGTGGCGGATCCAGAATTTTTATAAGAGGGGGCCCACTGACTGACCTAAGAGGGGACCCGCTCCAGTCACGCTTCAGTGATTCCCTATATAAGCAACCAAATTTTTCCCCAAAAAGGCCCCCCCCCTAAATCTGCCTCTGCCGTTTGGTCTCTTTGTAGAGAGTTTTCTCATTGCCAATTAAACCACATCTTTTGTATATGTGTTGGTTTCATGTCTGTCCGGGAAGGTTCATCAGACCGTGACCTAAATTTTATGTTATATTATACAAATATAGCGTGTGTATGAGGTCGATACAAGGAGATATTGATCTGAAAGAAGAAAATTGACTGAGGACGAAGTCTATAATCGTTATGTTATTAATGTATTTGAAGATTTTTTACCGTCGAAAATATAGTTTAACATGTGACTATTCCTGAACGAACCAAATTGGTTAAAATATACGAATTAAAGATATTGCCCAATATAACATAAAATTAAAAACATATTGCACGGTAACTGTTAATGAAAGCAAAATACAGCTAATAGTACTGTAATAAATAATCCAAGACTAAGCGTTGAATAATTTTTTTTTTACTCCGATCCCCAATTCGATGAAAAAAATGTGTTCTGGTCAAGCATGCAGCTGTCAAAAAATATTATTCAGGATATAAATTGTCCATTCGTTTTTTATGTGTTTTGTCATTTGATTTTACCATGTGATTAGGGACTTTCCGTTTTAATTTTCCTCGGAGTTCTCAAAAAACTAAATAATTATTACCCCCTCCACCCCACCCCCTTTTCAAGTTAAATGGTTGTTCCCTAATAAGGAACTACATATACAATTAAATGAAGTATTTCTGTTGTCTGTATTTCAGATGAACTTAAACCATGACAAAACAATGTTGGATTATTTAGGAGTGCAAGTACTTACATCAGATTCAGACATCACAGATCTTATCACCAGTGCTGACCTGTTAGAGGAACAAGAAGATTAATCCAAATAATCCAATTGAACTAAATCCCAAGAAATGTAACGTTTGTTATAAAGAATTCACAGAAAAATGCAATCTCAGTCGTCATATGAAAAAGCACATGGATACAATGGAAAAATGTCAGCAATGCAACAAGGTGTTTTACACCAAATGTGATTTATCTCGCCACGTTGACTCTTTTCATAAACATATAGTTTTTGAATGTACAACATGTCAAAAGAGTTTTAAATCAAAAACAGGACTCTCGAACCATAACAGAGAACATTCCGGCCAGTTCCGTTACCTTTGCACGTATTGTGGAAAAGGCTTCAACTACAAAAGACAGTTTGAGGGACACAAAGCGGGCCATGAAAATGAGAGAAATTTCAGCTGTTCTAAATGTGCGAAGTCGTTTCAGTATGAAAATAGTAGAGATAGTCACGCAAAACTGTGTGGAATTAATAAAGAGAAATATGTTAAGTGTGACCAATGTGGAAAAGCCTTTAAATGTATAAAATATATGAAAGAGCACCAGAAGTGTCACCTGAACCCAGATAGGTACCAGTGTGCAATGTGTGGCAATTACTATCAAAATAGATCTGGTCTACATAAACATGTGAAGAAAACCGGACATAATTAAACTGTTTGTTGTTAGTCGTCGTTTAACTATATTTAAATGATTTGTTTTTGTTTATGTTTTAAAATATAATTGCTATAAATCGAATTATTCTCTGAAGTTTTGCAGTCTAATTCTAAATTCGAATTAAAGATTATATTGATACTTCCCGTGAAAATTCTTGTTTTCCTTCGGTCTATCATTTAAGTAAAGAAAAGGAAAAAGAGGAAGAAGAAGAAGATGCTTTATTTCCATCAAATGGGCTCACAAGGAGCATAATATAATATTATTATATTATTTTTACAAATATAATAAACAATACAGTATACATATTTACAAACAGAAATAAGAAACACCAGTTTTCATATATTCGGGAGTATATATAAAGCCTTATATAAAAAAAAGTATATACAATGTTGGTGTATTATTGCCAATGAGACACATGCAGAGACAAAATGACATAAAAGTTGATAACTGATATGATATTGCCTTGACGGGAACAAAGTCATTACTAACTGCACTTTAAATAGATCTTTATACACCAGTCATACTCGCTTATCCAAGTTATCTCATTCCGGGTAATTTCGAAAATAACACAACCTTTTCATCCAGTTGAAGATATCTGGGACCTTGTTTAAACAAAGCACAATGCATGATATTTTTAATGAGACCTGATTTAACAACCGTAAAAACTTCAAACAAAATATTTTTTGGAATCTAATTTGAATTTCGAAAAAGAGAATCATAATCAATAATTATTTCCTAGTAATAGCTTTCTGATTTTTTTCTCCCCCAGCTCGTTACTGGTGACCTTTGTTCTACTTAACTAATAACCCAAACAGGAAGTTGTCTATAAATGACACGGTTTTTTTTGGAGTTTAGTTTGTAATTAATAAAAATATCAAGGAATAATCAATCGTCAGTAATTAACAGTGAGATTATCAAATAATTATAAAAGTCCTTGGTCCATTACATGCATGACCTAGCAGGTCTAACAGAATGACATGTAAAGCTCTCATATACTCTACACTGAATTAGAATTTACTAAATGACAACTGGTTCACCTCTGTCCGTCGGTCTCTCATTCCATCACTACGATACACTTTTATGCTACGCTTCCGACATTTGATACGAAATGCATTTAATGGAAGGGCTGACTAAAATCACAACATAAGTTGTTATGTTTTGAATCTCTTGAGGTAACGGGGAAACCTTTGATCTTTTTGGTGGATGAAGCCATAGTCCTTTCTTTTTTCTTTTATTGTTTTTTCCTGCAATTAGAAGTAATCATTAACTAACTGGCCATTGTTTTTATTTTGAAAGTCTTTTATAATAATATAAAGGTGTTACCTTTAGTATCACTTACATTAACATATTTAAAGATTCATGGCAATGGGGTCAATGTCAGGTGAAACCTGTCAGACAGACATGTACACTGTACACCTTACGATAATTCCATGCACCAAATTGTGTGGATCTAATGTTTATGGTAATTGAAATATAGACTCACTAAACCATGAAAACATGAAAGACACTGTTTGGTTTCATATTGTACATCCAAAATATTATTTTTTTATATATTTTACATGTCTAATCAAAACAGTGATGTAAAACAAGAGATTTTCTATCATTATTGGTTACACACTCCAAATAAACTAAGCTAAAACTCTAAATTCTTCTCTTTTTTTTTCTTAAATGAATGCACCAATGCTATTTCTCACTGTTCAGTGGCGTGCAACAAAATATTGATTGATCCAACTGAGATCAGTCGAATTATTTAAATGTTTTAACCTACCGCAATTGACTACATTTAAATATTCAATCCCGACGGTTCACGTATTCCCTTTTTTTTTTAAAGACGACACAAGACTTCAATTGTTTTCGTTTTGACTGGGTCGAATAACAGGTTCATCGCTTGCTCCGTTCAAAAAAGTTTGTTTGTGTTTTTAATGCATTGAGTACAATTTTAATATTTGTTGAACTAAATTAAAATACATCATTCTGTTAAATACATAGTGCCGATTTGTGCAATTTTATATATAATATTATATCTCCTTTTCTCTAAAATAACGATATGAAACAAAATCAGTCATATAAATTATACCACCGACTTAGTCCCTCATTAAAGAATTAACCTTTCAATAACTTCTGGCACTGGCACATATGTTTTCCCTAAATAACTTGTAAAGATGAACTTGATATACACTAGATGGCAAATGAGCATTTCAACTAATTTGTTGATTTGACCTTTTGCCCTTATTTTCTTTGTTGAATTGACCTTTTGTTTTGTTTGGAATTTATTAATTAACATAAACAAAAACGTATTTAATATCTGCATGGGTTAAATTATAACTATTCAATCTGAAAGAAGCCGTTTCCTGCATAAAAATCGGAAAGCATTCGTTTCCTAATATCGGAAAGCATCGTTTCCACAAACGACGCTGAAACTGAAGTATCTGGAAGACAGCGTTTCCTAAGATTTTTTAAACGGACAATTTGTAGTAAGATAAAATATATTTTTGATATACGGATATGAATAAACTAGTTTATGGTCAATAGACGATTCGATAACTGGCTACAACTTATATGTTTTAAACAGATTCATGCACATAAAAGGCATTCTTATGTTCCGTGATTTGCAGTGTTGTGATTGTGGGACCGTTTACGACCTGATTTAAAGCTTTCAAAATAACATGCGTTACATTTCTATCAAGTAAAATAACTCTAATGTTCCGTGAGATACAACAAAAAACACCACATACCACCAGATTGAAGCATCATCCATATTTAGCACCTGACTTCTGCTTTTCCGTCAACAAACATCTGAAAGCAAGCGTTACACGTATCGGAAAGCAAGCGTTACCGGCGATTGAATCTGAAAGCAAGCGTTCCGAATATACACCGTGTCATGGTTAAAGACCGTATTGTGACCTATAGTTGTTAATTCCTGTGCCATCTGATCTCTTGTGGATAGTTCTCATTGGCACTCAAGCCATATTAGGTAAAAGGGTGGGGATCCCGTTAACAAATTTAACCCCGCCTTATTCTGTATATATGTGCCTGTCCCAAGTCATGAGTCTGTAATTCAGTGATTGTCGTTTGTTTATGTGTTACATATTTGTTTTTTGGTACATAAATTAGGCCATTAGTTCTCTCGTTTGAATTGTTTTGCATTGTAGCCATTTATAGATGACTATTGTTTATGGACTTTTCTCATTGTTGAAGGCAGTATGGTGACCTATAGTTGTTAATTTCTTAGTCATTTGGTCTCTTGTGGAGAGTTCTCATTGACACTCATGCCACATTTTCTTTTTATATTGTGTATACGTTTTGTAGTATTTGCCAATATTGGTTGAGGCAAACTAAAGTTAGGAGAACGGGACTCATTTTTTGGGATGTTCGGGAAGGACGGACTAGGGTAACACCTTATGCCTCTCCACTATGGCACCAACACAGAAGTTCTGACTATTGTGCTGGTAATACTCATCCCACTAGCACTGTCATTAACACACACACACACACACACACACACAATTTTATTATAACAATATTTAATTTTAATTTTGATTTCTTTGTTTTGGGCCGAATGATTATATGCATCCCCTTCACAAGGAGTCTCAAATTTGACAAATTTATTGTACATATACATTTTTGTAATATTTCATAGCTTATTTTTCAACTAATTTTAAAGCTTACAAACTTAAATTGATCATCTCTTTCTTTTTATATGTCTTTTAACATTTTGTTTTGAACAAAACGATTTGTTTCATATACTTCACATGTATTTCTATCAAATCTGGCATTATTACAAAGCCAATTGAATAAACTTCAGTCGAACTTGAAAATAAATATGCAATCATTCAAATATATATGCAAGTCGTCAACTGGTCAAGTGGCTAGATGCACATATCGTCGGCCACTTAAACGACATGTCGTTTTAAAACTTCTAGAAATATTCACGGAAACAAGGGATGAGTAAAGAAAAATAAATGAAAACAGAACGACTGAATTAAATAAAAGGATGTTGATATACTGTATATTTCGGTTTATTTTTAAAATCTATACGATGCTTTATTTTTATCTAGTTTCCTAATGAAAATAGTTAAAGAGAAGATAAATACCTTATAGCTTCCTTTATTCCGCCGATGCTGTAATGTTTAATGTTATAAAACAAATTTAGCGTCTTTGACCTACTTTATCCTTTTATTCGGATACTTACGGTTATTTTCTGCAAGTTGAACGGGAACATTAGAATGATCTAGAATAGAACCAAGATGGAACCAAGAAGTTGGGTTGCTATAACCAAACAACCTGGATGTTGAACCAGTTACCATGGTTTCGAACCAAAGAACCAAGGTTCAGAACCAAAAAAAAAAGATGGAATCAAGGTTTAGAACCAGAGTGCCCGGATAGAACCTAATTGCATTCAGAATTCTCTTGACTTTTTAAACCTTCAACGTATTTTCCAAATCATTTATATATTTAGTATATTTATATATAATTATTATTATTATTAGTAGTAGTAGTAGTAGTAGTAGTAGTAGTAGTAGTAGTAGAACGCGATCTTGATAAATAGAACATAGAACAGTGTTTTGCACACGGTACTGTTGGTTCAAATGAGGTCTAGATATTGCATATCAGTAACTGTTTGTTGTTCTTTGTTAATTTATTGTAACCGGACATCATGTTTTGACATGTTAAATCAATTTTGTCTCCTCTTTGACTCTAACCAGAGTCCTCGGTGTTACAAGGCAGCGCTCTAGTTTTTTACTAAGCTAAGGAAGTACTTCCTTACACTGTAGCTCAACTGACTAAGTAACTAATGACGAGAAGCAATCCTTTTACACCTGTCCAATCTCAAGAGTTATCAAACAGTTGTGACAACTTGTATAAGTGTTTGGTATGACTAAAAATGTTCACTTCTGTTCTTTGAACTATGAACAACAAAATTATTTAGTTTGTAAAAAATATTTCCGTTCTCCATTTATACTGTATATATACCTCACAGCTAAATTATTTTCTTTTACCTGCGTACATTATTTCATTTGGTGGCCTTTTGTTCAATTTTGTTTTTTTTCTGAAATTGTTTAAAATATAACCCCTTATTAACAAATGTATTCGTTCAGTGTATGTCCACTTGTGTTAATAAATATGTCTTTTGATTGAGTTAAGCCATTTCAATTGATATTTCATAGTGTGTCTTTTTATGTTGTGATGGTACATTATAGTTTAAGATAAGGGTGAATGTGAGTACCTAAAAACGTAAAAACCCGCTGCATTTGTTTGCATCTGTCCTAAGTCATGAATCTGATGTTCAGTTGTTGTCGTAACTATGTTGATGTTATTCATAAGTGTTTCTTGTTTCTCGTTTTTTTTTATATAGATTACACCGTTGTATGTCCAGTTTGAATGATTTTACACATGTCTTTTACAAAAAATCATTCTACAACAGTTCACAAGCTGTATATGCCCGCGATTTCGCGGGTGTGCTCTAGTATCAATAATATGTTAAAGGACATTCGAAAACAAAACCCTATGCTGTTGGGGTTAAAGCTATATATTGTCCAATGTCCACAGAATTCATGTTGGTAAGATACGTCCTTTGTATCATTTAAACAGTGGTATGTAAAATTTGCAATCTTCTTTGAAAACGCATCAAACAGCACCATACTACGCTTGGCCTTCAATGGCACGAATAAATGTAATTGCCGCAAAATTAGTTCCATATACATTTATATGTTATAAACTCTTTAATACTCCAAAACTATCATATGTTGACAACTATAAATTGGGATATTGTGAGTGAAATACATACGGCGGAAACTGACATTACTTCTTTAGTTTCCATCCTAGTAAATATGGTCTTTATAAATTGCCTTTTATACTAGGTAAATCAAAATGCCAAAAACTGTGACGTTCTCACGATACAACTGTTACACTATTCTTGAATTGTTTCATCGTGAACAATGTTAAGTTCATTTAAGCTATCGCTATACTCAGTGATCGTAAATTAATTTGAAGATTTTTCGTGATGTGTATACATAATTGTGTAATCTGTTTATACAATTATGGTAGCAAATAACAAGTTACTTTTATTTTTAAATAATAATGGATTTCTGTACCATTTATCAGGTCCATGTTATACTACAATGTGTTGTAATCAGGCACTAGAAAAACTACACTATCATGGAAAGTTTATGAGAATATGCTAAGCAATCAACCCCAACTTCACTGGCAACACAAAAAAAAACTTAACCGCCTACACAACTCAACAATCTGCACAGTCTCTAACTAAACAACCAAACATTCACATTAAACTCATTAATCATTTCAATGCTTTTCAACTTTGTACTTGTTTGGCTTTATAAATATTTCGATTTGAGCGTCACTGATGAGTCATATATAGACGAAACGCCCGTCTGGCGTACTACATTATAATCCTGGTACTTTTGATAACTATTCAACTACAAAGTTAACGAACATCTCAACTGCCAACACAGCCTCCAAACCAACAATTAACTCTATCTGAAAAACAACCAACTCAACAATCATTACAATCACCAAATACATAATCGACTCAGCGCCAAGTATAACGGCAAACTCAATACCATCTGAACCTGCAACTAAAAAACTGAAACGACCTCTATACAAATGACCAGCACAACTGCTAACATAGCCTTTAACCCCACTTCTAACTCGGTTAAAACACAACATCTAGCTCTACCGTGGAAACAATCTTCAGCTCAAGAACACGACGAAGCCTCCAACCAATCAACAAATTCAACTTCCAATTGATATAAAGCCGTCGTAGTCCCATACTCAAACTCTAGGTCAACGACCATTTTACCTACCAACAGAAAATGTAAGACTTCACACAACCCAAATAACTGATTCAGCCTGCAACACAACATTGAACTGAATTGCTTATTGTTCAATCGACTAAACATCATACTCAACAATCAACTAAAAACCCAACCCAACAAGAATTCAAGTCTCCAACTCTCAACCAAGTCATTCTGTAACAGAAAAACCAACTCAACCGACATTACAAACACCATGTAAATGATCTTGTCAACCGCGTATATAATTTGTAACTCAACCTCAAACTCAACCTCTAACTCATTCATGCTTGTTTTCTATATTTTCAAATAATTTACAAATGTTTTTTAACAGGTAGATATACGTGACTTAAAATGAATATCACAAGACATAGAAATGAGCTGACATATTTTAAAAATAAGTTCACTATTATACACGTATGGCACTATTGTATTAGTAGACTTCAGCACTGGTCTACAATACAATGTTGATACACTAAAGTTATGATATATACAAGTGGCAGAATGCCAGCAAATCTCAAGTGTAACAATATTGGAATCGTAAAAGAATACAAATATTTAGGGTTTATTTTCTAGAAGTGTATCATGTTTATAAGACAACAAAATATTTAAAGTATCAAACCGCAAAAGCCATGTATAGTGTATTAACAAAATGTTAACAAAAGTATTAGACGTAATTGTAACTGAAAAGTATTTAAAGTAACAAACTGCAAAAGCCATGTATAGTGTATTAACAAAATATAAATAAAAGTATTAGACGTAATGGTAACTGAAAGGTCACAATAGTAATATGCTTTTCTCTCAATTTTTTAAGCTTATTTATCATTATTCCTATCCAAGGAAGCGGATGGAAGATTTTATTATTACTTTGTTACCTTAGACATGTTAGATATCTATGGATTACGTTTTTTAAGAAAACAACCATGTGATCATTTTCTGTATGGTATTTTTGAAAATGAAATTAACTTCTCCACCATACAAGAAAAGCAATCTCATGTATCAATACAACTTATTAATGAGTTAAAACACAAATTTGTAGAAGAAATTTCAGCATCATTGTGTAATTGTTTTAGGAATAAACCTTCCCGCGTTTACATGTTACATGTATAACAAAAGACACATAACCTTACAATTAAAATATGCATTAATTTGAAGATAGTACCATTCAGAAATGTCAGATAAATGGAAGAACAATGAAGAAAGCATTAACAAATTCAAAACCAATTATTCAGAGAACAACTGAAGGTCAATCCACTCAAATTAACTCAATATCAGAAAATTTTGATGAAAAATTATATTTTCTCGCTTAACTGATAGCTTATCACACACTGAATTTTAAAATGTAATCTTAAAGGATGTACTTAGGTGAGGTTTTGGAATAAGTATAAAATTTTCGGACTTCTTCTTCTTTTAACGTAAAACATAATAGCTTATAAAAGGTCATTTGACAAAATTTAAGCAGATTCTTGATTTTCTTTCTTTTGATTTGAGACCCAAATTATACCAATGCAAATATAAGGTAAAAATTCGAGACAGCCTCTTCGCGCTATATTTTATAAATCAAATATCTCGAAAGGAGCTCCATGACCTATAAATATTTTTAGCTTATTTTGATCCTCAACTTATACTCTTCTAGCTTAAAGTATCAATTTTGAATTCTTGATTTATTTAATTTTACCTTTAATCACCATAGTACATCATATAAGGGAGGTAATAAGCCACTCACGGTTAAATAAAAGTTACATCCGGTGATAAGTAATATCTTACTTTACTCTGATTCTAAAACTATATAGTTTCTACAATGTATATACTTTTATTTAAAGTAAGGGAAATAAATTGCTACTTCTGGTTTTAAAATTTAAAAGATAACTTCTGGTTGAAATTTTCAAGTATACGTGCCTACTAACCTATGCAAAGATTCAAAGGCTTTGCCATGTTTAAATATGAGTTTACAGCAAAGGTCAAAATCTAGAACATCAATTTTGCCTTTATCCTTGAATTTAACTCATGAAGGTCATAAAGCAAGAATCTGACCCCCTTTGAGTATAAGAGGGGAAGAAACTGCCTTTCGCAAATATAATTTGTAAATCTATTTTGTCAAATCTCATACGGCTTCTGAAAATAAGCAATATTAAGCCAAAATACAAATTCAGAATCTGAATTTGCATGACCTTTGAACTTGACACCATTTTCTCTTTAGGGACTAAGTTCCTCATTTCAAAAGACCCTGGTCTCTATCACTTATGGTTTACCAGTTACAACTTCATTTTTCTTAAAAATTTAAAAATACAAAAGGGGTAAAACTCTCAAATTTAGTCTCCGGACCGCTTCGGTCAAAATTATTCTTAAGATCCTGAGGGTAAAATAATGTTTCGTAATCTTTAGTGGTTGCGAAGGAGATTTGCACTTATAAAGAAGTGTTTTCGGAAATAGTACTTACAGTAAAAAGTGTTAGGCTAAACAGGGTCTGTTTCAAAATAATAATAACTGTTCGATATCACATGCAAAAAATCTAAGCGATATCTTGAGAAACCACAAAGCACCGTAAGAAAAAAATTGATAGAAGAAGAAAACATTTATAATCAGAAGAATACAAAACAGAAAAGTGGAAAGACCTAATTAACGAATTAAAAATCGTATTTTGGTTAATTTAAATGTTATATTTTTTCTCAACGATTACTTTTGGGCCAAAAATACTAGATCAGCATATATCAAAGTTTGCAATAATTTTGGGTTGCGGACATTACTATTCAGTATCTGTTTAATGTTTATAATTGACCTTGTAAAGACGAGATAAACTACGAAACAGTATTTGTTGCCTACATCAAAGCAAAAACGAAGCATTATTTCTTTCCAATATTTGTTACAAAAGTTATAGTTGCTGTATATGTTTGTTAACATTAACTGTACAAAAATGCACATACTTAATTATCCTCAACATTTTTCATTCTACCGAATGTAGGTATACTGTAATCAGGTGCACACACTATTTCAACATTTGTCTTAAAAGATATATTTCTAGTAATTATTATATTTACATTCATAACAAATGAATTTGGGTGAAAACTTTAATTTGGCATTAAAATTAGAAAGATCATATCATAGGGAACATGTGTAATAAGTTTCAAGTTGATTAGACTTCAACTTTTTATTTTTTGTTTTAGTTTTACAATTTATTACATTATTTTACAATTTATTACATTATTTCCTTTTTTTTTTAATTATTAAAGTGTTAACATATACATTCTTTCACATACAGAAAAAAACTACGTTCACCAAAAACTTAAACCTGAAAGGATCGGATGAACGGAGGAACAGACGAACGGACGCACAGACCAGAAAACATAATGCTCCTATACTATCGTAAGTGGGCATAAAACTATTTGTCTTAATTATATCATTACTACTTTGATAGAAAGTAGATATGTCTCCTGTTGGAAACAGAGGAATATTCTTTTTTTTTTTGCTGTTCTTCATTTCTGTCTGTAGACGATTACACTCAGGTTGTTTTCATCAAATGTCTTTATCCGAATCCTAAAACGAATTCCTGCAAATATCATAAAAAATAGATTAGTTTCTTCACAACTTTGACATGTTGAAATATTGCTGAGAAAAAAATCTATGTTTTTAAGAGAGAGAACAGAGAACTATGTAGGGGTTTGATAAAAAAACTAAAGTATTTCATTCTTTATTTACAGTGTTTTGTTTATATGTTGTTTTTTTGGTGACTTAAAGTAATTGTTATTTGAAAATGACTGGCGTTTAGAAAAAAGTACCTTAGTTCTTTTACGAACTTCTTTTCATTATTTCATTGTGTGTTTTTTATTTATCATTTTGTATGCATAAACTATATTTAGATAAAAGATGTATAGAAATACTCAGGACAAAAACTTCAGCATTCTTTCTTTTTTAAATATGCATTAGCAGCTAAATTGAAGTTATGTTTTTGCAATCGACGTCCGAACTGTAATCTCTCAGTTTACACAACTTATCAATTATCAATAACGTGAATTGACTAGGTTTCAGTAGTAGTACAGTAATACTGTAGTTTTAACTTTACACTTGTGATATTATAAATTATTACCTTAACACATAATTAGAACGAGAAAACAACAATTCATAATCAAATAGACGTTCAAAAAGTAAATTTAACGGTCAAAAGCAATCTAATGATATTGTCATGATTAAGTTTGAAACATTAAAATCGACATTAAGAGTGAAATATTTTTTTCGGACTCATATGCGATATAAGCATATGTTCGATACATTGCAATATCACATTCTTTTTCCCCTCAAATATTGGAATAAAGATTCATACAAACGTATATACGAACAACCAAAATCGCGCATTTGCTGTGGTGAGAAACAACAAGAGACTAAGGCAGCAATTGCATTCAAAAACTAGAGTGAAACGCAAGTCTTTTTTCCGAATAAATATGCAAATAATTAGCGTATCAATTAGTTACAGTTTTACATCTTATGTGTAAAATCTATTAATAAGAGTAAACTTCTTTTATTGTGAAATATTCATCGACAGTGTTTTCAAGCAATTTTCATAAAGAAGAAGGACAACGTCGTTTTTTTTATCATGTGGTGAATAGAAATGGAATTATTGTAATCCCCGTTGCTTAAACTACATGTATATTAGTGATAGTGATAAATAGATATGCTGTTAAAGATGAAATATGTTGTTCAATAGGGCAACATTATAGCAAAACATATTTTACAATATTCTCTTGGTGTAAGATAATAAAAATTGTTCACTATAAATTCCCATATGGCCATTTAAATATGGGCGAACGAACGTAATATTTGTGAATATACACTCTTCTTTGTCAATTAGAAAATAATAACGCATGTCTTTGTAAGAATTATTATACTACGAAACTCCTAGATGCGCTCAAGCCAGAAACCGTGTTGTAACATTGTTTTGGTGTTTTTTTTTATTAAACTTGTTTGCAAAAACCCGATATCTTTCAATTTACTAAGTTACAAAATAACAACTTACTAGATCAACACCTACTTTGTATCAAGGTATGTGAATATGTTAGCCTTGTTAGAATAAAGATGCACATAACATGTATAATGAGTTTGATCAATTACACATTTACGGAAAAGTTTTTAAAAGTGATAAATAGTTTGAATATTCTCATTTTCAATAAAAAAAAACCATGAACTACGAAAATCTAAAAGATATGCACAATTAAACATTCCACTGATGTTTGATCAATCTGGAAGTTGTAGTTTGATAAATAGAAATAATGCATTGACGGGTGCTTTATACAAACTGTAGCTTCAACTGTATCAGTGATACATAAATATACAAAGGAAGATGTATTCTATATAATTCTATATGAATTATGTATTTCATCATACCAATATTATAGCAAAATAAATAAATTGTAATATTCTCTTATATTGAATATTATAAAGATATCACTATTATAAGTTTCAGTGTTGCAACTAAAATTAAGGTTATAGTAATGTTATATAACGCTTAAAACACTGCTTTAGTATTAATATAATTCATTTTTTTCATTTAAAATGTTTAAGACAGGATAAATCTATATTAACATGATTAAATTAAGTAACGAATTCATAATCAATGACAGCAAATGAATCGTATGAATAACAAACTACTGAGACACTTCATACTGAAATCATAAAACAACAATACAACATAACGTTATTTTTATATAACAATCATATTTATTTGAGAGTTTTATGTTTTCTTATAAATACGTATAGAGGTGTTATTACCTGCACGTTATTACTCCAATGAAAATATCAAAATATACAAAAATAAACTTAGTAATTCCTAAATTATTGTAGTTAATCCTTTTTTTTTTATAATAAACTTGTATATAAAAACCGAAATTCGTTCATTTGCTAAGTTGCAAAATAAAAACTAACTAGATCAACAACTGCATTTGATCAGGTATGTGAATGTGTTATCCGTTTTAAAATAAAGATGCACATATATATATAATGCGTTTGATCCATTACACATTTACAGAAATTTTGCAAAAATAATATAATATTCGAATATTCTCAACTTTCATTAATAACAATGTACATCGAAAGTGTGAAATGTACATTCAATAGAAAGAACTCGTATTTGGGAAGATGAAATTTTCGCTCTTTCTTTTAGTTGAGATACAAACTGATCCTCGTCGTCATTTTATAACTGAATATTCAGATATGACAAATGAATAACTGTATCTGTTTAATTATTTAAATTGATATCAAAGGGATACGCACGTTCAAAATAAATTAAATCATCTTTAAAGTGAAAGTGGTATTGATACCACATCATCAGCAAAACAGTTCATTTTCTAGAGAAGCTGCTCTATAATATCTCCCTGATATCAATACAGCGATATAAGTTAATTAGATCAATTAACTTGTTTTAATTCTTTGTTGTATGAACAGCATCAAAGCCATATCTGTTTAAGAAAAAAGTATCTGCATGTTTACTTTTCACATTAAACACTTCGCCGGGGTAAACTCTCGACTCACATGTTTATCATTAGTTTGTTTCTTTAATTAATATTGAGAATGGAAATGGGGAATTTGTCAAAACGACAACAACCCGACCGAAGGCATAGGGTCTTCAGTGTAGCGAGAAACTCCCGCACCCGGAGGCTGCGTTCAGCTGATTCATGATTGTTTAAGACTTACTGTAATTGAACTATTTATGGAACAAAATTTTTATGAAAGTGTTATTAACTATGTTCATATCATAGGTCATATTGTGACTTGCCGAACTATGAGTGAATCGGGAACTATCATTCTGTTTTGTCGACTTAAAGCTTCTGTATTTAAAGGATTATTTTATTACAAAAATCTCCAACACAAAGGCCTTCCCGGTGGCTGGCGTATCTCACTGTAGACATTAATTCCTTATCAATAACTAAACATGATTATCCCATCCCCATGTAGGTTTCAATTAAAGTTCGCATGAATACCGATTCAAATGAGTTGAATTATTGACTGCAAATCAATAATACATCATCGATGTTTTAGGCTAAATTTGACAAAGTTCTATAACTAACCTCTTATAGCGGGAGTTTATTTCATAATTCATATGTGTTATATATGTTTGAAACAACAAAAGCGAAAAGAATGAGAAAGGAAGATTCACATCTTATTGAAACACTAATTTATATATATACGTCGAAAATCTGAGAATCCGCTTATAGTTCTTTGGCATTGTAATTTTCTACCTCTTACGATAGTTTTACACTAAACAAAAAAAAACTTGATAACGTTTTGTTTTATATTGTATTTGTCAACCTCTCGTGACATTTTTACACATGACGTAACGTCTTTGTATATACTCTAATTTCGCTGATATCTTCTCCACAGACACAATGATGTCACTGACTCGTGAACTACCGTTATATTACTCAAGCAAGTAAAAGCCGTACGGAATTATGTACCGACTGTGCATTGGAATGTGTATAAATAAACTCATCATAGATACCTGGATTAAATTTTGTATTTACGCCAGACACGCGTTTCGTATACAAAAAGACTAATCAGTAACGCTCGAATCCAAAAACAGTTGAAAAGTAAACAAAGGTAAAGAGCTTTAAATATATAGAAACAAAAATGTTGCTTTAAATAAATTATATATTTCAATAGTGCAATTTTGTTTTTTAAGTATTCTGACCAATATTCTCAAAGATTGGGGGGTTGAACAAGATAACACTTTCATAAGTTCCTTAAATGGATGAGTGTAATGTGTGGACACTTTCACATGTTGTGCATTTCAGACGCGATTGGTTAATAGTAAGGTCAACTACATAATTGTTATTGTTGTTAACAAATGAAGCTTGAAATTAAATAAATCACTACTCACCTTAAATGACCTATCCGCCTGAAATCATTAAAAGTATTTTCCACGATTAATAAATTACATAATCATGTTACTTTGGTCTACAGTATGATTTATTATATGAGTTCAATAATAACATGTCACTAAATACAGATATGTAATTCCCTAAATATCATAACTTTAGTGATGTTTAAAATACATAGACAATACAAAGAGAATAAACAAATCCTTCTATGATATATCACGTACAATTGTATAATACCGATTGGTTTTATTTGGACATCGCTAAAAACGTCTCACCAAACACAATGATCTCATATATTCATGTAATACCGTTATATTGCTCAAGCTAATAACTACAGCTGTAGAGATATATGAAGCTAATGTGCATGGTGACGTCAACGAAGATAAAGGCGTTAAATAGACATAAAAGCTCAGTTGCTTTCAAAAAAATATATATTTCAATAATGTAATTTTATTTTAGAGTATATTTAACAGTTTTCTTGAGAATGGAAGATTGGAAATAGATCACTCTCAATATATTCTTGAATGGCCATGTTTACGTAGGTCGAAGGAGTGTAATGCCTTACAACTTTATTAGTTGTTATATCGCAGACGCAATTCATTTATATTAAAGTCAATTACAGAATGTTAAGCAATGTTATCGAATAAAGCTTAAATTTGAATATATCACTACTCATATTTGTTCAAATATAAAATCATAAAGTGATTATCGGTGATTAATTAATTATATATGTTATCTTGATCTACAGTATGATGCATAATATCAGTAGCATGTTAACATGTTACTTAATATAGATATGTGATTCCATGGACAGTATGACTCTTCTGATTTAAACAAAGATAGAAAAGAATAACTTAATCTTACTATCATATATCACGTACAATTTAATAATAGCAATTTTTCTATGTCTGTCTGATTTAATATCATAGATTTAAAAAATAAGTAAATCATCGTTTCATCTGTTTTTAAGGTGGTAGACCTGGGGTTAAGGAAATAACTCGTACACATACACTTGGTGTCATGGATGCGTTTTATAACGGCCCTTAATTTCAAGCATCTGTGTACACAAATCGTTTACCTTGGATACTGTGACAGACGCTATTTAACAACAATGAGAGGTTTGTTTCAATCTAAAATTAAATCAAAATGGTCGAACTTCTTTAAAACTTTAAACAGATCAATAAACTTACAAAACACCAATGACCACACTTATGTAAAACATAATTACATTGATATCGGGGCTGACGAGGAAGTGGAGGATGAAATCGAAGGAATGGTGATGGACAGTGATTGACAAGTAGGCAGACGCATCGTAGAATTGGGTGTACTGGCGGAAAAGATGTACTGTTGTAGGTGCAATGTCCCGTTGCACCTGCATGATACCATTCATGAAAGAACAACAGGATTTAGCTGTTATCTCCACATTTTATGCACCAACCAAGAATGCCGAACGGTGACAGTTGTGCCAACTGCAAAAGTCGGTCCAACTGGATCATTTAATATCACTGCCAAGATAGTTATAGGTAGATAATTAAATATATCAATACTTATTTAATCAAAACTTATTTATATTTTTATGTACAGATAAATGACCCCCATAAATCTTGTAAATGTAAACAGCGTACTACGAGCTAAGCATATCCACCTTTTTCCCGTTTTACCGCTATCTGTTTATTAGTGTTACCATTATTGTGTAAATTTCCTATTTCACCCCACAAAAGTAGACAAATGTTGCATACATATATATTCAGATTGTATTTGTAGATAATATTTTAGAGATGATGACTTTTTTTAAATGCATCTGTCGGACATAATTGTTATTCCCCCTGTTTTTTTCTCATTTGAAATTGTCCTCCAAATTTTGTTTCGTTTCAAAAAAGTCTTTTACAATAGCTTATCTATAAGGAAAAATATTTTCAAGTATCAAAAAGATAAAATGATTATTCAAAGTTTATATAAAAATCAATAATTGCAATGAATGTTATTAATGTGCTGTATATTGTTTATAAACAAATGAAAAAGCCATATGATTCCTTTCACTTCTTTTATGTGAAAAATCCTCTGCCATGTAGCACCCATGTCACATGGTAAAATAAAAGCCCTTATATTTACATATTTTTGAGCAGACTAGATTAGGATACATACAATCCTTACAGGAATATTGTCGTCCTAAAACCATGAAGTGATGTAAAATCTATCATAAAAATATTCACAACAGACTACTATTTTATGTACATTAAGCATAAAATAATGTTAGTCAAGATATCTTAAAACGCACAGATCAAAAAGGAGTGGAATATAGATTTACTAGTAAAAGGTAAAAGGACACAGTTTATTTATTTATTTCTTGAAAAAAAAGGCTTAATAAAAATATAGATAGCTATTTAATGGTCTGGGATTTATCGTTACTATGTACACCACTAAAATTAATATTAACTGTTATTTTTTTCTGTACAGAACATGCAGAATTTATATCAGTATATTTATATTTTACCAGTTGTTCTTCAGTTAAAATATAGTGGATTAAAAGGAATCATAGAACTTTTATAAAATCTAAAATATTAAATCTTAAACATTACATTACTAATTTAGGCTTTTTAAAATCTAAAATATTGATTTTTCCTTTTTTGTGTTACTTTGTCCATTTACGTTTACTCTTAAGTTTCACATATGTGCTAAATAGTTATCAAAAGTACCAGGATTATAATTGTATACGCCAGACGCGCGTTTCGTCTACATAAGACTCATCAGTGACGCTAAGATCAAAATAGTTAAAAAAGCCAAATAAATACAAAGTTGAAGAGCATTGAGGACCCAAAATTCCAAAAAGTTGTGCCAAATACGGCTAAGGTAATCTACTCCTACTCCTAAAGTGTTAGAATCACATTACATTTCTACCTAAAAATTACTACCTCCCACCAAAGAATAAAAAAATTCTATCTCCCACCTGACAGAAAAATTGTGTTTGTGAAAATATTTATTTTAATACATGAGAATTGTAAGCTATTTTATAATTTAAATAGAGGTTCTCCTTTAATTTGTATCAAATTAATTGGTATTATCAATGCAATGCCATAGGCGGATCCAGGGAGGGGCCCTTACGTGGGAAAAATTTGGTTGATTATATAGAGAATCACTGAAAAGTGACTGGAGCGGGCCTCCTTAGGTCACTCAGCGCCCCCCCCCCCCTTCCCTTTTACAAAAAGCTCTTGATCTGTCACTAAATGATATTGTACTAAATATAGATAGTCTTATGAGAATAATTATAAAAATAAGAAGATGTGATATGATTGCCTAACAAATAACTTTCCATCAGCGACCAAAGGATGTAAAACTTAGCAGCTAACAGTCACTGAACAGCCTTCAACAATGAACAAAACCCATAACACATAGTCATCAATAATCTAAAATGTCAAAAAATTACAATTGTAAAATAAATGAATTCAAACTTGTGTATGAAGTCCATTTTTACTGAACTAGTATACATTTTTGCTTAGGGGCCAGATGAAAGACGGGTACAGGAGTTTCTCACTACATTGAAGAACCATTGGTGACCTTCGGCTTTTGTCTGCTCTATGGTGGGGTTGTTGTAGCTTTAACACATTCCCAACTTCCTTTCTCAATTTTACATTTGGTACAAAACAAAGAGTTATATGTAATCAGGTAAGTATTAAATTAAAATGAATTTCATTCTGCTCTTGATATGAAATGATTCATGTCAATAAGCTAAAACCAATTTAAACGTAATTTTTGTTTCATAAAATGCTTTCTTTCATGTAGGAAAGATACATGCTGGCCTAGGATATGTACATATAAGAAACTTTCTGACAGAATGTAACTTGCCAGTCATGAGTAAATCTTGTTTCCAAAAACATGAGAAGAAAATTGGAAAAATCTTTGTGTCTGCTGCTGAGGAATCCTGTAAGAATGCTTAATAACTGGAAAAGGAAATTTCTGAAGATAAGGTAATATTACATATTATAATATATTTGACTTATATTTTAATCTACTTCTCGATCTCTGTCAAATCTGACTTATACATATATCTATTAAAATAAGAAAATGTGGTATGATTGCCAATGAGACATCTCTCCACAGAATACCAAATTACACAGGAATTATTAACTATAGGTCATCCTACGACCTTAAACAATGAGCAAAGCCTATACTGCAAAGTATGCTATTAAAGACACTGATTGACTGAAATTACAAATGTAAAATGATTCAAGATTTATTTATTCAATTATATATAAATATAAAATACTGAAGAATATTTTTCTAGACATTCAATGCATTGTTTCTTCAGGGGGACCTGACAAACTTACATCGTGTACACAATATATAAGTCTAAAAATTTGTACACAATTTATATATATATATATATATATATATATATATATTTCTAAATAAAAAATAGAGAATATAGAATTTCTGGAGCTTGAGGTCAGTTTTGATGCAGGTTGGCAGAAACGGGGATCAGGATTTAATTACAATAGCTGAACAGGTAAACTTGACTTTGTAAAAGAGGAATAAAAGATACCGGAGGGGGACATTAAAACCCATAGATCAAAGATAAACTGACAAGGCCATGGCAATGATGGCTAAATAAGAAAAAGTTCTGCACTTTATTTAACTTTGCATTATTTATATTTGTTGGTACAATTTTATTGGTGAAATTGTCTAACAAGATCAAAACCTGTAACATCGCTACCTATACAAATACTATGGTATATATATAAATTTCAATTATTAATGCATATACAACAAACTACGTGTTAATTCAATATTTCACATTATATGACATACAATGTATATATATATATATATGTTTCACGTATGAGATTCTCACTTATATATCAGTATAAAAGTAGTACGAATAGCTGGTCAACCTAAAAATAATGTAATGAATGAACATTTGTAGACCTGCTAGATTAGATGCGTTTAAATTCAAGTTCAAAATATTTAATACAGAATCAGATGTTATACAAATTTAGACAATTGATTCATGTTGACAAATATTTCTTCTTTTATAGAGAATTTCTTTACTTCATAGTATTAAGTATATATATAAAGTCTCTATTTTAGATTCATTAAGTTTTATTGTTTCTGGCTGACTAATCTTATAATCCTAAATAGTTTGCTATTCATATTTTAAATAAATATTTTGTCTATTTGGAACAAATAAAATTCTACCAAACTTTGTAATTTCAAACTGAATTACAGGACATGCTTCAATGATAGGAAAGCAAACGGGAAAGGTGACCTGTTATGATATAATAAGTAAAAGTTGTAAATTTTGTGAGCATCATGAGGGACAGAAAGAGACAGTTCCAAGTCATGACTGTTGTAGAAATTGGTATTGGTCTAGCAAGTCTATGGAACCAGATATTGCTGTTTCCATGGCACATAAGATGAATGATAATGAATGCTCAATTGATGTAATTCATGCTGACAATGATTCTACTACCATGTTAAAACTGAAACTGGACTTTGAAAGATGAAGAATAACTGTAAACATATCGATCTACATAGCATTTATTATTGTAGTTGCAAATCTACTTAATATGATAGTTTAGTGCAACACAAAACTGTAAGCAGAGATACTTGTATGAGACTTGCCAAACATGGAATATCGTTATCCCACTTACAGATAGCTAACAGTAGAGATGCAAACGGTATTAAATTATTGTTACAAGAGTTCAACATTCCTACCAAAACTGCCTCTATATTTGTTTCTGCTTTTGCAACTGAACAATAAATTTGTATAGTCATGACAAAAGAAGTTTTTGTTACAGGAATATCAGATTAATATGCACAGAATGTTTGAACTTGTCATAATGTACACCATAAGGTTTATAATGAATCAATTTATATTGTGTTTTGTCTTGAAAAGATATATTGGTTATTCTATTTTATGAGCTAGATCTTACTTGATTAATCTTTTTATAGACTACTAACTGTACTTAAATTCATAGCATATATATTAAAAAACTATCTGAGAAATATTCGCATAAAATTTTCTACACAGCTAATTTGGAAACCCCAGAACTAGAATTCATTTTGATAGTACATCATTAATACAGTAAGATTTTTTCATCTTTTTTGGAAAGCCTATTGGTTATGCATGTATATATATCTTTACTGCAAAGTGATAACTTTTTAAAAACTACTTAGGTGTGTGGCAAAATATTTATTAAGTCCTTCAAACACATCAATTTCTAGGCAAGCAAGCATGAACTTTCACATGTGAATCATTTCAAGAAGTTTTGAGTGTTTCATGTTTTGTAATAAATATGAAATTACTATATTGTATGTCAATGTGATTTCATGATAGATATGAACTCAATTTACTGTCAATGAATTTTGTAATAATGTTCATTCGATCATATTTTTTTATGATTAATAACAAAATTATACCTTCTCAAATGGCATACATACTAACTTAGGAATTCCGTTTTTAAAATTTCATTTTGGATTGATCAAATACATGCATTTAATTTTAGCAGAACATGATTTGAAGAACATACATATGTTCATAGTTCAAGAGTATGATCTCAGAATCTGCTCTCATCCCCATATTCTATCCCTAACTATTCTGTTATCAAATGTATATAGTTTTATCACAATTTATTTTTTCAAATGTAAAAACGTTATGTTGATTTTTTGATTTTGTTATTTTTGATTTTTGTTGCTAAAGTGTAAATTATATATTTTATAATCGACGCCCGGAAACCTAAAGAAGAAGAAGAAGAACAGGATGCAACCCTCTGGCGCAACTTGAAAAGTCGTAAGGTTGTAAGTCTCTGGCGTAGATGGAATATGCTCGTAAACTTGACCTGCTGCACATCATAGTGTGGGGGAGAATAGGAAATGTTATTTTAAAATATGGCATGTATGGTGGTTGATAAGTATGTATGTTGTTTGGGTGTTTGGTGAATTATATCATTAGTATATTCAATTGTGTTTTCTTGATTTTTTCTCTTTAAACACAAACACTGTTTAAAGGATTAAATATAAATGCTCCACATTTTTTCCTGTTTCAGTTACTCTAAAAATTCCATGAAAACAAAAAAATGATTGATATCTTATACTGCATTTAACAAGAAATCTCCAAAACTAAATATATTGGATGGCAACTACTAAACAGCATTTTTTTAACCCTTTGTATGCTGTTGTTGCACCCTGCTGAAACTACATGTAAAGAGCATAGTCT
This sequence comes from Mytilus edulis, assembly GCA_019925275.1. Classification (NCBI taxonomy): domain Eukaryota; kingdom Metazoa; phylum Mollusca; class Bivalvia; order Mytilida; family Mytilidae; genus Mytilus; species Mytilus edulis. Next base: position 68,373,077 of record CM034360.1, read on the forward strand.
TTAGAGCAGATACATAACAAACTTATATTTGAAATATTCTAGTGTTAATTTTTCTGAGACAATGAGAACTTTCAAACTGCATAGAAAAAAAAATGTTGAAATATTGAATATGACACATATAGATCAGATATCATGCAGACAGGCTTGGGGTCACTTCCTGTATACAATAGATAAAGGCAGATGTGGCGTAAGTGCCAATGAGACTTCTCTCCATCCAAATTATAGCAATTTAAAAAAGTAAACCATTATAGGTCAATGTACGGCCTTCAACACGGAGCCTTGGCTCACACCGAACAACAAGCTATAAATGGCCCCACAATTACTAGTGTAAAACCATTCAAACGGGAAAGTGATAGGATGTGCCCCTGGAATAAGTCACCTTTTCAAGCCTGAAAATATGTGAATAAGTTGAGAAAAGTTTCAAAACTATCAGAAATATACCAGTAAATATCAACCAATTTTTTGCATTTTTGGTATTCCACTTCTACATGTTCTACATTATTACACACCACAGGATACCCAAACAATTTAGGAAAAGGTAACATTTTACCTAAGCAATACATGAAAAGGTATACATTTTTGTATATCTAAATTTTATGAAAAGGATGGAGCAAAAGAAACACAGCGGCACCTATCAATTGAGAATTGAACCCCCCCCCCCCCCCCCCCCATCTTAAGCCGACAGGTCGCAGATTTGAATAATCCAAAAAGGGACATGCAGACTTGAAAAATATGATATATTGGATTACAAATTAAGCAGTCTTACCAAAATATGGATGCAATTTGAAAAAAGTCGATGAAGCTTGTCTCGGATCAAAATCTGAAGTCTTCAGAATCAAGTTCTGGCAATTATCGACCTACTGCATGTTGTGCTCTAGGAGATAATATCTAAACTACTATCAAAATACAAGCTAAAGCTAACAATTTACTCACATTAGCACACAGAACGTATTTTGAAAGTGAAGGATTGGGTCTTTGTTGGTGTATACAAGTAAAAAAAAAATATGACGGAGCGGTTGTAGTCCAGGGGAATGACACCAATGTCATGGTGATGAAACGTCATTTTACACTATTTATGTTTGGGCCTATATGTTATTGAGTTAATACATAAGCGGAAGAAAGATGTGTCACAAACAAACACCCACTTACGGAGTAACATATACGGTAAATGCATAGACTTTATCAAAGTTCCACTCAAGGCGTTTCTTTATTGGCACCCCTCCCCCTTTTTTCTACGTCCGGGGTCCGCATCTTGAAGATAAATACTATTTGAAATGAACAACGGAATTACCATACATTGTATAAAACAAAAATTTGAACTTTAATACCATAAATTATGGCTATGAGGGTTTATAGATGTCAATTTCGGTTATTTTCTTCCAAAATTTTAGGGTGTCCGTTAGGTCACTTTGATCAAATTTTTCGTAAAATTGCAAACGGTGAAAATTAATAAAAAGTTGTCATTTAAAAAATAAATAACTGATATGTGTTCCAATAATTTTATATGCAAATTAAACGACAAAATATTTTTATGCCCCACCTACGATAGTAGAGGGGCATTATGTTTTCTGGTCTGTGCGTCCGTTCGTCCGTCCGTCCGTTCGTCCGTCCGTTCGTTCGTTCGTTCGTCCGTCTGTCCCGCTTCAGGTTAAAGTTTTTGGTCGAGGTAGTTTTTGATGAAGTTGAAGTCCAATCGACTTCAAACTTGGTACACATGTTCCCTATCATAGGATCTTTCTAATTTTAATGCCAAATTAGAGATTTTACCCCAATTTCATGGTCCACTGAACATAGAAAATGATAGTGCGAGTGGGGCATTGTGTACTGAGGACACATTCTTGTTCCACATGTATTTATTTATATATAAAAAGTGTCAAATGAGACCTACCCACGTTTTGCATGTATCTGTTAGTTCTCACCTTACATTTCATTTAAAAATATCCCATATGCCATTTATAGTTCATATTTACTTTAGAATATGATACCATAATACAATCAAATAGTAACCGTCATAATTTAGGCCGTGCATTTTCTCGAATAAACGAATATATTTACCTATTGGTATTTTGGCTTGGCTTAAATGATGGCCGAAATTGACCATATTCAATCAATTCTAAAAATAGAACTAAACGGTCAATTTTGTTTAAACTTGTCCAGAACATGTATTGAGGCATACCTATTAATTGGTGTAAATTTAAAAAAATATTAAGCGACGGGAACATTTTGGGGTTACTGAGGCCTACCCCCTTAAAGGATTATTTTATTACAAAAAAGTCAACACAAAGGTCTTCCCGGTAGCTGCCGTATCTCACTGTTGACATTACTTTCTTATCAATAACTAAACATGCTTAACACCATCCCCATTTAGGTTTAAACTGTAGTTCGCAGAGATACCGATTCAAATGAGTTAAATTATTGACTTCAAACCAATAATACATCATCGATGTAAGCTGAATTTGAAAAAGTTCTATAACTAACTTCTAATAGCGTTCATAATTCGGATGTTTTATAAATAATTAAAACAACAAAAGCACAGAGAAAGAGAAAAGAAGCTTCACATTGTATCGACACTCCATTGTATGTATATGGAGAAAATCTAAGAATCCGCTTATCATTCTTTCACATTGTATATTTCTACTTCTTGTGATAATTTTACACATGACGACAACAAGCATTATAGCATCTTCCTATACATTTTAACGTCGCTAATATCTTTTTAAAAGATATAATGATCTCACTGACTAAGGTAATACTGTTATATTGCTCACGCAAGTAAAATATGTACTGTGCATGATGATGTATACAAAGGTAAAGGCGTGAAATAGATAGAAAAAAATCGTTGCTTTAAAAAAATGATAAAAACGTTTTCAATGTGAGTAGAAGTAGCTGATTTCACTCGGAGTAAAAATATTTTATTCCGAATGAAATCAGCTACTTCTACTTACATTGAAAACGTTTTCTTTTAATTCGAATTAATGTAGAAAACTTAAGGATCACTATCTTTTTCTACGCATTCACAATTTGTTTTGATGCGGCGTCATTAACATCTTATTACAATACATACTGTTGTATGACGTAAGAGGAGTGGTTTTATTTAACTGGGAAAACACGAAAATTTATTGCACTATAAGTCATAATCTGTTTTAATCGTTTAAATCTGAAGAAAGCTGACTCTCAAGCCGTTTATATTTTAGATATTGTAGAGAGTATGACATAATATATTTTGAGATGACCCACAGATAAGTTTACCTTTAATCATCATCGTCAACTTAAAAGTTATTGTGAACTATAGTTTCCGAAAATGTCTAATATAAGTAGCATGTTAACATGATTACTAAATACAGATATGTGATTCCATGGACAGCATGACTCTTCTGATTATAAAAAAAGATAGAAAAGAATAACTTAATCTTACTATGATATATCAAGTACGCTTTTATAATAGCAATTTTTCTATGTCTGTTTGATTTAATATAATAGATTTAAAAAAAACAAAAAACATCGTTTTAACTGTATTGACAGAATTATTTTATTACAAAAAAGTCAACACAAAGGTCTTCCCGGTAGCTACCGTATCTCACTCTTAACATTACTTTCTTATCAATAACAAAACGTGCTTAACACCATCCCCGTTTAGGTTTCAACTGTAGTTCCTATAGATACCGATTCAAATAAGTTGAATTATTGACTTCAAATTAATAATACATCATCGATATAGCGACTGTACATACGAATAAGATACTCCTTCTATGATGTATCAGGTACAATTGTATAATAGCAATTTTTCTATGTCTGTTTGATTTAATGTAATAGACTTACGAAATAAGTAAACAATCGTTTGATCTGTTCTCCGAGGATTATTTTATTACAAAAAAGTCACTGCAAATGTCTTACCGATGGCTTCCGTATCTCACTGTTGACATATTTCCTTATCAATAACTAAACATGCTTAACGTTTAGGTTTCAATTAATGTTCCCATGGGCACCGATTAAATGAGTTAAATTATTGACTGCAAACCAATAATACATCATCTATGTGTTATGCTGATTTTTACAAAGTTCTATAACTAACTTCTAATAGTGGAAATTTATTTCATAATTCGGATGTTTTATAAATGTTTGAAACAACAAAAACGCAGAGAATGAGAAAAGAAGCTTCATATTGTATCGACACTCTTTTATATCTTTACGTAGAAAATCAAGTAATCTGCTAATCGCTCTTTTATATGGTATTTTTCTATCTCTAACGACAGTTTTACACTAAACAAAAACAAGATTGATAACGTCTATTCACATATTGAACGCCGCTGATAACTTCTCCACTGACGTAATGACGTCCATGATAAATTTGATACCGTTTTATTGATCAGGCCAATAAAAATTGTAGATAATTAAAGAACCTTAGTGAGCGAATTCACATACCCTACGTCCCCACATTGTCATTGGAGTAATAAAAATATGTTTAAGAAAAAAAAAATGTATAAGAAAAAAAATTGAATCATAATTGCCTGTCAATATGCACATCTACGTAGTATCTACTTATTATCTACAAAGTTGCATGAAATTATGTTGTGTGGTTTCAGATGAGTTGCGATGACAAACTGTTGCAGTAGTACATTAAAGTAAATAAGTTCAAAGGGGCGTAACTCCTAGAAAAAAACTGAATCGCAATTTCCTGTCGATATGCACAACTACATAATATGCCCTTATTATCTAAAAAGGTTTCTTGAAATTCTGTTGTGTTGTTTGAGAGGAGTTGCGAAGACAAGAAACAGGACTGACAGACGGACTGACGGCCTGACGGACAGACGGACGGACAGACGCACGGGCCAAAAACATTATATCCTCCACAACCCGTTGCGTGGGGTATAATTATGTATTGACTGTGGAAGGTGGCGTAAACAAAGGTACAGGCGTTAAACAGATGGGAAAAAAGACATGTGATTCCCTAAATATCATTACTTTAATGATGTTTAAAATATAATAAAAAGAGAATAAACTAATCCTTCTATGATATATCACATACAATTGTATAATACTGATTGGTTTTATTTGGACATCGCTAGTAACTTCTCCACAGACATAATGACATCACTGATTCATGTTATATCGTTATATTGCTCAAGCTAATAACAGTCGTAGAGTAATATGAAGCTAATGTGCATGGTGACATAAACGAAGGTAAGGGCGTTAGATTGATAGAAAACCTCAGTTGCTTTCAACAAATTATATATATTTAAATAGTTTTCTTGAGGATAAAATGTTGGAAATATATCACTCTCAATATATTCTTGAATGGCCATGTTTACTTAGGTCGAAGGAGTGTAATGCGTTTTAACTTTAATAGTTGTTATATTGCAGACGCGATTCATTCATAGTAAAGTAAATGACATTACTTTTATAACAGTAATTTTTCTATGCCTGTTTGATTTACTATCATAGATTAAAATAATAAGTCATGTAAGTATACCATCGTTTCATCTGTAAGTTTCATCAAAAAGTCAACATAAAAGTCTTCCCGGTTGTTGCAGTATCTCACATGTGAACATTACTTTCTTATCAATAACTAATCGTGTTATCTAATCCCCGTTTCGGTTGTAACTAAAGTTCGCATGGATACCGATTCAAATGAGTAATAAAGCAAACACACTAGTTGATCTTCATAGTTAGAGAGCATTGATAAATATCAGCCACAAGCCACAATGTGTACCGTTTTCACAAGTGATCGCAGCGAACGAGTAAAGAAGCTTTATATGGTATTAAGTGGTTGATACTCTTCTATATCTATAAATAGAACATCCGACACTCTTTTTCGTATGAAACCGGATGTGACGTACTATGATTGCGTGGTAAAACTACAAAATGTATTCATTTACTGAGTCACATGATTAAATGTACAAATATACAGAAGAGTAATTTCCTGAACGTTATCACTCCTCTTATGATAGAAATAGATAATTGGACAACTAAATTAATTTCGATATAATATGTAAACTCCAACTCTGTGAGGTGATGAAAAAAAGGTTTGTTTTCATGTGACTAGATAAATAATGTAAAAAACAAGCATAACTTAGAAGTAATAAATCGCTAGGAAACGTTTTGCACATCATACTTAATGAACTTTCAATCATATTATGCTGAATTTAAAGGAGAGGCACATACCTGATCAAGGGTAGTAGTAAACAAATACGAAAATGTGGTTTGTCAATAAGACCAACTGACAGAGACTGATATAGGTTTGAATACGGCTGTTTAAAATTAGCACGCCCAAATATAAGTTTTGATAAACCCAGACATGACAAAACGGAAAACATTTACATTCTAACAAGAAAATCAAGGCCTGATGGTCGAAACAACAAGATATACATATTCCAAACGAATGCCTCAATATTCTGCTGATTCATCATGGTGAACGTTAACACAACGAAATTATATATCGCTCTCCATAGATCGATGACGAATTAGTTAACAACAGAGCACAAACAACGTATTTGCAATGAAACAATTTAACAGAACACAAAAGCGTCTATCAAATTAAAAGCACATGCATTGCTTCGCGTGTCTGACGTCAAAAAATGTATACGTCACATAGGTTTGTAACTCAATGATTATACAAACAATTTTGAAATGTCACATGGGCAAAGCTAGCATACAGGGTTAAAAAATCAAAAGTATGTTTGAATTAATTTCAGAAATAGACCGAGATTGAAAATAGTCCAAAAGTTCTATAGAATTTATAAGAATCCACAAGTGGTTCAATCCACTACGCGATTGAATAATTTTGACATTTGTGGTTCAACGTATTTTCTTATTTATAATAGAAATATAACATAATGGCATATTTTAGAACAATAACATACTGAAAGGATCTTTTAAAGTACAGAGTCATGTTATAAGAACCAAAGAAACAGAAAAATTTATATACAAAACACACCAGTAAAAATAAAAGATAATACAAACACGGGATGTATAAGTAACGGGCCATGTTAAAAAGATATCACAGAAAACAATCAAACAGTAAAAGTAGTATCAATAATGGAACAAAGACATATTAAAGAACAATATAACACGTTGTTAGGATGATAAAAAACGTAGTATACCGCTGTTCAAAACTCATAAATCTATGGACAAAAAACAAAATCGGGATAACAAACTAAAACTGAGGGGAATGCATTTAATATTAGAGGAGAACAACGACACAACATTAAAATGTAACAAACACAGCAACGGACTAAGCATTAGACAAAATCCGATAAGAATAACCAATATAACATCAAAACCAAATACATGAATTTGGGATAAAAAAGTACCGTGACACGTCTTATAGTAATGTGAATTCACACTAAAATATAGGTGAAAACAAACGACACAACGGAAACACAAGGTAAAAATATTACACACACAGAAACGAACTATGATATAACAATGGCCATTTTCCTGACATGGTACAGGACATTTTTAAAGAAAAAATTTATAGAAGATTCAAAAAGATACCACTATCATTAGATTCTTAAATGGCCATGTTTGCGAAGAATGTAGGAGCGTAATCTGTGGACTCTATCACACGGGTTTTGCATTTCAGACGCGACTGGTTTATATTAAGATCAATTACAAAATCTTTATTGTTGTCAACAAATAAAGCTTAAAATTAAATATACCAATACTCAAGTAAAAACAAATCTCCCCTGAAATCATAAAAAAAGTATTTTCTACGATTAATAAATTATATAATCATGTTACCTTGATTTACAGTATGATTCATTATACCTACAGTGTTACCTGGATACAGAATTGTCAAAACAATTTGTCCATTTAAATTGTACAATAGGTTTTGTGAGAGCTCACCAACAGGTGGTCAGTCAACCATTGAATAATGATTTAAATCCCCAGTAATCCAAAATGGTACTGTGACATTAATTGTATCAGCATCCAAGTGTACCTTCAAATTTTGATATTTTGCATATAATTAATATGAAATTCATTTACATCTACAATTTATTTTATTTTTTTACACAAAAAAAAATCATATAAAATATAGCTTATTACTTCATTGAAAGTTATCCTTAACCCGCTTCAGGTGTTTTTTTCAAATTTATATGTACTGACATAAAACTGTAATTTGGGTAGAATTGCTTTAGTGTTAAACCTATCTGTCATTATGTGCTTCAGAAATCAAATAGTAAATTAGAAGATGATAAGCAGTTTTTTGTATTTATTAATAAACACATTTTGTCTTGTTAGGGCAATACAGCATGGTCTTTGTTCATTGTTGAAGACTCACAATCATATTCCATATGACATATCTGTCTAGAGCCTATAGAATTCGGTTGACATAATGTGATATGACACCAAAAAAATAATAAATCTTTTCATTTTGCTTTTGTTATTTCCATCCTGCAATCAAGTATATAATCATATTTCTAATGTGTATTGGGTCATGTGAGTTTCAAAATATCTGAAATTGAATCCAACAATTTGCATTTATAAATTGAAGTATTTGTTTACTTTTATATGGTATTTGAACTATGTTTGAATAGAAGGAAAGATCTGAATGAGTTAAGCTATTTTGACTATTACAGCTTGCTTGTATGTTGTGCTTGAACACCAATTTACTAGGTTAGGGGAATGGATGAAGGTGAAGAATAATAATTTTGGTTATTTTAAACAATGCGAATACAATTTTAGTATGATTATATTTCTCTGACATTCTTTTAATTTTATGAAAAAAAAAATATTCTAAACTATAAAAAGTACAAAAATCCAATGGCGGTCAATAATTTTCAGTAAAATGAAGAAAATTTTTGCATTTTAGGCAACGCGTACAAAAATTTAATATCTTTTTCCTTAAAGTAGGCATTTTTTAGTATGATTTCTCTGACATTCTTTTAATTTTTTGAAAAAAAACTATTCTAAACTATAAAAAGTAAAAAAAATTTAATGGCGGTCAATAGTTTTCAGTAAAATGAAGAAATATTTGCATTTTAGGCAACGTGTACAAAAATTTAGTATCTTTTTTCTTAAAGCAAGCATATTTTATGAAGAACAGCCAATCCTGATGTACAAAAAGTACTCAAATCATATGACAGTTAATAATTTGTATCAAAATAAATCAATAACTGCATTCTTATTCCACAAAAATAAAAGTTTAAGTACTTTGATTCTCATTATATCTCAATTCTGATAAGAAGACTTGTCTCAAGAATGCAAGATGGTAGAAATAACTGATTTCAAATAAAATAGTATCATTTTTAATAAAAGGAAGAATAATTTTTGTTATTTTTCACAATGCGAATAAAATTTTAGTATGATTTCTCTGACATTCTTTTAATTTTTGAAAAAAAACTATTCTAAACTATAAAAAGTACAAAAATTTAATGGCGGTCAATAGTCTTCAGTAAAATGAAGAAATATTTGCATTTTAGGCAACGTGTACAAAAATTTAGTATCTTTTTTCTTAAAGCAAGCATATTTTATGAAGAACAACCAATCTTGATGTACAAAAAGTACTAAAATCATATGACAGTTAATAATTTGTATCAAAATAAATCAATAACTGCATTCTTATTCCACAAAAATAAAAGTTTAAGTACTTTGATTCTCATTATATCTCAATTCTGATTAGAAGACTTGTCTCAATATGGTAAAAATAACTGATTTCAAATCAAATAGTATCATTTCTGATAAAAAGAAGAAGAAGTTTGGTTATTTAAAACAATGCAAAGAAAATTTTAGTACGATTTTTCTGATATTCTTTTAATTTTATGAAAAAAAACTATTCTAAACTATAAAAAGTACAACAATTTAATGGCGGTCAATAGTTTTCAGTAAAATGAAGAAATATTTGCATTTTAGGCAACGCGTACAAAAATTTAGTATCTTTTTCCTTACAGCAAGCATATTTTATGAAGAACAACCAATCTTGATGATCAAAAAGTACTCAAATCATATGACGGTTAATAATTTGTATCAAAATAAATCAATAACTGCATTCTTATTCCACAAAAATAAAAGTTTAAGTATTTTGAGGTTCATTATATCTCAATTCTGATTAGAAGACTTGTCTCAAGATGGTAAAACTAACTGATTTCAAATAGAATAGTATCATTTTTGATAAAAAGAAGAATAATTTTGGTTATTTAAAACAATGCGAACAAAATTTTAGTATGATTTTTCTGATATTCTTTTAATTTTATGAAAAAAAAACTATTCTAAACTATAAAAAGTACAAAAATTTAATGGCGGTCAATAGTTTTCAGTAAAATGAAGAAATATTTGCATTTTAGGAGAGTTTGAAATCAACTGTTTATGAGTACTAGAAGATTGGTCAATTATGCTTACATTTGATAATATAGAATCTGAGTGTATATCCTCATTGTCTTGAGTCACTTGACATAGAGTCTCATTTGTGTTTCGGTCTTCATATAACAGATCATTGTTACAGAGCATGCAGATAAAATCCTCCCCCTGGATGCTATTTAAGTTTGTTTTATCTTTGTTTATGCCTGTGCATTCGAAGTGAAGCCAAAAGTTACATTTGTCACATGCTATACCTTCCTCAACAACAAACTCTGAACACATAGGGCAAATTTCGGTTAAAGGCTTGGATATGGATGATTCTAACGGAGTAGATTTTGGTGAGCCAGAAGAAATGTCCAGGACTTGTGGAGATGATGAAGGGGACAGTGCAAGGCGACACGTCGTGGATGTTCCCACTGTTGGTTATCTTGACTTCCCTTTCAGAATGGATGAGGCAGAGTTTCCTAAATTTCTATCTTTATCTTTATAATTAGCACTTATATCCTCCAGGTAGTTGGCTATTTCATTATTTAAAATGTCAAAAGAATCAAAATGTTTGGATAGGTAAGCACAGAGATCTTTGAAAATGCCATTTACGAATAATTCAACTCTACTGCCATTGACGTTGATCAGGCTAGTTGTATTGTATACATTAACTACATATTTCAGTTGCGAGCCAATTTGTCCGTTATTTTCACATTACTGTAGATTCTGTAAGAGTGATCTACAGTAATGTGAGTTGAGTCAAGATTTTTCTGCTCTTTCACTGCCAAATTGTTGTTGAAGTTTTCAGAAGTGAAATGTGATAATAAGAAGTTTTTTGTAGCCTCAAAAGCTGCTGTGGAGAATTCAATTACGAAGTTTTTGCCAGGTTTCATTTCATATTGAATATGTTGTTTTTGACATGTTTCATGTTTTTTGTCCAAGGCTTTGGAGCGATTGAGAGAGTAGTTTTTACTTCTAGTAGATATATTGTCTAAATTTGAATCTTTGGAGTTGCTTAATTGATGTAATCCTTTTAGCAAGCCTGTAGATTTTGATTTTGATAATGTTGAAATCATATCCATATTTAAAGATGTAGGAATGAGCCAATCAAGTATATAATTGTTAGTTTAATTTTAAGGTTGCCAACAGTCTTTGATGATCAGATTTGATATTTTTCTAAGCCAGACTTTTGCCAGACTAGTGCTGGGATGGATGCCGTCTTTGTACAGAGTAAAGTTGTAGTTATGTCTTGTAAGATGCTTCTTTGATTTTGAATTTTTAGACTGATTATGAGAAATATCTACTGAGAACATAGGCGAAGGATTTGTAGCAAGTTGAGTGTTCAGTTCTTTAATGTAGCAATTGAGCTTTTCTAGTTGAGATATAAGTATTTCGTCTTGAGGAATGAAAGAAGATGGTTGTTGATGCTTTTGATATTTATTCCATTCTACAATTGAATATATTGGAATTTCCAGAAAAGTTAAATGCGAGTTCGGGTATTTGGCGAGAAGCGTGATACATTTATCATTAGTGTCAAAAATAGATTGCAGGATATTATCAGTTGGTAAAGCTAACGAGATGGAAGGAAGCTTGTATGATGTAAGGTCACAAGTGCCTAGCCAGACATATACATGAATGCTATCCAAACGATCAGTAAGACGTTGAATATTAGATTCAAGCCAAGAATATCCTGCAATAGTGGATCTACCCCGTTCACAGTACCATCTGATTTCGTGGTAAATTTCAGTTTCAGTATGAGTTTTTAAATAATTTCCTTTACTATCGGAGATAAGAATTGGAGTACTTGATTTTTCAGAGGTTATCTCGGGTAATTTCCGTTTCAGATATTTTTCTAATTTTCTCTCGGACATTGATTTCAGCTGGATATTAAAAATTATATGTTGATAACATGTTTTTGTCACTAAAAATTAATTACGGTTTAAGCACACGGCTAAACGTAAAATATATACGACAGGTTAAAATAAATATGCAAATGTTAAAAGGTAAGAATGATGAATGATGATGAATGAATCTCCGTATTTCCTGGGATAGCGAGATTTGGAATAAATGTTTATATAATAGTAGATGTACAATTGTTGTTCACAAAAATGGTTGTATATTAATGTTGAAGGAATATTTGTTGAGTTTTGTTGAGGTTTTTTTCAGCAAGCAAAGATGGCGGAATGGTTGACGGTCAATGTGAAAAATGTTATTTGAAAAACTTCGTAGTTTAACACTTTTTCGGGAATAATTATTGGATGAGTTTTGTGTATACACAATGTGTAAATGTTTTTGCACTAAGGAATGAGTTGTGGTGTGGTGTTGACGACTAAAATCTAAAATTTTCTTTCGAATCTTCCTCTCAGTCTTTTCTTGCGACCATGCTCTTTCATTCACAACGAGGCAACTAATTTTATTCAAATTAACGTGTAAATTAAGGTGTCTTCGTAGAGGTCCGCGTTCATCGTAAACACTGTCGAGTTCGGTTTACATAAGAATTTTAAATATATACGTATCCGTCCGATCCGTGCATAAATTTAATTTACTGATCGATCTGTGACAGTTGTCAGGGTAACTCTCACATAGGTTATTTGACTTATCTGACGGATCCTATGGGTCACCGATCACCGATCACTCATAGAATTGCTTTAGTGTTAAACATATCTGTCATTATGTGCTTCAGAAATCAAATAGTAAATTAGAAGATGATAAGCAGTTTTTTGTATTTATCAATAAACACATTTTGTCTTGTCAGGGCAATACAGCATGGTCTTTGTTCATTGTTGAAGACTCGCAATCATATTCCATATGACATATTATATGATTAGTATGATTTCTCTGACATTCTTTTAATTTTTTGAAAAAAAACTATTCTAAACTATAAAAAGTAAAAAAAATTTAATGGCGGTCAATAGTTTTCAGTAAAATGAAGAAATATTTGCATTTTAGGCAACGTGTACAAAAATTTAGTATCTTTTTTCTTAAAGCAAGCATATTTTATGAAGAACAACCAATCTTGATGTACAAAAAGTACTCAAATCATATGACAGTTAATAATTTGTATCAAAATAAATCAATAACTGCATTCTTATTCCACAAAAATAAAAGTTTAATTACTTTGATTCTCATTATATCTCAATTCTGATTAGAAGACTTGTCTCAATATGGTAAAAATAACTGATTTCAAATCAAATAGTATCATTTCTGATAAAAAGAAGAAGAAGTTTGGTTATTTTAAACAATGCAAAGAAAATTTTAGTACGATTTAAAACTAACTGATTTCAAATAGAATAGTATCATTTTTGATAAAAAGAAGAATAATTTTGGTTATTTAAAACAATGCGAACAAAATTTTAGTATGATTTTTCTGATATTCTTTTAATTTTATGAAAAAAAAACTATTCTAAACTATAAAAAGTACAACAATTTAATGGCGGTCAATAGTTTTCAGTAAAATGAAGAAATATTTGCATTTTAGGAGAGTTTGAAATCAACTGTTTATGAGTACTAGAAGATTGGTCAATTATGCTTACATTTGATAATATAGAATCTGAGTGTATATCCTCATTGTCTTGAGTCACTTGACATAGAGTCTCATTTGTGTTTCGGTCTTCATATAACAGATCATTGTTACAGAGCATGCAGATAAAATCCTCCCCCTGGATGCTATTTAAGTTTGTTTTATCTTTGTTTATGCCTGTGCATTCGAAGTGAAGCCAAAAGTTACATTTGTCACATGCTATACCTTCCTCAACAACAAACTCTGAACACATAGGGCAAATTTCGGTTAAAGGCTTGGATATGGATGATTCTAACGGAGTAGATTTTGGTGAGCCAGAAGAAATGTCCAGGACTTGTGGAGATGATGAAGGGGACAGTGCAAGGCGACACGTCGTGGATGTTCCCACTGTTGGTTACCTTGACTTCCCTTTCAGAATGGATGAGGCAGAGTTTCCTAAATTTCTATCTTTATCTTTATAATTAGCACTTATATCCTCCAGGTAGTTGGCTATTTCATTATTTAAAATGTCAAAAGAATCAAAATGTTTGGATAGGTAAGCACAGAGATCTTTGAAAATGCCATTTACGAATAATTCAACTCTACTGCCATTGACGTTGATCAGGCTAGTTGTATTGTATACATTAACTACATATTTCAGTTGCGAGCCAATTTGTCCGTTATTTTCACATTACTGTAGATTCTGTAAGAGTGATCTACAGTAATGTGAGTTGAGTCAAGATTTTTCTGCTCTTTCACTGCCAAATTGTTGTTGAAGTTTTCAGAAGTGAAATGTGATAATAAGAAGTTTTTTGTAGCCTCAAAAGCTGCTGTGGAGAATTCAATTACGAAGTTTTTGCCAGGTTTCATTTCATATTGAATATGTTGTTTTTGACATGTTTCCTGTTTTTTGTCCAAGGCTTTGGAGCGATTGAGAGAGTAGTTTTTACTTCTAGTAGATATATTGTCTAAATTTGAATCTTTGGAGTTGCTTAATTGATGTAATCCTTTTAGCGAGCCTGTAGATTTTGATTTTGATAATGTTGAAATCATATCCATATTTAAGGATGTAGGAATGAGCCAATCAAGTATATAATTGTTAGTTTAATTTTAAGGTTGCCAACAGTCTTTGATGATCAGATTTGATATTTTTCTAAGCCAGACTTTTGCCAGACTAGTGCTGGGATGGATGCCGTCTTCGTACAGAGTAAAGTTGTAGTTATGTCTTGTAAGATGCTTCTTTGATTTTGAATTTTTAGACTGATTATGAGAAATATCTACTGAGAACATAGGCGAAGGATTTGTAGCAAGTTGAGTGTTCAGTTCTTTAATGTAGCAATTGAGCTTTTCTAGTTGAGATATAAGTATTTCGTCTTGAGGATTGAAAGAAGATGGTTGTTGATGCTTTTGATATTTATTCCATTCTACAATTGAATATATTGGAATTTCCAGAAAAGTTAAATGCGAGTTCGGGTATTTGGCGAGAAGCGTGATACATTTATCATAAGTGTCAAAAATAGATTGCAGGATATTATCAGTTGGTAAAGCTAACGAGATGAAAGGAAGCTTGTATGATGTAAGGTCACAAGTGCCTAGCCAGACATATACATGAATGCTATCCAAACGATCAGTAAGACGTTGAATATTAGATTCAAGCCAAGAATATCCTGCGATAGTGGATCTACCCCGTTCACAGTACCATCTGATTTCGTGGTAAATTTCAGTTTCAGTATGAGTTTTTAAATAATTTCCTTTACTATCGGAGATAAGAATTGGAGTACTTGATTTTTCAGAGGTTATCTCGGGTAATTTCCGTTTCAGATATTTTTCTAATTTTCTCTCGGACATTGATTTCAGCTGGATATTAAAAATTATATGTTGATAACATGTTTTTGTCACTAAAAATTAATTACGGTTTAAGCACACGGCTAAACGTAAAATATATACGACAGGTTAAAATAAATATGCAAATGTTAAAAGGTAAGAATGATGAATGATGATGAATGAATCTCCGTATTTCCTCGGATAGCGAGATTTGGAATAAATGTTTATATAATAGTAGATGTACAATTGTTGTTCACAAAAATGGTTGTATATTAATGTTGAAGGAATAATTGTTGAGTTTTGTTGAGGTTTTTTTCAGCAAGCAAAGATGGCGGAATGGTTGACGGTCAATGTGAAAAATGTTATTTGAAAAACTTCGTAGTTTAACACTTTTTCGGGAATAATTATTGGATGAGTTTTGTGTATACACAATGTGTAAATGTTTTTGCACTAAGGAATGAGTTGTGGTGTGGTGTTGACGACTAAAATCTAAAATTTTCTTTCGAATCTTCCTCTCAGTCTTTTCTTGCGACCATGCTCTTTCATTCACAACGAGGCAACTAATTTTATTCAAATTAACGTGTAAATTAAGGTGTCTTCGTAGAGGTCCGCGTTCATCGTAAACACTGTCGAGTTCGGTTTACATAAGAATTTTAAATATATACGTATCCGTCCGATCCGTGCATAAATTTAATTTACTGATCGATCTGTGACAGTTGTCAGGGTAACTCTCACATAGGTTATTTGACTTATCTGACGGATCCTATGGGTCACCGATCACCGATCACTCATAGAATTGCTTTAGTGTTAAACATATCTGTCATTATGTGCTTCAGAAATCAAATAGTAAATTAGAAGATGATAAGCAGTTTTTTGTATTTATCAATAAACACATTTTGTCTTGTCAGGGCAATACAGCATGGTCTTTGTTCATTGTTGAAGACTCGCAATCATATTCCATATGATATATTATATGATTAGTATGATTTCTCTGACATTCTTTTAATTTTTTGAAAAAAAACTATTCTAAACTATAAAAAGTAAAAAAAATTTAATGGCGGTCAATAGTTTTCAGTAAAATGAAGAAATATTTGCATTTTAGGCAACGTGTACAAAAATTTAGTATCTTTTTTCTTAAAGCAAGCATATTTTATGAAGAACAACCAATCTTGATGTACAAAAAGTACTCAAATCATATGACAGTTAATAATTTGTATCAAAATAAATCAATAACTGCATTCTTATTCCACAAAAATAAAAGTTTAAGTACTTTGATTCTCATTATATCTCAATTCTGATTAGAAGACTTGTCTCAATATGGTAAAAATAACTGATTTCAAATCAAATAGTATCATTTCTGATAAAAAGAAGAAGAAGTTTGGTTATTTTAAACAATGCAAAGAAAATTTTAGTACGATTTTTCTGATATTCTTTTAATTTTATGAAAAAAAAATATTCTAAACTATAAAAAGTACAACAATTTAATGGCGGTCAATAGTTTTCGGTAAAATGAAGAAATATTTGCATTTTAGGCAACGCGTACAAAAATTTAGTATCTTTTTCCTTACAGCAACCATATTTTATGAAGAATAACCAATCTTGATGTACAAAAAGTACTCAAATCATATGACGGTTAATAATTTGTATCAAAATAAATCAATAACTGCATTCTTATTCCGCAAAAATAAAAGTTTAAGTATTTTGATTCTCATTATATCTCAATTCTGATTAGAAGACTTGTCTCAAGATGGTAAAACTAACTGATTTCAAATAGAATAGTATCATTTTTGATAAAAAGAAGAATAATTTTGGTTATTTAAAACAATGCGAACACAATTTTAGTATGATTTTTCTGATATTCTTTTAATTTTATGAAAAAAAAACTATTCTAAACTATAAAAAGTACAAAAATTTAATGGCGGTCAATAGTTTTCAGTAAAATGAAGAAATATTTGCATTTTAGGAGAGTTTGAAATCAACTGTTTATGAGTACTAGAAGATTGGTCAATTATGCTTACATTTGATAATATAGAATCTGAGTGTATATCCTCATTGTCTTGAGTCACTTGACATAGAGTCTCATTTGTGTTTCGGTCTTCATATAACAGATCATTGTTACAGAGCATGCAGATAAAATCCTCCCCCTGGATGCTATTTAAGTTTGTTTTATCTTTGTTTATGCCTGTGCATTCGAAGTGAAGCCAAAAGTTACATTTGTCACATGCTATACCTTCCTCAACAACAAACTCTGAACACATAGGGCAAATTTCGGTTAAAGGCTTGGATATGGATGATTCTAACGGAGTAGATTTTGGTGAGCCAGAAGAAATGTCCAGGACTTGTGGAGATGATGAAGGGGACAGTGCAAGGCGACACGTCGTGGATGTTCCCACTGTTGGTTACCTTGACTTCCCTTTCAGAATGGATGAGGCAGAGTTTCCTAAATTTCTATCTTTATCTTTATAATTAGCACTTATATCCTCCAGGTAGTTGGCTATTTCATTATTTAAAATGTCAAAAGAATCAAAATGTTTGGATAGGTAAGCACAGAGATCTTTGAAAATGCCATTTACGAATAATTCAACTCTACTGCCATTGACGTTGATCAGGCTAGTTGTATTGTATACATTAACTACATATTTCAGTTGCGAGCCAATTTGTCCGTTATTTTCACATTACTGTAGATTCTGTAAGAGTGATCTACAGTAATGTGAGTTGAGTCAAGATTTTTCTGCTCTTTCACTGCCAAATTGTTGTTGAAGTTTTCAGAAGTGAAATGTGATAATAAGAAGTTTTTTGTAGCCTCAAAAGCTGCTGTGGAGAATTCAATTACGAAGTTTTTGCCAGGTTTCATTTCATATTGAATATGTTGTTTTTGACATGTTTCCTGTTTTTTGTCCAAGGCTTTGGAGCGATTGAGAGAGTAGTTTTTACTTCTAGTAGATATATTGTCTAAATTTGAATCTTTGGAGTTGCTTAATTGATGTAATCCTTTTAGCGAGCCTGTAGATTTTGATTTTGATAATGTTGAAATCATATCCATATTTAAAGATGTAGGAATGAGCCAATCAAGTATATAATTGTTAGTTTAATTTTAAGGTTGCCAACAGTCTTTGATGATCAGATTTGATATTTTTCTAAGCCAGACTTTTGCCAGACTAGTGCTGGGATGGATGCCGTCTTCGTACAGAGTAAAGTTGTAGTTATGTCTTGTAAGATGCTTCTTTGATTTTGAATTTTTAGACTGATTATGAGAAATATCTACTGAGAACATAGGCGAAGGATTTGTAGCAAGTTGAGTGTTCAGTTCTTTAATGTAGCAATTGAGCTTTTCTAGTTGAGATATAAGTATTTCGTCTTGAGGATTGAAAGAAGATGGTTGTTGATGCTTTTGATATTTATTCCATTCTACAATTGAATATATTGGAATTTCCAGAAAAGTTAAATGCGAGTTCGGGTATTTGGCGAGAAGCGTGATACATTTATCATAAGTGTCAAAAATAGATTGCAGGATATTATCAGTTGGTAAAGCTAACGAGATGAAAGGAAGCTTGTATGATGTAAGGTCACAAGTGCCTAGCCAGACATATACATGAATGCTATCCAAACGATCAGTAAGACGTTGAATATTAGATTCAAGCCAAGAATATCCTGCGATAGTGGATCTACCCCGTTCACAGTACCATCTGATTTCGTGGTAAATTTCAGTTTCAGTATGAGTTTTTAAATAATTTCCTTTACTATCGGAGATAAGAATTGGAGTACTTGATTTTTCAGAGGTTATCTCGGGTAATTTCCGTTTCAGATATTTTTCTAATTTTCTCTCGGACATTGATTTCAGCTGGATATTAAAAATTATATGTTGATAACATGTTTTTGTCACTAAAAATTAATTACGGTTTAAGCACACGGCTAAACGTAAAATATATACGACAGGTTAAAATAAATATGCAAATGTTAAAAGGTAAGAATGATGAATGATGATGAATGAATCTCCGTATTTCCTGGGATAGCGAGATTTGGAATAAATGTTTATATAATAGTAGATGTACAATTGTTGTTCACAAAAATGGTTGTATATTAATGTTGAAGGAATATTTGTTGAGTTTTGTTGAGGTTTTTTTCAGCAAGCAAAGATGGCGGAATGGTTGACGGTCAATGTGAAAAATGTTATTTGAAAAACTTCGTAGTTTAACACTTTTTCGGGAATAATTATTGGATGAGTTTTGTGTATACACAATGTGTAAATGTTTTTGCACTAAGGAATGAGTTGTGGTGTGGTGTTGACGACTAAAATCTAAAATTTTCTTTCGAATCTTCCTCTCAGTCTTTTCTTGCGACCATGCTCTTTCATTCACAACGAGGCAACTAATTTTATTCAAATTAACGTGTAAATTAAGGTGTCTTCGTAGAGGTCCGCGTTCATCGTAAACACTGTCGAGTTCGGTTTACATAAGAATTTTAAATATATACGTATCCGTCCGATCCGTGCATAAATTTAATTTACTGATCGATCTGTGACAGTTGTCAGGGTAACTCTCACATAGGTTATTTGACTTATCTGACGGGTCCTATGGGTCACCGATCACCGATCACTCATCGATCAGTCAAACATCCGTCACCGATCATTCACCGATCAGCCAAGTTCACGTCAAACAGTAACGCATAAGGTTGCAAGTACTGTATTACTTCATTGAAAGTTATCCTTAACCCGCTTCAGGTGTTTTTCAAATTTATATGTACTGACATAAAACTGTAATTTGGGTAGAATTGCTTTAGTGTTAAACATATCTGTCATTATGTGCTTCAGAAATCAAATAGTAAATAAGAAGATGATAAGCAGTTTTTTGTATTTATCAATAAACACATTTGTCTTGTCAGGGCAATACAGCATGGTCTTTGTTCATTGTTGAAGACTCGCAATCATATTCCATATGACATATCTGTCTAGAGCCTATAGAATTCGGTTGACATAATGTGATATGACACCAAAAAAATAATAAATCTTTTCATTTTGCTTTTGTTATTTCCATCCTGCAATCAAGTATATAATCTGATTTTCTTTAATCATATTTCTTATGTGTATTGGGTCATGTGAGTTTCAAAATATCTGAAATTGAATCCAACAATTTATAAATTGAAGTATTTGTTTCGCTTTATATGATATTTGAACTATGTTTGAATAGAAGGAAAGATCTGAATGAGATAAGCTATTTTGACTATTATAGTTTGCTTGTTTGTTGTGCTTGAACACCAATTTACTAGGTATGGGGAATGGATGAAGGTGCACTAACATTCTAACCCTGCCACATTCTGTTTGTGTCTGTCCTAATTCAGGAGCCTTTAGTTCACTGGTTGTTGTTGCATCGTGACTGTCGTATTTGTTTTTCATAATGATTTTTTTTTGCTTATGAATAATGTTATTAGTTTTCTCAATTGAATTGTTTCATAGTTTTGATTTTAGATCTTTTTATAGTCTACTTTACATTATGGGTTTTCATATTGTTGAAGGATGTACAGTTGCCTGTAGTTGCTTACATCTACTTCATTTGAACTTTTGTGGATTATGGTTGTCTCATTGTTGATCATATGTGTGATGATTTGACAAATTCATCAATATGCAATATTATGTTAAACATGTGACTTTGAAAATTTGTTTCTTCATTAGAACTTACTAACTAAACACAAAACTTGTATCACACCATTTATTTTAATTGTAGTAAATTATCATAAATGAATGTAGGGAACTATTTTGTATAAATATGTATTGCTTTTTTGATATGCAAAGAAAATATTAACTGTGGTTCTTTGTCCCAAACCTGTGTTTGTTCAGTTTATACTTCTAACCAAGAACTGGTTAACATATTTTGGGCCCCTTACTGATCTCTGATTAGTGTAAAACAGATGCTTCATTTGCACTGTATCTTTTCAGCGTTTGGTTTGGGCCCCA
Organism: Mytilus edulis; assembly: GCA_019925275.1. Taxonomy (NCBI): domain Eukaryota; kingdom Metazoa; phylum Mollusca; class Bivalvia; order Mytilida; family Mytilidae; genus Mytilus; species Mytilus edulis. The sequence goes on from CM034360.1 coordinate 68,394,631, forward strand.
AAAGCATCTAAGTTTTCGCAACATGGTCCCTTAATAGAATAAGAAGCAATATAGAGAGAGGATTGGGGGGACTAGTAATGTGGATTAAGAGAATATATAAATTTGACAGCAACTCATAAACAGTCAATTAACACATACTGCACATTGTTGAAGGCAGTATGATGACTTGAAATTACTTATCACATGTCTTTTTATACCTTTGTTTTAGGGTTTTGATTATTAGAACAAATACACAAAATAGCTTTGCTTACACTTGATTGTTCTTATCACAGCAGACGATGTTAATATAAAACAAAAAAATTACATTGAATACTGTCCACTCAATTACACCTTTTACTAAATTACCTATTGTTGTGAATTATTTCTATTGTCCTACTAGACATGTTACGAAAAGGTATATTCTCGACGCTGAGGTTGACAAATTAGACTTTAAATTTGGGGACGGTGTCAAAACATTGATTATAAATTTAAACAGGTAAAATTTTAATTCTGCACGTCTTGGTTACTTCAAATCATATTTATCTAGAGTCTTATTATGTAACATCCTATATGACAGTTTCTTTTGTGTTATCATTGCTGACAGTGGAGGATCTAGCCATTAAACAAGGGGGATTCAAACCATATGTCCCCATTCAAATGCATTGATCGTCCAATACCCGATACTCTGATATACGCAAATTCATTTTTTTTAATATTTTCTTCTTTCTACTCGTGGTTTAGGTCTAAGTTGATGGCGCCTGTAGCGGATAAAGAGGGTTGATCGACATGAATAATTTTTTTCCTGCTAAGATGACAAAATTCCGGGGGAAATCGAACTCCAAACCTGGTCCAATTAAAGGCAATAGATTATACTGTTCAGTGTTCGGCATCATTTTGGTGTCCTATATATGAAACCACTTCGAATAAATCTTATATGATTTCTGTTGTCCACAATCACCTATGTATGAATTCAATGTCCGCAAAAGATGGAGTTAAGGTGTAAATGCAAAGTCATTATGCAATGCTTTTGAAACTCTTTAGGGATGTTCAACCGGTGAGTAGTGAGTCATATTTTACACAAACCTCTTATCGTTCTGAACATGCATGAACTATTTGCCACTAGATGTTAAGCAGCCAGCAATCAATCAATCACAAACCCATTATAAAGAAAATACAAATTGAGCTGAAACTGTTTAAATTAAGACAAAGTTGGAAGGAAATAAAGGAAGAAAATACATGCCTTCGCCGCTATATGACCGGGGGTAAATTTTCTAAAACTATTATGCAACAAGTTTCAAGTTGAAATTGCATAAAAATCGTATTTAAAATTTAGGTGTTTTAAAACATACCACGTTACATAAAAATTTAGGTGGCAAACAACTGAATCAAAGTACATACACTCCTTTGTTTGCTTTTCATAACTATATAAAAATAACCGTTACATATAAATTCATGAGTAGGTATAAAACAGATTATAATACTTTGATTATTTGTAAGGTCTATTAAGGACAAGCCGAAGAATTCACACCCGTTCGCCCCCCCCCCCCCACCACCACACACACATCTACTGCTGCATTTACATGACCGTGCCCCTCCTCCCACCATTTCTTTGCATTATAGTTTCTTAAAAAATATTATGGAATTTATTAATATCAATTTCCTATATTTCTTATGGTACAAATGTCATTGAATATTCGTTCCATACGAAATGCCTCCAAAAGGATTAATGCAGTTTTTAAATTATATTCAATGTATACACTCATCAGGTAATATATTTTGTGTTTTGATACAGACACCACATTTAAAATGTAATTTGTCAACCTCAGGGTCGTGAATATACCTTTTCGTAACATGTCTATTACATGTACATTTATCTGATTATTGTACAATTCAACTAATGCATACACCTCAAGTATAACTTGAAAGGGAGTATCTCAAATAAATATTGTTACAAAAATGCCTAACACAAACCATGTAAGATTATATCTTCCTGAAATTTAGGCCTTCAAACATGTTCAACTGCACAGGCAGAGTAAATTGCAAGGTGTCAACGGTCCGTGTATATCTTCGTCCATTCGTTTTTCGTTTTGAAATATCAAAAACAAAAAACAAAAAACGAAAGTGTTTTCATTTTTCGTTTTTGATTTCATAAAAACCAAAATGAAAAACGAAAGTGTTTTCATTTTTCGTTTTTGATTTCTTAGAAACCAAAACGAAAAACGAGAGTGTTTTCATTTTTCGTTTTTGATTTCTTAAAAATTAAAATGAAAAACAAGTGTTTTCGTTTTTCGTTTTTTATTTCACAAACAAAAAACCAAAAACAAAAGTATTTTCATTTTTCGATTTTGATTTATCAAAAACTAAAATCGAAAAATGAAAGTGTTTTCATTTTTCATTTTTGATTTCACAAAAACAAAAAACGAAAAACGAAAGTGTATTTATGTTATCTTTCCAACACAGTTTAATTGTCATTCAAAAAATGACAATGTTGTCATTTGTCATTCATTTAAAGGTCGTTAAAGTATACATGCACAGCGGTTGTCAGATCAATACTACTTTTTATCGAAGATAATGTCGACGGATGCAAAAGTCTTTATCAATCTAAACAATAAGGGTGCGTGATCTTTACTTTTAAGTTTGGAGAAGTTAATCTAGGATGATAATATTGTAGCGTAACTAGCCTCTTTTACAAATAAAGCAGACTATATATTGTTGGCGAGGGAAGGGCTCAAGGACTCTAGAAGAACTGGAAAAAATGATACAAAATCGTTCACACCCTTTCTTAATCTAAAGCGCAAGTTTTAATTTATCTATTTTATTATGTTCTGGTCTCGGAGCAAAATATATAGATACAGTGTAAGACCTTTAGTATTTACATGTATGAACAATATCAAAAGACATATGTAGGATGATGAAAAAAATAATGTAATCCACAAAGTCAAGTGTGTGGCTATTGTTAGTTTAAACATATTTATTAATAGTGGATTGGAAATTTTCTCACCGGAACGGGGATCGAGCCAGGAACTTATGTTTTTGTATAGTCCGATGCACTAACCTATGTTACTTTTGTATAATGAGGACCAATAGTCTAGTTCCTCGTTGAAGACCCTCCAGCTCCTTTCAAGATGAAGAACAGGCATAAAAGCCCTGTTCATTAATAATTTGTATTTTTTCTATATATTGTGTGCGATTTTGTCCCGTGTACATTTACTCCACATCTCTTTATGTTCTATTTCGGACCTGGACACGGCTCAATGCTAGTTTAGACCTCCAATGTTAAAGGTCATATGTTTTTTTTTTAAATTATTTGATGCCGTGGGATTGGGATTTTAAGCTTTAATGTAAACCATGTCAGGTTTTTAACTTGTATTTACAGCAAAGATAGCCAGTTTTGTGTTCTGTAATATACTGTAACAGTTTAATTTTACTTGTCCGGTCGCATCGGAACTTCTCAAAACATCTTCCGAACAATATCTGGACGTTTGTTTTGTGGGCATGTACAATTGCTAAACCACACATGAACGTTGTTTAGTCTTCGTAGATCTATTCCAACTTGAAGTCTTTTTGAGTCTACGACAAGCAGAATATGATATTTTATACCATTAAATATTGAAGCCATAGTCATGAAGATCGATTACTTGATTGATGTTCTGTTAACGTAGCCGCAGAACAAAAACGCGAGAGCTACTTTTGAATATTTCTACAATTTTAAGTAGTTTTCCACTCACAAACACAATAATATTTTCAAAATTTATTAAAACATTTTTTTTTTACACTTTTTAACTTTTATGTTGTTTTAAAATATCAATTTGACTTGAATTTGGGATCCCGCTAACATGTTTAACCCCGCCACATTCAAAATGTATGTGCCTGTCCCAAGTCAGGAGCCTGTAATTCAGTGGTTGTCGTTTGACTATGTGTTACATTTTTGTTTTTCGTTCAATTTTTGTGCATAAATAAGTTAGTTTTCTTGTTTGAATTGTTTTGCATTGTCATTTCGGGGCCTTTTATATCTGACTATGCAGTATGGGCTTTGCTCATTGTTGAAGGCCGTACGATGACCTATAGTTGATAATTTCTGTGTTATGTTGGTCTCTTGTGGAGAGTTGTCTCATTGACAATCATACCACATCTTCTTTTTTATATTTATATGAGTATATTAAATAAACATGTATATACCAAGCTAAGTCAGTCTATATCTTGTTTTTCGTCTGACTATACAAAAGGCGAGGAGAGCTACTTGATAGATCAGGTTGACTGATAAGCTGTCTATATAAAGTAATGGGACAATGCATGGCACGAAGCTTAAGACATCACCAAATCACCGTATGCAATACTCAAAAAGACATCCAGAGCTTACCATATAGTCATCAACTACCCATTAACAGGCCGTGAGCTTTGGTTGGCTCTTAACTCAAATCCAAGAGCACAGCAAAATGTCAAAATATTCTACTCAAACTGGGTGACCTGGGAGAAAAACATTGAAATTTTCCAAAGAAACACACACACCCCTCAACTTTTAATAAGGAGATTTGGTATTAATGCAAATGAGTCAACTATCCAACAAAGTTCAAATGTAGTGGGTGTAAGCAACTATATATAGGCAACCATATAATCTTCAACAATGAGAAAAAACATACGATATTGTCGGCTACAATAGTCCATGAATTGAAAAATATGAAACAGTTCAATTGAGAAAAATAACAGCCTATTTTAAAACAACATGAATTACGAAAAACACATATAAAAGACATCAACAAACGAAAACCATTGAACTACATGCTCCTGAGTTGGAGCACGCACATGCAATATATTGTGGCGTTCAACATGCTTGTAAACAGCCGGGACAGTTTTGTTACAGCACAGCATAAAAACAAACTATACAAATCAGTGGAAAAGGGCTTAACGCATGAGATCGATACAAAACAGAAGGAAAAAAAAGGTCTAACAAAAACACATACCGAATGTGGCAGGGTATTTTTACCTCGTTTTCAAACAATCAAAGTAGTGAAGTACTGAACATCGAATGACTGCAAGTTCTTTTGGATTGTCACAAGCACTTGTCTCAGAAACAAAATCACATCTCTATACTTGAAAGTGAAGTTGATGTACAGATATATTTTTTTTGAAACTCAGTACACATATTCTATATCATATGATCTTTTTAATTTCAATGCCAAATATAGAGTTCTGACCCTCAATTCCACGGTCCACTAGACATGGAAAATGATAGTGCGAGTGGGGCATTTATGTGGTATGGACACATTCTTAATCAAATCCTTTATTAAAGAAGTCAGTAAATTTACTACAGATAACACTACATTTGTAAATTAGACGAACTAATCTAATCAAAATGTATATCTCTAATTTCGTAATACTTATGTGTATGAGAAAATTAATATACATATTAATTTTAATAAGATTGTTGAACGAACGCCTTCAATCTTAGGATTTTATTCTTGTCAATTTTTCCGACCGAGCAGAGCGAGTCGAAAACAATTAAATAGACGTCTTTCAAGCCAAAGTTAATATGTTTGCTATACACACATATGATTTTATTAAACTTGGTTATCAATTGTTAATCAAAAATACAGTCCTAGATAATAAAAAATCATGAAATATTTGGTCTAGTAATAAAAAAATCACACAAAAAATAGAAGTTGTCGTTTGTTGATGTCGTTCTTGCTTCTCGTTTTTTAGCTCACCTGGCCCGAAGTGTCAAGTGAGCTTTTCTTATATCTTGGCGTCCGTCGTCCGTCGTCGTAACTTTTACAAAAATCTTCTCCTCTGAAACTACTGAGCCAAATTCAACCAAACTTAGCCATTATCACCATTGGGATATCTAGTATAACAAATGTGTCCGGTGACCTTGCCAACTAACCAAGATGGTCGCCATGGATAAAAATAGAACATAGGAGTAAAATTTTGGCTTATATCTCAGAAATCAAAGCATTAAGAGCAAATCTGACATGGGTAAAATTGTTTATTAGGTCATTATCTACAAATGTATCTGCCCTGAAATTTTCAGATGCATCAGACAACCTGTTGTTATGTTGCTGCCCCTGAATTGGTAATTTTAAGAAAATTTTGCAGCTTTTGGTTATTTTCTTGAATATTATTATAGATAGAGATAAACTGTAAACATCAATAATGTACAGCAAAGTAAGACATACAAATAAGTCAACATGACGAAAATGGTCAATTGACCCCTTAAGGAGTAATTGCCCTTTATAGTCAATTTTTAACAATTTTCATAATTTTGTACATTTTTACAAAATATTTTCCACTGAAACTACTAGGCTAAGTTCATTATAGACAGAGATAATTGTAAGCATCAACAATGTTTTGTAGTCTACGAACACATCACCATCACCAAAAACGCATAGACCAAGGTTAGCGACACAGGCTCTTCAGAGCCTCTAGTTATATATAGAGTTTAGACCTTTGGTTTTCCCGTTTAAATGGTTTTACACTAGTCATTTTGGAGGATCCTTATAACTTGCTATTCGGTGTGAGCCAAGGATTCGTGTTGTAGAGGGTACTTTAACCTATAATAGTTTCCTTCTACACACTGTGACTTGGATGGAGAGTTGTCTCATTGGCACTCATACCATGCACATCTTCTTATATCTATATATTCTTTCGATATTTTTTATTGGGGTCTGGAGCTGGCATGTCAGTTACTGCTAGTAGTTCTTTGTTAATTTATGAATCATATTCGTTTTGTGTAGTTTCTTTTGTTTACTATTTTGTCATCGGACTCGGATTTCTTTTAAACTGAGTTTCTCTGTGCATATTGTTGTGTGATTGTTTATTCTACATGAGCTAGATATAATTGTATAGCGGGAGGGTTGAGATCTAACAAAGCATGTTTAGCCCCGCCGTATTTTTGCGCCTGTCCCAAGACAGTAGACTCTGATCTGTGTTAGTTTTTTGTGGTTTTTTTTGTGTCTAAGTTAAGTGTGACGTCCATTTTCACATTACTAGTATATATTTTTATTTAGAGACCAGCTGAAGCCCGGATTTTCTCGTTGTGTTGAAGACTCATTGGTTGCCTTCGGCTGTGCTCTTTGGTTAGGCTGACTGTTGTTTCTTTGACACATTTTTTATTTCCATTCTCAGTTTTATTGATTGATCAATTGATTGATTGATTGATTGATTGATTGATTGATTGATTGATAATTTTACTACAAGCAAAAGTCATGATCATTTGAGAATCCTTTATTTGTATTGTAGTGTTAATTTCACCAATGAAACTCGACATTAATGTTTGTCTTAATATTAAATTCTTTGTAAACTCTAAATTTACCGTCTGATTATAAAAAGACACGCAAGAATAAAAAAAAAATATTTGGCCTTCAATGTCTCAACCTTTTTTAATGTGAGTAACTTCATTGTTCACTTAGATTTCGATTTTGATATTGTTTTTGCAAGTTTCCATAATATATTTCCGGTAATTGTTCTGCATAAAACCCTATGGGAAAGCACATTAACTAAATTTTTCAAACGTTTATTGGAACCTAATGATTTGGCAAGGTGTTGCAACCTGTAATGTAAAAAAAAGTAACAGCCGATTGCACTGAATGTGCAGGCAAATGTAGCCTATCCTTTGTTAGCTTGCTTGTATTATTAGGTTAGGTAAACTATCCTCCTTTAAGAGTAGACTAGTTCGACAAATAACCAATCAATCTGTCTGAAGGACTAGGCTCCTTCTACAGGAGGGTGGTATACCTTACCTAGTTACTTCATAGTTCAGCTAACAAAAAAAGCGATTCAAAGATATTACCTTTGTCTACACACTCAATGTAATCAGCTGTAATGAAAATGCGGAGTTTGTGAGACCAGTGTTGTGCGGTAAAGAGGGGGAAAGCGCAGACTAAGGCAGTTGCCTCCCCTTTCCCGTTGAAGGGAATAATGTGTGTTTGGTTTCTGCTTTACATGTTTCTTCTCAGTACTTTAACTACGACAATGTGGGGGACTGTCGTTCACGTTCTTTCGAGGCTTCTGGTGAATAAAACAAAGATGTCTATATGTTTATTTCGAGTCCAACCATACGAGTAAATTAAAATAAATACATCAATATGAAATAAAAGAGTTTGGTTCTTAAAATGTACTTGAATTAACATTTATCAAAATACTTTATCAATTAATTAAAATAGTTTTTCATGATATTAATGGTAACTTTAATTAAGAAAGACTTCTGTTATAAACTGTTACATTAAAAGATTATTAAGGTTTCGTTATGTTTTTCATTAAACAAAATTCGTAAGTTTACGAACCTGGTGAATAAAACAAAGAAGTCTATATGTTTATTTCGAGTCCAACCATACGAGTAAATTAATGTTTGATTCCTTAGGGTTTCCTATTTTAAACCCCTAGAACACGTGCTGGTTGGACTTGTTTTATTCACCAATCAAAATGACTTTTAGAATACATATTTTTATAAGAACAGTTTCTATTGGTTAGATCTCTTTTATCTACTTTACATTTTTACATAATTTGGGGTTACTATTTTTAATCACTTAATACCTTGTTTTTACGGCCATTAGGGAAATCCGATTATTTGGTTAGTTAGAATTCTAAGTGAACAATAGAAAAGAATTAGATATATTTGCTAAAGCAAATACTTCTAAGAGTTTAAGCTGTCAAACCTTATTTATGTCGCTAAGTGTCAAATAAGAAGAATTTCACATCTAATACTTATATATTAAAAGTTACATAACATTATAGACTTTCTAATTATATCTTTTTATACAAAAAGCTTTATACAAGAATTAGTTATTTTCTACTATTACAAAGAAGATTCACTTAGTTTTATATGAAATATTAAAATCTATTTCTTTAAATATTTTACCTCAATTTACCTTCATGTTACATAACATTATAGACTTTCTAATTATATCTTTTTATACAAAAAGCTTTATACAAGAATTAGTTATTTTCTACTATTACAAAGAAGATTCACTTAGTTTTATATGAAATATTAAAATCTATTTCTTTAAATATTTTACCTCAATTTACTTTCATTATACCAGGCTCAAGCAACCAGTCGGTAGCAGTCAGTTTTCAAATATATAAAAAACAAATATTGCATATGGGGTAGGGTTGGTAATTGCAGTCGACTTGAAAAAAAATTACAGGGACTCCAATGTGGTGTGGTCTATGCAGAACAATTACCGGAAATCTATGGTTGTTTGCAAAATAAAAGTCTTTTTTTATAATGTGATATGTAAAATGTTGGTAAATAATGAAAGCATACTTCTGAATTAAAAGACATAGAAATAAAGAGAAACCATATGATAACCAATAGCAATCTCCCAGAGACAAACTAACGTTCATTAAGGCAACTGGTATGATGGTCTGGATTCTGTGATATTTTATGCCATATTTCTCTATTCTTTATACTTTTTGACAATTATTCTCTTATCATTACATTTTAACACCATTATTCTAGCTATTTTATTTATTTCTTGGTCCATTGTCTCTATTATTTATATTTTTTGTCCACTATTCCCAATTCCATAATCCCCCATCAACGACCTCTAGTTAATGTCACCTTATAGTCTTCACAAATAAGCAAAATTAATACCTTATAGGCTCCTAATGACAAACCAATTTAATATCCCAGTTTGAATTGTGAAATTGGGGAAATTTTGAAAATTAAATCAAGCAAAATACATTATCGTCCTCGTAGTTCGTAAAATACTGGCAGATGGATCTTGGTCATCAATTCTAATAGTCTTGGATCGACCTTTCTAAACTTAAAAGTAATAAAGTTCACGCATCCATATTGCTCCGATTGCTAAAGACTTTTGCATCCGTCGACATTATCTTCGATTAAAGTAGTATTGATCTGACAACCGCTGTGCATGTATACTTTAACGACCTTTAAATGAATGACAAATGACAACATTGTCATTTTCTGAATGACAATTAAACTGTGTTGGAAAGATAACATGAATACACTTTCGTTTTTCGTTTTCTGTTTTTGTGAAATCAAAAATGAAAAAATGAAAACACTTTCATTTTTCGATTTTAGTTTTTGAGAAATCAAAATTGAAAAATGAAATACTTTTGTTTTTGGTTTTTTGTTTGTGAAATCAAAAACGAAAAACGAAAACACTTTTGTTTTTCATTTTAATTTTTAAGAAATCAAAAACGAAAAATGAAAACACTTTCGTTTTTCGTTTTGGTTTTTAAGAAATCAATAACGAAAAATGAAAACACTTTCGTTTTTCATTTTGGTTTTTATGAAATCAAAAACGAAAAATGAAAACACTTTCGTTTTTTGTTTTTTGTTTTTGATATTTCAAAACGAAAAACGAATGGACGCAGATATACACGGACCGTCAACACTACCATTTTTGTCAATTTGTAATAAAGAACCTGAATGGAAAATTGTCTTATTGGCAATTGTACCAATTATCTTTCTATTTTTATAAGAAATCTATAGGTCCATATATGGTCTCAACAGTAAGAAAAGCTGCTCCAAAATATTGATTACTCAACAAAATTTGGAAATTGTCTACATTGGTTGTGAATAAAGCATGAATAGATATACTAGTGAAAATGACTGAGAAAGTTCTGTCAGCAACTTTCCCTATAGGATGTTAACATTCAAACATTGTCAAATTCAACTATTGAAGACAATCACTGAGACAATTTCCATTATATGATTGTTCACCTTCCTTTAATGTATATTTGCAACACTTTGTGTTTTAGTAGGTCATAAACTGGGAATATTTTTTACTCTCTTGATCGTTCAAATCAATATGGTGCTATCAAAACAAAAAAAGATTTGATAAACCTTGTGTATGTATTGATGAAAAAGATATAAAAACAATTAAAAACCAATTGTTCAGAGAACAATTGAAGGTCTTTCCACCAGTTAATATCTATTTTGATATTAAACAAGTGAAACTGCGAGCTACTGCTCACTGATGATACCCCCGCCGCAAGTGGATAATATTAATAGTGTAAAAATATGCAAGTGTTCGGTAAACAGGAAGTTGTCGAGTGATGAATCTGAAAACGCATCACACGGTATAGCTGACTTATAAAAATCCTGAAACCAAATTTCAGAAATCCTTGTATTGTAGTTCCTGAGAAAAATGTGACGAAAATTTTCAACTTGGTTATCATGTGTAAAATCATACAAGTGTTCGGTAAACAGGAAGTTGTCGAGTGATGAATCTGAAAACGCATCACACGGTATAGCTGACTTATATAAATCCTGAAACCAAATTTCAGAAATCCTTGTATTGTAGTTCCTGAGAAAAATGTGACGAAAATTTTCAACTTGGCTATCATGTGTAAAATCAGACAAGTGTCGGTAAACAGGAAGTTGTCAAGTGATGAATCTAAAAACGCATCAAACGGTATGGCTGACATATATAAATGTTGATACCAAATTACAGAAAGGGTGGATGTGTAGTTCCTGAGAAAAATGTGACGAAAGTTTCATGGGACGGACTGACTGACGGACGGACTGATGGACGGACTGATGGACGGACGGACTGACAGACAGAGGTAAAACAGTATACCCCCCCTTTTTTAAAGCGGGGGTATAAATATATAAAATCTGTTTAAAATGTCAGTTCATATGGCTTTATGATGTATAGATATGAATTTAAAGCAAAGGTCAAAATCTAGAACGTCAAATTAACCTATGACCTTGACCTCAATTTCAAGGTCACAAACTGAGAATTTCAAATCAAAAGACCCTAGTCTCTAATATGTATGGTTAATAAGTTATATCACTTTAAACATAATTTAAGACATGATAGGGGCTAAAACTCCCATTCATTGTTTACACACCCTTTCAACTAAAATTATTTAGTTACAACATGTCGCAACGAACAATTTATACAAAATAATTTGTCGATATCTTATAAGGTTAATGAAAATGAGTGAAAATAAGACAAATTAAAAAATTAGAATATGACCTTGACCTTTGACCTTGACCTAATTTTCATTTTTTTGGACCAAGGACCTCAAATCAAAAGATCCTAGGTCTCTATCACTTATGTGTGTTCCAGTTTAAAATACATTTTAAAATTTCAAATACAAAAAGGGAAATAACTCTCATATGGAGCGTTCATATTGCTTCGGGTGAAATTGGACAAATCATGCGAAGGATATAAAGAGCAATTTTATAAAATAAATTTGTCGTAATCTTTTATGGTTGCGAAGGAGATGTGAGCACAAAGAAAACAGTGTTTTGGGAGATAACTCCTACAAAAAAAAAGTATTCGGTTACGCAGGGTAAATTTCAAAAGCGCATAAACTGTACGATATCATATACCAAATATCTAAGCGACATATTGTGAAGCAAATGTTTATCGCAAGAACAAAATTTGGCGGAAGAAAAAAAAAAAAAAAAATAATCAGAAGAAAAACAATAGGTCTTTCCACAGAAAAGTGGAAAGACCTAATAAGCTATTTAAAAGAAAAAGGAAGCACAATATCCAAAATAGTAAAAACTACTGGAATATCATTGCCAACAGTTGGTAAATACTTTCATAACAATAAACCAACAATTACTGGGCCAATAAAGAAAAGAGAGATAATGACAACTGAAATTATAGAATGTATTCTCTATATATTTTTTAACTGAAAGACAACCTTCCGTACAGTTACAAGAAATTCAACAAAAATTGATAGACACTGGAATTTGTAAATTGTAAATTGTCCAAGTCAAAATTCAATCAGCAAGTCTTTAAGAAATGATCTATTGTTGACTAGAAAGAAAATCAGAGTAGTTCCAAGGGAATCACAAACAGCACAAATAGAGACAAAATTAGATGATTTCATAAACTTTATTTCTACTTCCAATGCTAATAATTTATATTCCTTTGATGAAACATCATTTCTGAAAACGTCAGGCAATAGAAAATATGGATATGCTTTATATGGACATGAACCTATTGAAATTTAACGATATACATCAAGCGCAACTTTAACTGTGAATTTAAACAACGTGATAATTCATCTGTGGTCCGATAAAATTTTGTAGAAGGACCATCAAATAGTTTGTATTTATAAAAAATTTTGTGGAGGTTTTCCTTGGATTACCTATTTTAAAACCTTGAGATATTGTGATAATGGATAATTGTAGATTTCATCATTCAAGGCTAATTCAAAATCAACTTCAATATTTATTTAGAGTTCATGGAGTAACTCTTCAATATCAACCTCCTTATCACCCTGAACTAAACACTTGTGAATATTGTTTCAAACTTATAAAAGATGGCATAAAAAGGGAAAACCATTATTATGAAGAGCATATGGAACTGGCTATTCGTAACTCTGTTGTAAACAACATCAATAGAACAATTTCTGAAAACATTTTTTATCATTGTGAATATACTTAGCCTCACTGATCTAGTATGTGTGGCCACAAATACATATTCATGGATTTATAACCTGTTCATGTTATTATGTTAACTGCAAATATACATTACTAATGAAAACAAATCTTGTAGAAACATTGTGCACAATATACTGGTTACTTTGATTTACAATGGAGTTATATTCCTGGATGAGAAATTAAGTCATTATCTTTTTTATAATAAACTATGAATAAAAGGAGATGTTGCACCATTCATCATTCAAATAGTTACCCAATAACAAAATTTATGGAACTGATAGAGGTTCAAAACTGTTGTTTTAAATTAAAGTCATTAAATTTATGCAGTATACAATTGTGATAGTTTTGTTTCCAGCAGATTTATAACATCATTACATAACTTTGGGTTATGTAAAGTTAACACAAAACTCTGTCAATGAAAAAAAAACCAAAACAACCAGGTAAAATCTACAGGTAGTTAAATGACCACCTATTGATAACATCTCAAAAAACCTATTGTACAGTTTAAATGGACAAATTGTGTTGACAATTTTGTATCCAGGTAACACTGTAGGTATTATAATATCCCAAAGGTGATCGGATAGGCACAGCAACATATCAGAGATGTGATTCCCTGAATATCATTACTTTAATGATGTTTAAAATAATCAAAAGGATAATAAACTAATCCTTCTACGATATATCACGTACAATTGTATAATACTGATGATTGGTTTTATTTTGACATCGCTAAAACCTTTTCCACAGACATAATGATCTCTCATATTCATGAAATACCGTTATATCACTGAAGCTAATAACAGCCGTAGAGTTATATGAAACGTATGTGCATGGTAACGCAAACGAAGATAAAGGTGTTAATAGATAGGAAAGCTCAGTTGCTTTCAACAAATTATATATTTTAATAATAAAATTTTATTTTAGACTATACATGTACCTAACAGTATTCTTGAAGTGGAAGATTGGAAATATATCACTCTCAATAAATTATTGAATGGCAAAGTTTACCTAGGTCGAAGGAGTGTAATGCATATAAACTTTTATAGTTATATTGCAGACGCGATTCATTCATACTAAAGTCAATTACAGAATATTTATCAATGTCATCGAATAAAACTTAAATTTAGATATAGCACTACTCACGCTTGTTCCCGTGTGATATCATCAAAAGATATAATCAGTGATTAATTTATTATATATGTTATTTTGATCTACAGTATGATGTATTATATGAGTAGCAAGAAGAAAAACTAATTAAGGAAAGTATTTTTTTGTGTATTTAAAGTCAAAGACAATATTACATGAACATTCTCTATCTGTTTACTTGTTTACTTGTTTACTATAAAAAAAAATTGTATTGACACCAATGAACTGTAAAGTTCAAGGTAATAAAGAATTTGAATTTGAATTTGAATTTTATAATAACTATTTTTCTATGTCTGTCAGATTTAAAATTATATATTTATAAAATAAATAAACCATTGTTTTAACTGTATTGACAGAATTATTTTATTACAAAAAAAAAGTCAACACAAAGGTCTTCCCGGTGGCTGTCGTATCTCACAGTTCACGTTACTTTTTTATCAATAACTAAACATTCTTAACCCCTCCCCGTTAAGGTTTCAACTGTAGTTCGCATAGATACCGATTCAAATGAGTTGAATTATTGACTTCAAACCAATAAAACATCAATTATTGACTTCAAACCAATAATACATCATCGATGTAAGCTGAATTTGAAAAAGTTCTATAACTAACTTCTAATAGCGTTCATAATTCGGATGTTTTATAAACAATTACTAGTAACCCGAATTAAGCTTGAACGGACAAAAACGTGTTAACGCTATTTAAATGAGATTAATCGTCATTTGATAAAGATTGACAAAAATTAAAAATTATTTTTAATTCATTTCAATTCATTTCAATTCATTTTAACGCCAGTCAAATAGATTTCTTTGCGGTCAATCAATTGAAATCAAGCTGGTGGTAATGTACTTCAAACTAATAGGCCACGCCCCCGTTAAACTATTTCAAACTGGCATCAATTCGTTTTAAACATCGTTGAGACCCGAGCAGTGTACAGGTAAATCACTCAAGCAAAACAACCTTGATTTATGTATCGCTTATATTTTTTTTAATTTTATCGAATTTAGTTAAATGCGTGTATTCTTAGTAAAGTCGCATGCTTCACAATTTTTAACAAATGAATGAACAATACACGTGACATTTAAGAAAAAATGTTTAATAAAAACATTAAAATATTGATGCACGGTTTAAAAACTGTGAATCTGTTGTAAACAAAATAGTAAGATGTATAACATAATTTGAATTTGCCAAAATGCAGTAGATATTTATCTCACATAATCGTTTCAAAAATTGCTAAGTGCTATGAAAACTCGTGAAATGTAAGTAATGTGTGGTCTCTTCCAATTACTTACGAAACTTTAGGTATTCCTGTATATTTACCGTTTCTGTTTTTCTGTTTTACTATATTGTACTCGTAAATTAAATATGTCACGAAAATAAAAGTAACTTCACATAAATTATTCATTGCGTATATAATTTAAATCTTATATTTTCGGTAAACAACAAATATTCACTAGCTGTATATCAATATATGAAATAGCTTGTAATGAAAAACAATGTTTTGTTAAATAATAAAATTGTTGAAGATAATGTTGACATTTGTTGAATTTAATAAACAGTTAAGTGTTACTCAAAATTGTAAATGAAGTAACAGATCAATGAACCTTTAAAACTGTGTTAAATTGTAATACCGGTCGTTGGAGCAAAACAGGTGTAAATTGTGGAAGAGCAGCAAAATCAAACGAGCATATTGAAGCGTTGTTACGATTCTGGAAAGGTATATTATCGTGCTATCATGCACCGTGACGTACAAAAATTCTTGTAATAAAAGAACATGTATCTGTATATATGAGATAAAGTTTAGTTTGCGATAACAACGGGTAGGTTTAATTTAAACGATCTTGACTGGCTATTAGTCGGCATTTTCTTACGCCTTTTAATACATTTCAAAAACACAATATTCACGTTTGAGGCATCTAATTCTACCTTATAAATTAAAATGACCATACACCTTGTAAAAAACAAGAACCGAAAAGAAACAATTCTGCAATGTTGCTCTCATATTATTTTATTAGCTATATTTTATCGGTAATTTCTAAAAACTAATATTTCATCTAGATGCTCTCGTTGAAGTTCGCGTTACATATTAAAATGAATTTCATTGGTCGGAAAGTTTGCAAACTTTCAATCCAGGTGTTCTCATCGAGGTCCGCGTTCATTTTACAATTCGATACGTAATATGAAAGTCCAATATGGTACAAATGTTTAGACTATGATGTCCGAGTTAACAAATAGAATTTAGAAAAATAACACTTCATTCCACGGGAAAATAAATTCTATTTATTCACTAATTTCAATAATTGATTAACTTGAACTTTGAAACAGTTTCATTAATATATCTTTTCGCACCCTTTAATCTAAGGTCATTAAATCTAAATAACTTAATAAAATTATTTGCTTCAATATTTTTCAATCAATAAATTGCAGGACTGAATGGAATAAAACATAAATAAAAAACATTTTTTAACACCAGGAGACTGTCCAGTGGTTGTTCCGTAGATAAGAACTCCGATTTGTTTGACGATACATGCTTTTTAATTGGGACATATGGTTTGAACCCCCTTTTTTCTGTAATCAGTGGTTGTCGTTGTTGTATATTATCTTTTTTATATAAGTATTGTACATCAATCAGGCCGTTAGTTGTTTGAATTTATATTTGTAATTTTGGGAACTTTTATAAATGATTATGCGGTTTGGGTTTTGGTCTTTGTTGAATGCTGCATGGTAATCGAATTATATAAATGTCTGAGAATATAACTTAAACACGCTAAAAAATACATTATAAAAGTTCTGTTATATTTTAAATAGAAATACGCGTTATTTCGCTAAACAAATAAGCTTCATCAGGCGTGTGCTTCTTTCAAGGTGAAATCATATATATATATATATATATATATATGCACTTTTTTATGACTTATCTGTTATAAGACAGACAAGATTTTACGACTTATGTAACATCTATTTAAGTCCGCGATACACGTGCCATAGATGTAATGGTATTACGTCTATGTACATTTTAATGTCTCTCAAACGACAAAAATTATCGTTAATTATGTCGTATACGTATTAAGTGATTGTTTTATATAAAAAAAAGCTTTTTCAGGGGGTGTTTGTTTGTGTATATTTCTTAATAAAAACTAATATTTCATCACGGTGCTCTCGTTGAAGTTCGCGTTACATATTAAAATGAATTTCATTGGTCTGAAAGTTTGCAAAACAAGGTGTTCTCATCGAGGTCCGCGTTCATGTTTCAATTCGGTACGTAATATGAAAGTCCAATATGGTACAAATGTTAAGACTCTACGATGTCCGAGTTCTGGCCGAAAAAATAATTGATAGCACTTATAAGACATAATGTTAGAACATTTGTCTTTTGTTGAAGTCGACACGTCTCCCTCTCAGTTTAGATGTCTTTCGGTTATTTTTGTAGTTCGGTTGCTGTCTCATTGGTGTATACCTTGCATCTCCTTTTTTTCGTGCATCACTTATTTATCATGTGCACTGATGGCTGAGAAAAAAATCTGATCATATACATATGATAGCACTGCCTGTCACGTTTGTTTTGCATCAAATAGAGCGGTTTGATTTGTATTTGAATGTTTTCTACTTATTGTCTAGTGCCAAATATAATTTCACGCATAATACAGCCATTATGTCAGTAAGTCCAATGTCAAAGCTAAGGCACATCTGACGAATGAATGTGATTAGGTCCAGCTGAAAAAGGTAAAAAAAATTAGCACTTCGGAAGCTGTCAAAAGATTTCAAGACCCCCTTAAAATAAAATTGTCCATATTTTGAGTTAGAGCTGATGGACTTTTCTATTATTTTGATATAATTTGTCCCAAACGTAGTACAACACACTGTAAAAATATTATGCAGAAAGCGCAGGTGGGATTTTTTTAATTTTCATTTATTGTCTAAAAGAAATGCTCTACGAAATAACTGTGTACTCGGACCAATTACAATGGCTACTTCACACTTACGTCATTCGTTCACCTGACATTGTATCATACATGTATCTCCGTATGTGTAGTTGAAGGTTCTATATCAAAGATAATACATACGATATTGACATTGCATTTTTTTCTATCAAAAATTATCAAAAATGTATGCTCGTATACTTGTAACTCTGGGTGCTTACCTAAAATGTATTGAACATGTTGAATATGTAAAAGTGTATGTCGATTTTATCTTTAAATGTTTACCAAAAGAAAAAAATTCCGAAAATTTTGCACTATTAGCAAAAAAATAGCACTAAGGATCGGTTGGAATGATACACTTGACACAAAGGACATTGCATATAGAAAAAATAATTTCAAATTTTATAATCATATCTTTAGTAATCAAAAAGTTATTTAATGTTTTATCGACACGTGCCACACTCAGTTGAATGTAATATATAGAAATTCATGTTCGTTCAACCTTGACCCGGTTTGAATACACTAATATACTGATGATTAAAAATGTGTATATTATGTTATTTCATGCTGTTTTTTTCTCGTTTAGTTGTTACTGCCGAATCCATTTTGTTTTTCTGTCTGTTATAGTTTTTACTTCGATGTAAATTCTACTAATGTTTGTTTGTTTTTATTTCGTTTGCTTGTTCCGTAAGTTCACTTTATTTTCAAGTTCTCTTGTCATGTTTTATTAAAAAAAAAAAAAAAAAAAATATACACATATTAAAATAAAGTTTGTTTACCAACACATACTGATATAGAAGATGCATATATTTCGCAAAGTTTATTACAAAGACGAGACATAGAGATCATATACATTCCGTCTTCTGCGTTCACAAATATTCACTCTGTGATTAAAGTGTTTTAAACTTTAATAACTTTCTTCAACTATCCTGGATTTCTACCAAACAAGAAGAGAAGCTTGTTTTTGATCATAAGACAACTTTCAGATGTAAATATTGTAAAAAAAAAACGTTTATCCGTATTTTTATTTATACCTGAACTTAGTTTTTCTGTAAGCTAAGATACATTCACTGTGGTAAAAATCTAAAAAAAATCATATTTTCATGTCGGGGCCTTTTATGAATCGTTCGACTTTACGGAAGGGTTTTTCTCGTTATTGAAGGAATGTCGTATTGTTTCCTATAATAGCTTCCGCCCACTTCATTTTTGGAGGTTGAGTGTACACACACATGTTTATCATGTCACCTTTTTTATGTGTCTGTCCCAAGTCAGTGGCTTGTAGTTCAGTAGTTGCCGTTGGTTCATGTCTGTCATATTGGTTTTTTTTTCCTTTATAAGTTAGGCTGTTAGTTTTCGAATTTAATTGTTCCCCATTTGTTCATGTCGAAACTTTTTATATATAGCCGACTATAAGGTATGGTCGCCTAACATAGCTTACATCCATTTAATTTGATGGATAGTTGTCTAATTGCAAATCTTATCACATCTCCTTATTTTTCTGTTCAAAATGAAGTTTGATAAGTTGGCCAAGCGGTTGTACAGGAAGGGTCCACGTGATAGTACAGTAAACTCACAAGCGATTGTACAGTCAATTAATTTATCCGATATTGAAATAATGACTATTTCTTAATCTCTACTGGGGCAATGGCTTTTTAATTTTCGGACAGGATATAACAGAAATGGTACTTTGAAATTTTGGGACGCAATGATTTGTATTTCAATGATTATTGACATTTTTATCGCTGTTGTGTGACAGTTCTGATCGATTTATTAATCATAATACATAGTTTTGTATTTTATATATCTTCCCAGATACGTTGTATTCGTTACCTCACGCTCACATCTATAAGCTGTGATTTCCGTTTGAATTACATTTTTATGAATATTTTATTTTGCTATATGTCATTTCTCATAAGTTTCTAAATCTGCGTCAACTAATCTTGCCTCTTTAAAGGTAGAAAATGAAAGTAAGCCATTTTCACTTTACTATGGCATGGAACTAGAGAACTGTTCGCCAAGTATAGTTATAATGTATATAACTGTTCTTTATACTTGTAATTATAGTTTGTACTACTGCAAGCAGGAAAAATCACTTTGCTCTCTTGATGTCTTCTGGTTTGTTTTTTTTTTGTTGTTGTTGGTTTGTTTGCTATATTATTGACGTGAATAAAATCAAAAAACCCTTATATTCTAGATGAATTTTACAGAACTCAGACTATAAATATGGATAAGAACTAAGAAAGAAAATGCAGGTTAATATATGTTGTATAACGAAATCAGGGCTCTGTATTTTAACTAGATTGTTATAACAGCTATAGTATTTTTTTTCTCTTTAAAACATATTTGATACTTATTCCACTATTGTCATGTATCGAAAATCTATAAAATCTTACATAAAAATAAATCAGCTTTCTGTGATTTCACAAATTCACCATAATTTTGTCCTGCCACATGCTACATGGATTCAGAACTTTTTTTTGGAAATCTATGACCATACAATTGTATGTGCACCAATCTTTATGAACACAATTAAGCGTTAATAGTTACATGTACTACTTCAAAAAAGAGTGACAGTGGTGGTATGTACCGCCCAAAAAACAATGCGTATAGTTCTGTGCACAGGGGCGGATCCAGTCATTTTTAAAAAGGGGTTCCCAACCAAGGATAAAGGAAGAGGATTCAATATCTTATGTCCTAGAACAAAAGGGGACCAAACCCCCGATGTCTCTTATCTTATCCGCCACTGCATGTGTGTATCAACGACATGACGTTTTACAAATACGCAAATCGATACTTGTTCTGAAAGGACCGTTTTCGATTTTGTATAATAGAAGTAGGTGAACTATACAGCAGACATATATATATGGAAAAAAAATGAGGTTAATGTATGAGTGCCAAATTCAATCTGTTTAAAGTAAGCAATCATTATTTCAACGCTGAAAAGTAAACTATAAAGGGACGAAAATTTACTAGTGTAAACAATTCAAACCAAAAAATACAAAATGAGAAGAAAAAATATCTAATAAATAAAAGAAATATAAAAGGTGTAGATCCAACGATGCAATTTTCGTAAAACATATCAGAGTTCACGTCCTCGTCGCTCATATACAATGGTAATATGGATTTTACGAACACAAAATTCAAGGATCCCTTATTTACTTAACTATCTTTAATAAAGTTGCTGCCCTCGTGAATATTAGCACCGACGGATAGCTTTAAACTAGTAAGTTTGTTTAATAGGTAATTGTGTTTCGTTGCTGTCTTGCGGACGAATACCTAAAGTTTCCGTGTCATCATCAAACATATTAATGGATATATATTTGGGTTATTGAATACTCTTTTCTTTGCTCTTTGGAAAATTGTCATATTTAGCAATCAATACAAATATACATTAATTGTCAGAAATATTATTAAAGAATTAAATAACTCAAGGATTTGAATAGAAAATCCTTGATACACCATATAAGCTGTGTTGCTTTTTGGAATAACGTTTTATAATTATTGAAGTAAATTTTTTTGGCACAAATCAAAGAATAGATATATATTTTTTTCAAAATAAGGGCGGGCATATGCAATGCAACCCCTCTTTGAAGTCCTCCAAAAAAGTAAAATTCACCCGTATTGGTATGCTGGTGTACGTATATCACACGTTCCGTCTACAATATACGGAAATGACACGGCCGGGTATTGTAAGTCTATTGAGGGACTTTCAATGTCAAATTCATATCCATGGGCAAAGAAATTACAGGTTTGTGAAACACCGTGTGTACACTGACTAAAGTCACTTTTAAAAGAGTTTTGATATTTCATGCTGTCTAGTCTTAGCAATTTTTGTAGGATATAAATGAAAAGGGAAATCCGTCAAAAACATTATGTGAACAGAAAACGGGCTTTGCAAACGTGTCCCTAACGATAAAAAATGTCGAATTGATTATTTCGATCATTCGAATATGAGTGAATAATGAATATTTATTCTATTTAGATTTTCATATTAGTTATTTTTGTTTATTGTATTTACAAATTTTATACAAACTCAAGACGGTTTAGACCTTGACATTTCGTGTAGAAATAAGACACCTGTTTCTATTTGAAGACTAAAAATGCGGTCTTGATTTACCTATGGTGTTTTTTGTCGTTTGGTTGTTGTCAAAGTGAAGTATATCCCACATCTCCTATAGTATGTGCTTTAAAATCAATGTATACGAATTCATAATTGAAAGGGTTATTTGCATGAGCATAGATCAATTCCATGAATATATTAATATATTAATCGGTGTGAGCTGTACCACATACTTATATATGAACATCATTAATTTCGATCTAAAAAAGTCCCTATAAAGAAATAGATATTTTAAAAAGTCTTAATAACTTCCGATGATCACAAATCTAATCTATATCCGATTTCAATTATTTTGTGATTCTATAATATGTTGGTATTTTTTTGGCAGAAATAACATTTTTTTTTATTTATCTGATATGACTTTAAAACACTGATTTAAGATTGATATAAAATGTTCACAAAGTATCATAACATTCCCAGTTTAAGAAAAACAAAAGACTTTTTTCTGTTATTTTTTTACAAGGTTTTTAATTGTTTAATTATATCGTAAATTGCTAGGTCAGTGTCGGAATCCGGGCGACATAGCGGATGTTTTGCCCTAGATTTGTTTTTTTCTGTGTGTGTGGTGGTTTTTTTTTATCTTTGCTGCACTCGACATTATTTCTTCCGCTGTATCACAGCTAGTGCATTAGTCTAAATGTCCGTACAATGTATAGTAATATTTCTTTTCTTCACTTTTTTATTCTAAAATATAAGCGTTGTCTATTTTTATCTGACAAGCCCATACATGGACTTTTTATTAGTATAGAAAGTTCTCTATAGTGTTCCATCCTGGTCTTAGTGCAGGTTCGAGAGCTAAGTGCACTAAGGTGGCCTAGGTGGTTCTTAGACGTACCGGCAAGTCCCTGACTCACAATAGCAACACCGTCCTTTCGAGGATCAATTTGTTAAATTGCCGGAACTATCATACTAACAGCATAATAGTCCCCGTCAAAGACATATAATAAAAATATGTCTCTGTCCCCGTTAAATCAGAGCTCTATCGTTAAATAGTAATTAATTGTAATTAATGTTACTAAATTCTATTTTTACGCTATCTCAATTTGTAAATAGTTATTTTGTATAATAGAGTGTCTTGTTAGTCATTTTTGGGAAGGATATTGTTTGTTTTATAGTGGATGTAAATAATTGTGTACGAATAACTTTTAATGCAATCAATTTATAATGCATTATAAAAAAGCTAAACCATGTCGACCGTATATTACCGCAAACAAGACTGCTGATTGGATAAATGAGATAGATTGTTACGCCTACATTGATACTTGATGTCCAATCAAATACCAGCAGACACCTGTCAATAAAAACAAAGTTGCAGGCTTGGATATATTAGAGATTTATTTGTGTATTCGATATTTGAAAAATAAGTTAGGTAGTCACTTTTCGTTTTCCCCTGTTCAGGTGGATTTCTAAAACTGTTTTTACACTTTCTTATTCAACAGAAAGGTATTCAAATATAAGCGTACCACATGTAACGGAATTTTACAAGATTTTTTTATAGCGAATTGTGTTTTCCGGAACGTCCTACATCTGAAAAAGTTGAATCACACAAGTTTTATCTATCATGTGCATAATAGGACCACAATACATTTTATATGTAAATTGTAAAAGATTAAGAATATTTTTATATCTGTACTAAAAAAATTCTGAAATAAAATAAAACATATTTCTCTCTACCTAAATGCAATATTGAGCACATTTTCATACTATTCTTTATCTATTTGCAAAAGACGAAGAATTCTCCTTAAACTGTAAATTATCAAACAGACACACTGTAAAGGACAAAATACAAGCGTTTATTACCATCCAAGGAAATGAGTTTCTATAAAGTAACCGGTACGTCTAAACACCACCTAGGCCGCCTTGGTGCACTAAGCTCCAGGAAGTTCACTAAGCCCAGGATAGACCAGTCAAATAAACACCAAGGTCATTCCGTACGATACAGATTTGAATAAAGAGCATATATTTAAATTTTGGTGTAAATGTATTCAGAAATATAAGAGTTATTAACATTCATCAAGATAAATCATTATTTTAACACAATATGTTAAAAGTTGGTTGTATATATATATCTTCATTCTCATAAACCAAAGTACAATGGTACAGAGACATACACAAAAATAAATTAACATAGTATAAATTTTAAATTCAAATGTAAAATAGAGACATAAAGTGATTATCCAGGAGATTCTAGGCATTTAAAAATAATTCTTATAAACTTGCACAGATTGTTTAGTTCAGACGGTTTGCTACTATTCATTAGACCTTGAAATTTTAAAATATTTGGTATGTTTATAAAATGAAGCTTTAGTAGCAGTTGTCTACTATCGTCTATTGCCGAGCATTCTAAAATATAATGGAACTCGTCGCCTATGTCACCGGAATTGCACAAAGCACAAATACGATTTTCTCTCTGAATGTTTTGCCATCTACCAATTTCGATAGCAATTTTTGGTTCGATGATATAAAGAGATTTAAAAGTTATTAACATTTTTAACGTGACAAGCGCTCTACTTGCGTAATGTCTGATCACCTTGTTAATTGATCCAATCAATTCTGAGGGATTATCTTTTAACTAGTAAATTTGGAAAAAAGTGTTTGTTTGGGCATTTCAAAATAAAAGATTTGCGGAAATAATAGTAAAAACAATAGAAATTGGCTTTTACTCAAGACGCACTATACTGTAGTCTATTTCTTTCTTTTTATTCTTCCCCATTTATTGCTTCAATATTAGCACGAATAGATAAAAATTATAATACAGACTTATTTCAAATATAAGAGTTAAAATGTGGCGTCCTTGGGGTTTAATGCAACCCATTTTCAACAAGTATGACAGACCGCTTGAAATTCTGCAAGAGGTAATTATCATTAAATTTATATTTCATATAAATAGATAGTTATGGTATGGTTGCCAACGAGACAACTATCGACCACTGTCCAGAGATGGAATGACGAAGATAAAAGCAAATAAAGGTCGCGTAAAACAAACTTAAACGATGAGAAAACGCATACCGTTGAGTCAACTTTATTTTTCAGATTTAGCCAAAAGGTTTAAATCAAAATTAAATAGTAGAAGACAAATTTTGTATATGCTGGATTAAAAGTTATGTTTTTACAAAACTGAAATATTTTAGATTAAGTAGTTATATGGTTTTACAGAACGGAAATGTTTTAGAGACATGGTAATTATATAGTAATAATTTAGTGTAATTTCTATAGTCTCTCATAATTCTTTATAGGATGGCACTTTTATTTTAATTTATAAAATTGCTGTTTATTCAATGTTTATATTAAAATGATTATATTACAAGTGGAGAGACTTTAATAAAATATTGAATCTGAATCTGAATCTTTTAAAGAGATATTGTCATAAAATGCTCTAGGTAATTTCTGTATATGTATGTTTAGTTTAAACATCATTGTTTGACAACACCGTCTCGGTCTGTCTTATAATAAAAGACACTTAAAAACTGGACAGATGTGATGTCACACGATTTCCCCCATTCGGCACTTCTTATTTTGATAGTGCACAATACTTAAAAAGTCAAAATAACCTATTAAAAAATACACACAAAAAAAGAAAGAAATACAAAGTTTTGTTTTAAATCCTACAAAAACAAAATACACGCATAAACAAAATATATAACACGACAAACAAAAAGGTGTAATTATATATAAGCCGTGTAATTGTTATGTTTCTTTATTTCTTCATGAATCAGTGATTTTATTACCTAGTTAATTACTGGCACGTGCCGTCTGACAAAACCTTTGATGCCAGAAAAAAATCAAATTACGACATAACTACAATTTTTAATGACTAAAAAATTTAGATACATTATCTTCATAAAAAACTACGTCCGATAGTATGTTTTTTTCATGCATAGCACCATCCCATTATGAGCTTAGTGCAGTTTCATGAGCTTAGTGCACCAAGGCGCCCTAGGTGGTGTTTAAACGCTTAATTCACAACCGTCAAAACTCTGAACTCATTTCTGATATTTATCCGAGAGATTATAAACTTCAAACAAAAGTGGAAAAAAGAAAGAAAAAACGTTTTTAATTTTTTTGGGTAAACGAGTAGCAAATTGAATAAGGAAGTGTTATTGAAAAATATTTAAGTTATATGATGATTTTTGTAAGTAACGTGGCACAAACCACGCATATAGAGTTACGTAGGTGACTTTTCCTCGACTGAATGTGTTAGCAATATAAATACTGGATTCAATTTTATCGGTAATGTCCTTATTAAAATAGTCTTTGTCTCACAACGTATAATACTTATAGTTATCATGGTTATTTGTCTAACGATGTTTTAAAAAAAAAAGACAGAACGAATTTAATATCATCTTTCTCTGTTTTATAGTGTAATTATTAGTCTGTTTTAACTTGCTAGAAATTATTCTTTAAATTTCTGTTATTGAATATCAAGAAAGAAAATAAAATCCCGAAATTGATTTGAAACTTTGATGCTCAATAGTTTTCCTGGAAAATATTCACATCCCTTGGGGATAATTTGTGTACATCCAGTTGCATATATATTACATGCAGGTCGGAACAATTGTGAGGATGACGAATTTCTTCCTTTATTCGAGAACAATCTAATTGAAAATAAATCTGTGATTTTACTACGTCCATAACTTCGGTGAACCACAGCAATTTGTATTTAAATAAAATTGGTTCTCTTCTTCTTCTTCTTTTTGGTATACAAATAATTATAGTCTATCGGCATTCGATGATTACATAATGTTGGCATACGTGGACTAGTCTATTTACAAAACTTTTACCCCAATTTACGCAAAATGTATGTTTCTTTCTTATGTATACATGTATTTATAATTAACTATAAAACGTGAAGACCTCATTTTGTGTGTTGCTTCTCTTCTTGCCACAATAAATTAATCAACACGCCTCTACTTTGTGTCCTATAGGTACAGTGCAAAGTCGCATTTGTCATCCATTCATATGATTATTCAGATTGAGTTATTTTTGGAGAAAAACGAGAAAAAGGCATCCGGATATTGTCCGAAATTTTAAGTCAGATTAGAATTCCGGTTTGCATTTTTTCTGTATACTTTGACTGACATACATGTATACTACGAATAAAGTGTATTTTCAAGTTAACTATCCACGGCGGTCACAGAGTTTATTAAATAGAGAGGGTCTGTATACTATATCAATGACCACCATGAATCGATTAGTAAATTTAGAATTGAAAGTAAATACACTTTATTTATATAGTAATGAATGTTCATAATATACAGATATTGATTTTGCTGCTCTTCCACAATTTACACCTGTTTTGCGCCAGCGACCGGTATTACAATTAAACACAGTTTTAAAAGTTCATTGATCTGTTACTTCATTTACAATTTTGAGCAAGACTTTATTAAATTCAACAAATGTCAACATTATCTTCATCAATTTTATTATTTAACAAAACATTGTTTTTCATTTCAAGCTATATTTCTTATATTAGTATACAGCTAGTGAATATTTTTTGTTTACCGAAAATATAAGATTTAAATTATATACGCAATGAATAATTTCTGTGAAGTTACTTTTATTTCCGTGACATATTTAATTTACGAGTACAATATAGTAAAACAGAAAAACAGAAACGGTAAATATACAGGAATACCTAAAGTTTCGTAAGTAATTGCAAGGGACCACACGTAACTTACATTTTACGAGTTAGCAATTTTTGAAACGAATATGTGAGATAAAGATCTACTGCATTTTGACAAATTCAAATTATGTTATACATCTTTCTATTTTATTTTCAACAGATTCACATTTATTAAATCGTGCATCAATATTTTAATGTTTTTATTAAAATTTCTTAAATGTCACGTGTATTGTTCATTCATTTGTGAAAAATTGTAAAGCATTCGACTTTACTAAGAATACACGCATTTAACAAAATTCGATAAAATTTGAAAGAAAAAAAAACGATACATAAATCAAGGCTGTTTTGCTTGAGTGATTTACCTGTACAAAGCTCGGGTCTCAACGATGTTTAAAACGAATTGATACCAGTTTGAAATAGTTTAATGGGGGTGTGGCCTATTAGTTTGAAGTACATTACCACCAACTTGATTTCAATTGATTGACCGCAAAGAAATCTATTTGACTGGCGTTAAAATGAATTGAAATGAATTGAAATGAATTAAAAATAATTTTTAATTTTTGTCAATCTTTATCAAATGACGATTAATCTCATTTAAATAGCGTAAACACGCTTTTGTCCGTTCAAGCTAAATTCGGGTTACTAGTGAATTAAAACAACAAAAGCGCAGAGAAAGAGAAAAGAAGCTTCACATTGTATCGACACTCCATTGTATATATACGTAGAAAATCTAAGAATCCGCGTATCATTCTTTCACATTGTATATTTCTACTTCTTGTAATAGTTTTACACATGATGACAACAAGCATTATAACATCTTCTTATACATTTTAATGTCGCTAATATCTTCTCAAAAGACATAATGATTTCACTGACTAAGGTAATACTATTATATTGCTCACGCAAGTACAAGTCGTAGGGAAATATGTAGCGACTGTGCATGATGATGTATACATTGAATAAGGCGTTAAATACAAATCGTTGCTTTAAAAAAAACGATATAGTTCAATAGTGTTATTTTGTTTCTAAATATTCTTAACAATATTCTCAAGGATATAAGATTGAAAAGATAACACTAGCATTGTATTTTTGAATGGCCATGTTTACTAAGAAGGAGGAATGTAATGTGTGGACACTTTCACATGTTGTGCATTTCAGACGCGATTGGTTAATAGTAAGGTCAACTACATAATTGTTATTGCTGTCAAAAAATAAAGCTTGAAATTAAATATATCACTACTCACCTATAATAAACCCCCCGCCTGAAATCATAAAAAGTACTTTCCACAATTAATAAATTATATAATCATTGGTAATCATGTTACTTTGGTCTACAGTATGGTTCATTATATGAGTTCAATAATAACATGTCACTAAATACAGATATGTCATTCCCTAAATATCATTACTTTAATGATGTTTAAAATACATAGACAATACAAAGAGAATAAACAAATCCTTTTATGATATATCACGTACAATTGTATAATACCGATTGGTTTTATTTGGACATCGCTAAAAACGTCTCACCAGACACAATGATCTCATATATTCATGTAATACCGATATATTGCTCAAGCTAATAACTACAGCCGTAGAGAAATGTGAAGCTAATGTGCATGGTGCCGTAAACGAAGATAAAGTCGTTAAATAGATAAAAAAAAGCTCCGTTGCTTTCAACATATCATATATTTCAATAATGAAATTTTATTTTAGAGTATATTTAACAGTTTTCTTGACGATGGAAGAATGGAAATATATCACTCTCAATATATTCTTCAATGGCCATGTTTACGTAGGTCGAAGGTGTGTAATGCGTTTAAACTTTATTAGTTGTTATATTGCAGACGCGATACATTTATATTAAAGTCAATTACAGAATGTTTAGCAATGTTATCGAATAAAGCTTAAATTTGAATATATCACTACTCATATTTGTTCAAATCTGAAATCATAAAAATGATCATTGGTTATTAATTAATTATATATGTTATCTTACTCTACAGTATGATGCATTATATAAGTAGCATGTTAACATGTTACTAAATACAGATATGCGATTCCATGGACAGTATGACTCTTCTAATTTAAAAAAAAAGATAGATGAGAATAACTTAATCTTACTATCATATATCACGTACAATTTCATAATATTTCTATGTCTGTTTAATTTAATATCATAGATTTAAAAAATAAGTAAATCATCGTTTCATCTGTATTTAAAGGATTATTGTATTACAAAAAAGTTAACACAAGAGTCTTCCCGGTTACTGCCGTATCTCACTGTTTACATTACTTTCTTATCAATAACTAAACATGCTCTACCCATCTCCGTTTAGGTTTCAACTTTAGTTCGCATAGATACCGATTCAAATGAGTTGAATTATTGACTTCAAACCAATAATACATCATCGATGTAAGCTGAATTTGAAAAAGTTCTATAACTAACTTCTAATAGTGTTCATAATTCGGATGTTTAATATATAATTAAAACATCAAAAGCGCAGTATCGACACTCCATTGTATCTATACGTAGAAAATCTAAGAATCCGCTTATCATTCTTCCACATTGTATATTCCTACTTCTTGTAATAGTTTTACACATGACGACAACAAGCATTCTAACATCTTCTTATAATTTAATTTTGGATGTAACGCGTCTTCTGATTGGCTGACGTTATTTTATTATGACCCCATAGACATAATTTAGTCGTGTGACCGTGACGTCATCAACGTTTTTTCATCGTTTTCTATTGTTTAAAATGCAATGTAGAATTAAATTATAAGAAATGACTGTAATATTTTTTCTGTCTATTCGAAATAACATAAAAAAATGTGGTGCACACTGTTAATAGCCCGCTACGCGCGTTATTCAGTGTGCACCAAATTTTTTATGTAATTTCTTCATAGACAGAAAAAAATATTACAGCCATTCCTTAAATACATTTTAACGTCGCTAATATCTTCTCAAAAGACATAATGATCTCACTGACCAAGGTAATACTGCTATATTGCTCACGCAAGTACAAGTCGTAGGGAAATATGTAGCGACTGTGCATGATGATGTATACGAAGGAAAAGGCGTTAAATAGATAGAAAAAATCGTTGCTTTAAAAAAAATGATGTATTTCAATAGTGTTATTTTGTTTCTAAATAATCTTAACAATATTCTCAAGGATATAAGATTGAAAAGATAACACTATCATTGTATTTTTGAATGGCCATGTTTGCTTAGAAGGAGGAATGTAATGTGTGGACACTTTTACAGGTTTTGCATTTCAGACGCGATTGGTTAATAGTAAGGTCAACTACAGAATTGGTATTGTTGTCAACAAATAAAGCTTGAAATTAAATATATCACTACTCACACTTCATCTCTTTTCCACCTGAAATCATAAAAAGTATTTTCCACGAATAATAAATTATATAATCATGTAAATTTGGTTTACAGTATGGTTCATTATATGAGTTCAATAATAACATGTCACTAAATACAGATATGTAATTCCCTAAATATCATTACTTTAATGATGTTTAAAATACATAGACAATACAAAGAGAATAAAAAAATCCTTCTATGATATATCACGTACAATTGTATAATACCGATTGGTTTTATTTGGACATCGCTAAAAACGTCTCACCAGACACAATGATCTCATATATTCATGTAATACCGTTATATTGCTCAAGCTAATAACTACAGCCGTAGAGAAATATGAAGCTAATGTGCATGGTGACGTCAACGAAGATAAATGCGTTAAATAGACAGAAAAGCTCAGTTGCTTTCAACAAATTATATATTTCAACAATGCAATTTTATTTTAGAGTATACTTAACAGTTTTCTTGAGGATGGAAGATTGGAAATAAAGCACTCTCAATATATTCTTGAATGGCCATGTTTACGTAGGTCGAAGGAGTGTAATGCTTTACAACTTTATTAGTTGTTATATTGCGGACGCGATTCATTTATATTAAAGTCAATTACAGATTGTTTATAAATGTCATAAATAAAGCTTAAATTTAAAGACATAACTTCTCATTCGTGTTTCCGTCTGAAATCATAAAAATGATAGTCAGTGATTAATTAATTATATATGTTATCTTGATCCACAGCCTGATGCATTATATGATAAGCATGTTAACATGTTACTAAATACAGATATGTGATTCCATGGACAGTATGACTTTTCTGATTTAAAAAAAAAAGATAGAAAATAATAACTTAATCTTACTATGATATATCACGTACAATTTCATAATAGTTCTATGTCTGTTTGATTTAATATCATAGATTTAAAAAATAATTAAATCATCGTTTCATCTGTATTTATTATTTTATTACAAAACAATCCAACACAAAGGCCTTCCCGGGGCTGGGGTATCCCACTGTAGACATTATCTCCTTATCAATAACTAGACATGCTTATCCCATGCCCATGCAGGTTTTAATTTTGAGTTCGCATGAATACCGATTCAAAAGAGTTGAATTATTGACTGCAAAGTTCTATAACTCACTTCTTATAGTGGAGGTTTATTTCAAAATTCGGATGTGTTATATATGTTTGAAACAACAAAAGCGAACGGATGTCAAGTTGGTTCAATATTCAACATTCAACATTCAACATTCAATTTTTTTTTTTTTTTTTTTCTTGAATCCATTTTCAACATTCAACATTCGATTTCAACATTCAACATTCGATTTCAATTTTCAACATTCGATTTCAATATTCAACATTCAATTTTTTTTTTTTTTTTCTTGTATCGATTTTCAACATTCAACATTCGATCTTAACATTCAACATTCGATTTCAATATTCAACGTTCAACATTCAATTTTTTCTTTTTTTTTTTTTTTTTTTTTTCAACATTCGATTTCAACATTCAACATTCGATTTCAATATTCAGCATTCGTTTTCAACATTCGATTTTCAATATTCAACATTCGTTTTCAACATTCAACTTTCGTTTTCAACATTCGATTTTCAACTTTCAACATTCGTTTTTAACATTCAACATTCGTTTTCAACATTCGTTTTCAACATTCGATTTTCAACTTTTAACATTCGTTTTCAACTTTCAAAATTCGTTTTCAAAATTCAACATTCGTTTTCAACATTCGATTTTCAACAATCAACATTCGTTTTCAACATTCAACATTCGTTTTCAACATTCAACATTCAGCATTCGTTTTCAACATTCGACTTTCAACATTCAACATTCGTTTTCAACATTCGATTTTCAACTTTCAACATTCGTTTTCAACATTCAACATTCGTTTTCAATATTCGATTTTCAACTTTCAACATTCGTTTTCAACATTCAACATTCGTTTCAACATTCGATTTTCAAATTTCAACATTCGTTTTTAACATTCAACATTCGTTTTCAACATTCGATTTTCACGTTTCAACATTCGTTTTTAACATTCAACATTCGTTTTCAATATTCGATTTTCAACTTTCAACATTCGTTTTCAACATTCAACATTCGTTTTCAACATTCGATTTTCAAATTTCAACATTCGTTTTCAACATTCAACATTTGTTTTCAATATTCTATTTTCAACGTTCAACATTCGTTTTCAATATTCAACATTCATTTTCAACATTCAACATTCGTTTTCAACATTCAACATTCGTTTTCAACTTTCAAAATTCGTTTTCAACATTCAACATTCGTTTTCAACATTCGAATTTCAACAATCAACATTTGTTTTCAACATTCAACATTCGTTTTCAGCATTCAACATTCGTTTTCAATATTCGATTTTCAACTTTCAAAATTCGTTTTCAACATTCGATTTTCAACTTTCAACATTCGTTTTCAACATTCAACATTCGTTTTCAACATTCGTTTCCAACATTCGTTTTCAACATTCGATTTTCAACTTTCAACATTCGTTTTAAAAATTCAACATTCGTTTTCAACATTCGATTTTCAACATTCAACATTCGTTTTCAACATTCGACTTTCAACATTCAACATTCGTTTTCAACATTCGATTTTCAACTTTCAACATTCGTTTTCAGCTTTCAACATTCGTTTTCAATATTCGATTTTCAACTTTCAACATTCGTTTACAACATTCGTTTTCAACATTCGATTTTCAACTTTCAACATTCGTTTTCAACATTCAACATTCGTTTTCAATATTCGATTTTCAACTTTCAACATTCATTTTCAACATTCAACATTCGTTTTTAACATTCGATTTTAAACTTTAAACATTGGTTTTCAACATTCAACATTTGTTTTCAATATTCTATTTTCAACGTTCAACATTCGTTTTCAACATTCAACATTCGTTTTCAGCATTCAACATTCGTTTTCAATATTCGATTTTCAACTTTCAACATTCGTTTTCAACATTCAACATTCGTTTTCAACATTCGTTTTCAACATTCGTTTTCAACATTCGTTTTCAACATTCGTTTTCAACATTCCTTTTCCATATTCGATTTTCAACTTTCAAAATTCGTTTTCAACATTCGATTTTCAACATTCAACATTCGTTTTCAACATTCAACATTCGTTTTCAACATTCGATTTTCAACTTTCAACATTCGTTTTCAACATTCAACATTCGTTTTCAACATTCAACATTCGTTTTCAACATTCGTTTTCAACATTCGTTTTCAACATTCGTTTTCAACATCCGTTTTCAACATTCGTTTTCAACATTCGATTTTCAACTTTCAACATTCGTTTTCAACTTTCAAAATTCGTTTTCAACATTCAACATTCGTTTTGAACATTCGATTTTCAACAATCAACATTCTTTTTCAACATTCAACATTCGTTTTCAACATTCAACATTCGTTTTCAACATTCGTTTTCAACATTCGTTTTCAACATTCGATTTTCAACTTTCAACATTCGATTTTCAACTTTCAACATTCGTTTTCAACATTCAACATTCGTTTTTAGCATTCAACATTCGTTTTCAACATTCGATTTTCAACTTTCAACAATAGTTTTCAAAATTCGTTTTCAAAATTGAACATTCGTTTTCAACATTCGATTTTCAACATTCAACATTCGTTTTCAACATTCGATTTTCAAATTTCAACATTCGTTTTCAACATTCAACATTCGTTTTTCAACATTCGATTTTCACCTTTCAACATTCGTTTTTAACATTCAACATTCGTTTTCAATATTCGATTTTCAACTTTCAACATTCGTTTTCAACATTCGATTTTCAAATTTCAACACTCGTTTTCAACATTCAACATTCGTTTTCAACATTCGATTTTCACCATTCAACATTCGTTTTTAACATTCAACATTCGTTTTCAATATTTAACATTCGTTTTCAACATTCAACATTTGTTTTCAACATTCGATTTTCAAATTTCAACATTCGTTTTCAACATTCAACATTCCTTTTCAACATTCGATTTTCACCTTTCAACATTCGTTTTTAACATTCAACATTCGTTTTCAATATTCGATTTTCAACTTTCAACATTCGTTTTCAACATTCAACATTCGTTTTCAACATTCGATTTTCAACTTTCAACATTCGTTTTCAATATTCTATTTTCAACTTTCAACATTCTTTTCAACAATCAACATTCGTTTTCAGCATTCAACATTCGTTTTCAATATTCGATTTTCATTTTTCAACTTTCGTTTTTAACATTCGTTTACCACATTCGATTTTCAACTTTCAACATTCGTTTTCAACATTCAACATTCGTTTTCAATATTCGATTTTCAACTTTCAACATTCGTTTTCAACATTCAACATTATTTTCAACATTCGATTTTAAACTTTAAACATTCGTTTTCAACATTCAACACTTGTTTTCAATATTCAATTTTCAACGTTCAACATTCGTTTTCAACATTCAACATTCGTTTTCAGAATTCAACATTCGTTTTCAATATTCGATTTTCAACTTTCAACATTCGTTTTCAACATTCAACATTCGTTTTCAACATTCATTTTCAACATTCGTTTTAAACATTCGTTTTCAACATTCGTTTTCAACATTCGTTTTCAACATTCGTTTTCAACATTCGTTTTCAACATTCGTTTTCATATTCGATTTTCAACTTTCAAAATTCGTTTTCAACATTCGATTTTCAACATTCAACATTCGTTTTCAACATTCAACATTCGTTATTTAACATTCGTTTTCAACATTCGATTTTCAACTTTCAACATTCGTTTCAACATTCAACATTCGTTTTCAACATTCGTTTTCAACATTCAACATTCGTTTTCAACATTCGTTTTCAACATTCGTTTTCAACATTCATTTTCAACATTCGTTTTCAACATTCGTTTTCAACATTCGTTTTCAACATTCGTTTTCAACATTCGATTTTCAACTTTCAACATTCGTTTTCAACTTTTAACATTCGTTTTCAACATTCAACATTCGTTTTCAACATTCGATTTTCAACAATCAACATTCGTTTTCAACATTCAACATTCGTTTTCAGCATTCAACATTCGTTTTCAATATTCGATTTTCAACTTTCAAAATTCGTTTTCGACATTCGATTTTTCAACTTTCAACATTCGTTTTCAACATTCAACATTCGTTTTCAACATTTGTTTTCAACATTCGTTTTCAACGTTCCATTTTCAACTTTCAAAATCGTTTTCAACTGTTCAAATTCGTTTTCAAAATTCAACATTCGTTTTCAAATTTGATTTTCAACATTCAACATTCGTTTTCAACATTCAACATTCGTTTTCAACATTCAACATTCGTTATTCAACATTCGTTTTCAACATTCGATTTTCAACTTTCAACATTCGTTTTCAACATTCAACATTCGTTTTCAACATTTAACATTCGTTTTCAACATTCGTTTTCAACATTCGTTTTCAACATTCATTTTCAACATTCGTTTTCAACATTCGTTTTCAACATTCGATTTTCAACTTTCAACATTCGTTTTCAGCATTCAACATTCGTTTTCAATATTCGATTTTCAACTTTCAAATTCGTTTTCAACATTCGATTTTCAACATCAACATTCGTTTTCAACATTCGATTTTCAACTTTCAACATTCGTTTTCAACATTCGTTTTCAACATTCAACATTCGTTTTCACCATTCGTTTTCAACATTCAACATTCGTTTTCAACATTCGTTTTCAACATTTCGTTTTCAACATTCGTCTTCAACATTCGATTTTCAACTTTCAACTTTCAAATTCGTTTTCAAAATTCAACATTCGTTTTCAACATTCGATTTTCAACATTCAACATTCGTTTTCCAACATTCGACTTTCAACATTCACAACATTCGTTTTCAACATTCGATTTTCAACTTTCAACATTCGTTTTCAATATTCGATTTTCAACTTTCAACATTCGTTTTCAACATTCGTTTTCAACATTCGATTTTCAACTTCATCAACATTCGTTTTCAACATTCAACATTCGATTTTCAACTTTCAACATTCGTTTTCAACATTCAACATTTGATTTTCAACTTTCAACATTCGTTTTCAACATTCAACATTCGTTTTCAATATTCGATTTTCAACTTTCAACATTCGTTTTCAACATTCAACACATTCGATTTTAAACTTTAAACATTCGTTTTCAACATTCAACATTCGATTTTAAACTTTAAACATTCGTTTTCACATTCAACATTTGTTTTCAATATTCTATTTTCAACGTTTCAACATTTCGTTTTCAACATTCAACATTCGTTTTCAGCATTCAACATTCGTTTTCAATATTCGATTTTCAACTTTCAAACATTCAACATTCCTTTTTCAACATTTGTTTTCAACATTCGTTTTTAAACATTCGTTTTCAACATTCGTTTCCATATTCGATTTTCAACTTTCAACATTCGTTTTCAACATTAAACATTCGTTTTCAGCATTCAACATTCGTTTTCAATATTCGATTTTCAACTTTCAACATTCGTTTTCAACATTCAACATTCGTTTTCAACATTCATTTTCAACATTTGTTTTAAACATTCGTTTTCAACATTCGTTTTCAACATTCGTTTTCAACATTCGTTTTCAACATTCGTTTTCAACATTCGTTTTCCATATTCGATTTTCAACTTTCAAAATTCGTTTTCAACATCGATTTTCAACATTCAACATTCGTTTTCAACATTCAACATTCGATTTTCAACTTTCAACATTCGTTTTCAACATTCAACATTCGTTTTCAACATTCGTTTTCAACATTCGTTTTCAACATTCGTTTTCAACATTCGTTTTCAATATTCGATTTTCAACTTTCAAAATTCGTTTTCAACATTCGATTTTCAACATTCAACATTCGTTTTCAACA
Source organism: Mytilus edulis (assembly GCA_019925275.1). Lineage (NCBI taxonomy): Eukaryota > Metazoa > Mollusca > Bivalvia > Mytilida > Mytilidae > Mytilus > Mytilus edulis. The sequence continues at coordinate 68,433,080 of CM034360.1, forward strand.
TTCAACATTCGTTTTCAACATTCGATTTTCAACTTTCAACATTCGTTTTCAACATTCGTTTTCAACATTCGTTTTCAACATTCGTTTTCAACATTCGATTTTCAACTTTCAACATTCGTTTTCAACTGTCAAAATTCGTTTTCAACATTCAACATTCGTTTACAACATTCGACTTTCAACAATCAACATTCGTTTTTAACATTCAACATTCGTTTTCAGCATTCAACATTCGTTTTCAGCATTCAACATTCGTTTTCAATATTCGATTTTCAACTTTCAAAATTCGTTTTCAACATTCGATTTTCAACATTCAACATTCGTTTTCAACATTCAACATTCGTTTTCAACATTCAACATTCGTTTTCAACATTCTATTTTCAACGTTCAACATTTGTTTTCAACATTCAACATTCGTTTTCAGCATTCAACATTCGTTTTCAATATTCGATTTTCAACTTTCAACATTCGTTTTCAACATTCAACATTCGTTTTCAACATTCAAGTTGTTAAAAATCAAGGTGTTGCAATACTTTTTTCCATGTGTATATTTAGGACCTGGACACCGCTAAATGCAAGTTTACCCCTGAAATGATGCTAAAATCGGCGTAAATGAAATGCAGATCGGCGCAAATGCAAAACGACGTAAAGGTCATGTGCTTTTTCTTTTTAATTATTTGATGCCGGAGGATTGGGATTTCTAGCTTTAATGTAACCCACGTCAGCTTTTTAACTTGTATTTACAGCAACAAAAGCCAGTTTAGTGTTCTGTAATATGCCGTAACAGTTTAATTTTCCATGAAAAAAGGACAGGTTTTTCAATGTCCGGTAGCATCGTAACTTTTCAAAAACAATTTCGAACAATATCTGGACATCGGTGGGCATGTACAAGTGCCAAACCATATATGACCGTTCATTGGTCTTCATAGATCTATTCCAACTTATTAAGTCTACGCCAAGCAAAACATGGTCTTTTAAAACATTGAATATTGAAGCCATAGTCTAACCTGTCCATGTCAGTTTTAATCTAACGTCGTACTTACAGTACATGATATATAAGGCATGGAGATGTTATTTTAACAGATCAGCTAAATTATCTTTAGTAAAGGATCCTACAAATGAATGTAAGATACAGTCACAGAAAATAATTATATTTATAAGTACATACTAGTATATATAATATATAACAAAACATTTTCATATTGTTAATTTATGTTCTAAAAATAATATATTTTAAGTACACAGTGAAGAAATAAATTGATAACAAGCGATTATGAATGTTATTTTACACTCAATGATTTCCGCGTATTTATAGATTATAGATCGGCTACAAGTCTAACACGAAAGTTACGTAATGGAAAGCTCTCTCGCAACAATACACCGGAATGACTTCACGGTCATCCGCTGTAAAAAGGACAAAAAAGCACAGATCCGAGTGTAATCGCAGTTACTGACAGCTAGTTCAAAGCCAATAAAAACTAATACAAAAACCACGTATCTAAGACAAAAATGTCAATCAGTGCAAATCCAACATCCAATGGATTTAGTATAAAGACGTTATTAACAATAAGAGAAAAACACGACCTTATGCAATTCCAAAGCATATGTAACAACAGATTGTAGTACCTTGATGTGTAAAACAATAATATTTAATATGGTTTTAAGTTACTGATAACAAAATTACTATTCATACCAATGAGAACAATATTCAAAAATATTTTTACAGTGTTTGATTGGTATTGAAAGGACTGCTAAGTTTGCTGCCCTGATCGTTTTTAATTTGCATGCATAGAATTTCTTTTACATTATTATTGATAAATACTATATTGCAAAAGTAATGGCAATAGATCTTTAAGTGAAAGATGTTGTTTGTGACCTTAGGGAAATTTATTTGGATATGCCGATTATGGTCTCATTAGAGAATTTTAGGTTTTTGACGTCCGTAATACGTAACATACCTTAACATTTCAAAAAAATGTTCATTGTTATCTCCCGTTGACCATTTAACTTGTAAATAATACAAAAATCATATATTTTGACGTACGTAATACACCTTAACTTGGTCGTTGTAAAATTGTGTTTGTCTCCCTTTTTCCATTTATTTCAAATCTATTTAAAATAGCGTATTCCACGAGCGAGAGTTCACACGTGTCTTATATCTGAACATACGTAACGAAAAAGCAAACTTTTTTCGCAGGACACACAGGTATATTTTGAATGATATACAGTTAACAATGTTTCCTATTTTCGTAAAAAAAAGAGAGATTCTTTTCAACTAATTTGTAGATATCGCTTGAAGTTCAGTAATTTAGGTTAATATATACATGTAGGTTGTAGTGTTTTTTCTAATATTTAGGCATATTAAATACCTGGATTATATGATCGTCAGATCGTATTGGGTTTTATTTCATTTGATTGCCATTAACAAGGGCTTTTGTTAATATTTGTTAGAATACCAAAAATATTTTTTTTGTCTTATTGATAACTCAGTTTTTAATTATTGTTCAATGACTGATCTGTGTCGTTTGTGTCACGATCTATCAGAAAAACTTTTATCTGGAAAATTCATTATGGCAAGTAAAAAAAAAAACCATATCGATCGCGGTGTGGTAAATTTGCCATGTTTAGATCCCTTGAAGGATGCAGATTCAAGAGTGTCAAACAAGGGGTGTTACAAATGGACGGACCTACAGACCGACAGCGCGATTGAAAGTCGCATTGTGTTATTATTACCATTCGAAGCATCCCTGGTGAAAGGTAATTACTCCGGAAAAAGAAAGCTGTCGCGGGAACAGAAAAAGGTCGGCGTTTCGATAAAAAAAAATCATGAGCGACATGTATCTTATCCAAGGCGAGATACGGTATCAAATGATGCAGAATAGGTATTAATATCTCAACCATTTATGTCAACGAAGCGTGACTTGATGCTAAGATAATTGGACCTTTTTACGACAATCAGCATAAAAACTTAAAAAATTGAATGTCACAGGCAATGTTGTACTGGCTTATCTGTCAATCAAAACAATACATTACCATAACAGGTGAACCCTGCCGAGTAGTGTTTTTGGAAATAGTAATCTTTATATTGTTTTTCTGTTGCATTGCCTTAAATATTGGAGCCAAATTATAGGCATAAGCGACAATCAAATCTGAATGAATCAGCATATTTGATGCGTTTAAAATTTCGGTCATTTCAATTTGGTTAGCTATCACACTACGTTAAAAATATGTCAAAATCCCAAAATGTAATAAAAGATATTTAGAAAATGAAAAAAAAAAACGTTACTTTCACGTTAAACTTTGTGGTCTAATTTCTCTAAAAATCGCCAGATTTAGACTAAGATCGGGGATAAATTCGTTGTTTACGTTCATATTCGTAGATATGGATATTTAAACACCCTTCAGTACCTTGTACACCCTTCGGCTGCGCCTTAGGGTGAACTTGGATACTTCAGGGTGTTAAAATATCCATATCTACGAATATGAACGTAGATAACTTATAATATCGGCTTCATGATAAAAGAGGGACGGACGAAAGATATTTGAGGGACAGTCAACCCCATAGATGTTATAGTAGTCTCAGGTATAACGTACTCTTTTCCTCGATGTATCTAAAAGTTATTGTGTTTCGAGTCATATAATCATGACAGTTTCCAGTTTAGATTTTTCAGTTTTTACAGTCAAATTTTCAGATCACAGTCCGTGCACAGGCGCTTGGGTAGATGATACAGATATTTGTTTTTTGGTTTTTTTTTTTTGTGTACTGTTGATTAAAATATTCAATTTTCTATTTTTATAATACATATCTACGACTTCTGTGCATGTCTCACCTAGTTTCGAGTGATTTAAACCACTCAGAGAAAATACTAAATTTTACTATCCATACTAAGAAACATGGATAGTAAAATTTGGTATTTTTTCTAAGTCGTTGAATTCACTCGAAAGTAGGTGAGACATGCTCGGAAGTGATAGATATAGGGTATGAAAAATGAAAAGGAATGGCCCTTTCTTAATTTACCTCAAGGACTAATTTGAAGAATGGACTGAAAAGGTTTGGTTTTTGAATATTGACAATTTTATCTTGTAAGTACGAAATAAAAACAAATCTTGCATGGTGTTATTCTACAACCGTATAGGAACATCTTGTTCTTCATCAAGATCATTTATGAATTCAGCCCTCCTCTTTGTCCAACACATAATTCAGCAATACACGAGAGTTAACCTTTACACTTGTCAACCTATGCTTTTATCGATTTTTCAACATGTCGACCTGTCAACTTAGGCTTGTTAACCTTAACACTTGTCAACCTGTCGACCTATACATTTATCAACCTGTCACCCTAGGCCTGTTAATCTTTAAACTTGTCAACATTTCGACCTATGCATTTATCGACTTTTCAACATGTCGACCTGTCAACCTGTGAACCTTTAACATTTACACGTGTCGACCTGTCAACATAGGCCTGTTAATTTTTAAACTTGTCAACCTGCCAACCTATGCATTTGTCAATTTTTCAACATGTCGACCTGACAACCTGTTAACCTTTACACTCGTCAACCATGTCGACCTTTGCATTTTATCGACTTTTCAACATGTGGACTTGTCAACCTAGGCATGTTAACTTTAACACTTGTCAACCTATGCATTTATCGGCTTTTCAACATGTCGACCTGTTAACCTACATGTAGGCCTGTTAACCTTTACACTTGTCAACCTGTCGACCTATGTGTTTATCGACTTTTCAACATGTCGACCTGTCAACATTTTAACATTAAACTTGTCAACCTGTCGACCTATGCATTTATCAAATTTTCAACATGTCGACCTGTCAACCTGTTAACCTTTACACTTGTCAACCTGTCGACCTATGCATTTGTCGACTTTTTAACATGTCGACCTGTCAACCTTTTAACCTTACCACTTGTCAACCTTGTAGACCTTTCTAGGGTCAACTTGTCAACCTTTCTAGTGCAAACCTGTCGACCTGTTACTATTTCTTATGTACAAACATGACTAAGCCGATTTACTTCTTAAGTTAAACCTATGGAACTACAGTACCGTTTATCTTAATTGACCCGACCTTATGAGATATAATCAGATAGTTGAACTCCTTTCTGTCAGTTCGATAGAATGCTGACCATGCAGACCTATATGTATTCTTGAAAAGTGAGGTCGATAATTCCCACAGTCCCAAAAAGACGGAAGACGGATAAAAAGGAATAGAAAATATTCACATTCAAATACCAAAAACGTTTGTGGTAAATTATTTTTCTGTAAATGTGTTATTTTCTATTTTTTGTACACATTTTACTTTCGTTCAGCTAAATAGATGTCTATTGTTTTTGATAAGGCTGCAACCAATTAATTTTAAGGTGAGGGGTGCATGGATAAAATTTTACGGCGAAATTTCGATTTGGCCCATTTGTCCAAGCTTGCCAACATGATTTTTTCTTTATTACAATCATCTTGTTTTGCGGCCATTTTTTGGTTCAGCCTTTCGATTTTGTAAATACTCTTTCAAAATTTGTTTCATCATAAATTCGAGGGTCCTGTCTATCTATTTCAAATTCTAATGCAATTATTTTGTAATAATTGTTCTGATTGGATTACAGCAAGCGTAAAATTCTCTATCTCCTTGTCTGTAACTAAGGAAGCCGACATTTTGAATTTCGGAATGTATTGACATGTTATTTCTACAATCATAAACAAAAAACTCACTTGTTGCGCCTAAAAATCTTCTTTTTATGAAATTTTATTACATTCTGAAGCGACACAGAAGCCAGAAAAAGCCCGGTGTTTATGTTTGACGGCGGAAGCATACCTATGACGTCACGTAGTGTAGGGACCAAAAGAAGATAACATCTTTTCGCGGAGTTTGCTTTAATGAAGAATTTACACTGAAATTATGATTGAAATTTAATTATGAACTCTTTTTGCATTAGAATAGAGAAAACTGTATTGTATTTGAAGCTTTTCGGACGTCCATCGGTAGTTTTACTGTCGCAAATACCCTTTTACCTGTCTCCGCTCCGCATCGCCAGGTAAACTAAATTTGCTACAGTAAAACTACCGATGGACGTCCTTAAAGCTTCAAATACAAAACAGTTATCTCTTAATTTGATCTAGGCCCCTCCCAGATAGATATGATTATTAAATATTCGAAAGAAACCAAAGATATAGATTTAGGAATTCGATATACCAGATAAAAGATAACCCAAATTCATTGAAATCACTCGTAATATTTCCAATGACTCCAGATTACCTTCGTTATACAAATGAAGATAAATTGTAAGACAAACTAAATAATAATCATAATAAAAAACAACAAATAGTAAGTTTGAATTTTTGGCAATTTTTTGTCATGGATTTATTAGGACAGTACAACTATTTATCAACCGGCCTATGAATTTGCATTCATCGACAATGTCTCATTAATGTCCAAGATTAAAACATTGAAGGGCAACCATCATATGTTTTCTTTAAATGGCAACTGGGCTACCAGACGCCAACTGTAATAAATTCAGCCATTCAGTAATCAATATATTCAGTTTATATTCTGTCCAATCCATGACGCTTCTTTAACGATATCTGAAAATATACAACAGAGAGCAGAAAATATTCTCAAGGGTGGGATAGGGTGGGTTTTGTGTTCCTTCAGTTCAAATCACGCAATGAACAAATCACGAAAAGCATGCAATTTTATACCAAATAAAAGCGGGAAAACCGCTTATGAAATTATGTAGGTAAATGAAAGACGCTCAAGTCCTTCAAAATTAAAGAAAAGATAACTCAAGTTTAGCAGACGATAATCTTAATTTATTAAATTGATTTAATGCTTAATGATTAAATCTTATTATTAAATATTCGAAAGAAACCAAAGATATAGATTTAGGAATTCGATATACCAGATAAAAGATAACCCAAATTCATTGAAATCACTCGTAATATTTCCAATGACTCCAGATTACCTTCGTTATACAAATGAAGATAAATTGTAAGACAAACTAAATAATAATCATAATAAAAAACAACAAATAGTAAGTTTGAATTTTTGGCAATTTTTTGTCATGGATTTATTAGGACAGTACAACTATTTATCAACCGGCCTATGAATTTGCATTCATCGACAATGTCTCATTAATGTCCAAGATTAAAACATTGAAGGGCAACCATCATATGTTTTCTTTAAATGGCAACTGGGCTACCAGACGCCAACTGTAATAAATTCAGCCAAATGCTAACAAACTTGTTTGTAAGCATCGCCAACAAAATTTATCAATCCATGACAAAAAATTTAACACACAAAACAAATGAAAAAACCTAGGTTTTGAACAAACATATCAAGTTAAACAGAGTTCAAAAACTAAACATCAGTTCAATGAAGTATATCAACTATACTGTACAACAGTTCAACGAAGTATATCAACTATACTATACAACAGTTCAACGAAGTATATCAACTATACTTACAACAGTTCAACGAAGTATATCAACTATACTATACAACATTTCAACGAAGTATATCAACTATACTATACAACAGTTCAACGAAGTATATCAACTATACTTACAACAGTTCAACGAAGTATATCAACTATACTATACAACAGTTCAACGAAGTAATCAACTTTACTGTACAACAGTATAAACAACTTGCACAACAACAAAAAATTATTCACTATGTATTTACAACTAACAACAAAATTGTTGTATCTTCAACAGAGCTTTCAACTTGATACATGCTTTTAACAACTGAATAAATTATTCAACTGACATACAACTTCATGAGTACATGCACGATGGCTTACAACTTAAAACAGTTTAAAGTTCATCTGGATATAAAAATCTGTTTGGATACTTAATGAACAACTCTAATGCTGACTGAATAGCATTAATAAATATGTCATTGCCAATATAAGACAGATGTACGCCATCATCAGCAAAAAGAGTTGGATGGATATCATCAAAATCAGTATGTTTAATAGCCTTGCCCCCAACTTTGTGTAGGTAAGATCTAACACCCTATTTACACGGGCTCTAGACCGTTCTATTGCCTTTTTATTCATGGCATTCCTCCAAATTCGCCTTGGCAAAATGTATGACCAAATAACAGTTGTGTTTGGTAACGATGACATTAACTGACGTAAAGTGTCCTTAATATTATATAAAAGTTTACCATTTTGAATGTTACATAAATCATTACCACCGCAATGAATAAGAATTATTGAAGGTGGCGGTCTCCAATTCAACAATGCAGTTATAATAGAAGGAACCATATCCCATAACATTCCTGAATGACCTATCCACACAATACTGTAACCAAGTTTTTCCAGACCCAGATCAATACCAGTTGCTCTTGTTTGAGTGTGTTCAGATGCCTTTTTTACCAAAGATGAACCAATGATCCAAATGTCATTTTTTGCTGAAAGCAAAATTAAATATTAGGAATTCTAATGTAGCGCTGAAATGATGACGACATCCAGCGACCCATGGTTTTAATCTGATTTTCAGTTTTACCAGACATAAAGGCTGACGTCGCTGCTCCTATTCTAAACGAATGCGTATTAAATCTGGATGTGTTTAAATTCAAAAACTTGAGTCCTTTGTTTAAAACAGTCTGAAACTGAAATCTTGTCAATGATTTCCCATTTATATGGCAAAAAAGAGGACCATCATTTCCAGGTCTAATTTGCAAAAAGGCTTTCAAACTTTGTAGAGGACAAATCTCATTTGATTCATTTTTTTCCACAACTAAAGTAGTGGATCTCCCTTTTTGATCAGTTTTTGAAAATTTTATCGTAACAAACAGCTGATTTTTTACATGGTCAATATAAACATCCCGCCTATGTAAAACATGCTCTAGCATAACATTCGTTGTAATGGCAAATTCACTCACACGTAAAAAAGCAGCAAACGCTAAGTTAAATGCTGTTTGAAACAATATTGTTTCATATCTTGAAGAGCACACGTGCCTCAAAGCCACATTTAATCTAATCAAAATATCAATAGTCAAAGGTTCCCGAAGATCTTTAGACTTGTAAAGTCTATCACAACCACCCAAAAGTTTCTGAATGATAAAAGATTTAGTTAAATCTTCATTCCCTTGAATTTTTAATTTGTAACTTATTCCAGATATATATGATCTAATTGTAGATGATGAATAATGATTTAGTGACAAAAAACCAATATAACGAATAATTTGTCTGTTACTTGGTGGCCAACTAAGGGGAATAGAATATTCCACCCTGAACATATTGAACGAATGCAATGCATTTTCATAAACATTTCTGGTACTTTGAGAAATTGAATAATTCAACAATTTTGAAGCTTCTACATCAAAAGATCTAAGAATTCTTGTGGAATTGTCTGTGGCGTCGGGTCGGCGTTGCTCGTTACTTCTCTGAACTTCTTCATCTGTCCACGAGATAAAGCATCAGCAATAAAATTGTCTTTTGAAAAAATATGCAACGCTTTAAATTGAAAATTGAATAATAATGTCCACAAAACTATTTTTCTCAACATAAACATAACCCTGTCATTTTTTGAAGATTTTGAATTTAAAATTGCAACAACAGCCATATTATCACAATGAAAAATTATCTTCTTATTCGTAAACCTTTCTTTCCATAAATAGATGGCTAAAGCAATAGGTATAATTTCCAAATAAGTAATGTCACTTAATAAAACTTTGCCCCAATTATATGGCCATTGTAAAATTGCCCATGACCCATTTAAATAAGCTGCACAACCCAGTGAATGACCACCTGCACTGTCTGTATACAAATGTAAATCAGCATTTGAAACCCAGTCTAAATCTTGGATATATGTATAGCCATTAAATTCTTTAAGAAAATATTGCCACATTTGCAAATCATCTCGTATTCCTTTGGTCAATCTTATAAAATGATGAGGTTTTTTAACATTTTTAAAAGAGCCATATAAACGCCTCAAAAATGCTCTACCAGAGGGAAGAGCCCTTGCACAAAAAGCCAACGAACCCGTTAAAGACTGCATTTCTTTCAGAGTAATTTTTCTTTTTTCCAATACCCAATTTATCTGATCTTTAAGTTTTTCAATTTTATCATCTGGTATTCTAACCAACATCTCATCTGAATCAATTAACAAACCTAAATACTCTAGTTTTGTGCAAGGACCTTCAGTTTTTTCATTTGCTATAGGAACTTCCAAGCTTGAACAAACATTTGAAAATGCAGTCATAAGAAAAAGACAGTCATCTTTATAAGCTTCTCCAACAAATATAAAATCATCAAGATAATGATCCAAATTTTCAGAATGCGTTTTATTTTTAACTGACCAATGTAAAAAGGTTGAAAATTTTTCAAATGTAGCACAACTAATAGAACATCCCATGGGCATTGTTTTTTGGATATAGTAAAGACCATTTAGTTTGATGCCAAGTAAATCAAAATCACCAGGATAACATTTAAGTAAAGGAAATGCGGATTTAATATCCATTTTTGCCATTAAAGCCGATTTCCCCATTCGTTTAACAATTTTGACTGCATTGTCAAATGATGAATAAGTGACCTTGGTAAACTGAGTATCAATAAAATCATTGATACTTTCATTTGGTGGGTAAGACAAATGAGTTATCAATCTAAGTCCACCAGTTTTCTTAGGAACTAAACCAATAGGAGAGCACCGAAGATTTGAAATAGGTTTATGTTTGAATGGGCCTGCCATTCGACCTAATGATATCTCATTATTTAACTTCTTTTGAGCTTCAATAGGGTTTTTCAAAACAGACAACAAATTTCTATATTCACATGAATGTCTAGGACCTTCGTAATGAATTTTAAAACCATATTTAAATCCATTCAAAAGTTCAACAGCGCTTTGCTTATCATGATATAGTTCCAGAAGCTTAGATAGTTCATTTACATTAACCGGAGACTTTCCTAAGGCCCAAATATTAAACTGGTCTGGATGTAGTTCTGAAAAATTGTAAATTATCTCTTGTTAAAACCACCTTTTGGGTTTTGTCTATTATCAGAGTTGTTTACGAAAGGTGTAATGTTATTTTTCTTAAACCTAGATGGACCAGTATTACCTTCATTGTCCATATAGCGACGACATCGTAAAGCAGGATGATTAAAACCACATTTGAGACATGCATGTCTGTATTGGCAATTGCGTTTATTGCAAAAACCTTTAAAATTAAAATCATAACATTTATAACCAACATTAGCCTGCTGTTGTTTTTGAGAATTGTTAGTTAAAATACGCAACCACAAAAAACCGTCTATGGATGACCATTTTTTTGTATGATCCCTTGATACTCTCAAACGAAATTGTTGGTCATAAGAATACCATTTTGCAACAGGGTGATCAGTCGCTGCACCCCTTATTATGGACATATATGAGAAAAGTTCACTTGCTTTTCCAGGATGCCTTTCAATAAGGACCTGGGCATAAGCAATAAAACAATCAGTCCAATTCTCAACAGAAGTAATAGTAAGGTTATTCTTAACTTTGTTTTGTATTACCAGCATACCGTCATTAATGCCAATGGTGTTTTCATTTGTTTGACTGTTGAAATTGTTGCGATGCATAAGGGACAAATCAATATATTCAAAATTCCAAATCTTATCCTTAAGCTTTTGACTTATAAATACATCAACCTCATTAAAACCAGGCATCATTAGAGGTTCATCAAAAACATCAATAACCTCACCTAAGGCAGCTAATTGAGGTTCATTCTCCTGCAATTCTACATCTGGTTGTAAGGCAACTAATTGAGGTTCATCAACCCTCCGTCTTCTTACTACAGGGGCATCTTCATCAACCTCAACTTGGGGACGCCTTCTCTCATTCCTAACTGGTGGTTGCTGTTGTTCCATAGGAGCCCTTCTAATACGAAGTTCTCGACCTCCTACAACCGGGTCCTGCCGACGACGTCTGCCTCTACCCCTTGGCATTGTTATACACTATTATAATTATAAAAACAGATTAAATACATACATCAAGTATTAAAAGACTTAATCATATTTCAAAATATAATTTCAGGTTCTTAATAATCATTCAATTTAGATAAATTAAATACCACATATAACCCACTACGTTGTCTTCAATAACATTAATACATTTGAATGCATTAAACAACTGAAGTTTGTAAGTAAACACAATTAAAACAAGTGCAATGTTCTTTTTAACCAAATAAAACGTCGTTATAAACAGCAAGTTAAATTACCAAGCTGATTTAATTATCCGCAAATTAATAACTTATAAAAGATGAACGTGTATCAAATTAAACATTAGCGGACATGTAAATGTTAATACGGCTTACACTACAAACATGTAATTACCTGTTTAAAGAATATCGCTCATAAATTACAATCAAAACAAATATATCACCTGTATCAAAGCATTTTAATTTAAAAGCTATTTAAATGCTATTCAATGATTAATATATGTGTGCACAAATGTAACTATTAAATAATAGTCTACATGTACTTCGTATAAATGCTATCCAAGTACGCGATACATTGAATTAAGAATCAAACTATTGCAATAACAACTTTCAAATAAAATAAAATTATTCTTAACAAAATACAGAAATAAAATCATTCAGAAAATTCAACTGCAATAACTATATCTATTTATCAATAAAACATATGTACTTATCTTATGTCTGAATCAGCCTATCCTTTTGTGTTCCTTCAGTTCAAATCACGCAATGAACAAATCACGAAAAGCATGCAATTTTATACCAAATAAAAGCGGGAAAACCGCTTATGAAATTATGTAGGTAAATGAAAGACGCTCAAGTCCTTCAAAATTAAAGAAAAGATAACTCAAGTTTAGCAGACGATAATCTTAATTTATTAAATTGATTTAATGCTTAATGATTAAATCTTATTGTATAAAAAAGAACCTTATGTTAAACGCATAAATAAAGATTAACCATTCCATTCTCAATTTTATTGTCTCGAAATATCAATGCTTAGCCTCGCTTTTTACCTGTTTCTAAGCCTTGTACAAATAACATTCTAATGCAATTATTTTGTATCAATGGTTCTGATTGGATGACAGGAAGCGTAAAATTCTCTATCTCCTTGTCTGTAACTAAGGAAGCCGACATTTTGAATTACTGAATGTATTGACAAGTAATTTCTACAATAATAAGCCAAAATACTCACATGTTGCACATAAAAACTTCTTTTTATCAAATTTTATTACATTTTGAAGCGACAACAGAAGCCTGAAATGTTCGACGCCGGAAGCATACCTATGACGTCACCTAGTGTAGGGACCAAAGAAGATAACTTCTTTTCGCGGAAATTTCTATAATGAAGATTTTACACTGAAATAATGATTAAAATTTAATTATAAACTTGTTTTGCATTAGAATAGAGATAACTGTATTGTATGTGAAGCTTTGCGGACGTCCATCGGTAGTTTTACTGTCGCAAATTTAGTTTACCTGGCGACGCGTAGCGGAGACAGGTAAACGGGTATTTGCGACAGTAAAACTACCGATGGACGTCCGCAAAGCTTCAAATACAATACAGTTATCTCTTAATTGATGTTCCGAGACAATTTACGGTTATTCTGTATTTAATTTGTAATTAAGTCATAGATCATTTAAAAAAAAATGGGGGGAGGGGAGATAGAGACTCTGACGTGGAAATTTTGTTTTGAAAATTATCTAATGGGCAGAAATATCTTCATTTTAAATCCCCTTCATCCCTCCCCCCCCCGGAAATCGAATGGTCTGTGCCTGTTACATGAATGTTTTTTAGAATTAAAACATTATTACGTCGCTGGGCTTCTAAAATGTCGTATATGACTTTTTTGGCTAAAAATACTTTTTGACACCAATGGTCTGGGCGGGAGGAAATCTTTGGTATAACAAAGTAGCATACAGTTAGACCAATCAAAATGTGTGAAATAAGACATATTACAAAATTGCCAATGTCAGTTGTTTGTAAAGTTTGCTTCCAAAATGTTGTATGAAAACTTTTTTCATTTTGAAAGCGTGCATTTTGCCAAAATTGTCAAAGCCTGTTTGTGAGATATTTTTTTCTTGAAAAATTTGTAATTTACGACATTTTAGAAGCCAACGGCGACGATTATAACTCTCCGAATCAAATCTGAAATTTTGAATCAAGCGAAGGGAGACAACCACCATTTATATTATGTCTTATAAGTCCATATAGTTGTAAGCCTAAGTTTCTTGCGTTAACGTACGTAAGTTTCGTTTGAAACGTAAAATTCTCTACTGAGATTTACCAGACCTTCATTCAATTTCAGCACATTTTTTACGTTCCATTTATGGACTTTATGTTGTTCGTTCTGTGCGTCCGTTTGTTCTTCCGTTCATCCGTCTGTTCCGCTTCAGGTTAAATAAATTAAATAAAGTTTTTTGGTAAAGGTAGATTTTGATGAAGTTGCAGTCTAATTAATTTGAAACACAGTACACGTATTCCATATTACAAATTGTGACTTGGATGGAGAGTTGTCTCATTGGCACTCATACCACATCTTCTTATATCTATATAATCTTTTATTTAGAGACCAGCTGAAGCCCGCCTCTGGTTGCGGGATTTTCTCGTTGTGTCGAACACCCATTGGTGGCCTTCGGTTGTTTTCTGTTTTCTGCTCTTTGGTTTGGCTGTTGTCTCTTTGCCACATTCTTTATTTCCATTCTCAATTGTATTGATTGATTGGTTGGTTGATTGATTGATTGATTGTGGGGTTTGCTCATTGCACTACAAACCAAAGTCATGATCATTTGAGAATCCTTTATTTGTATTGCAGTCTAAATTTCACCAATGAAAATCTACATTAACTTTTGCCTTAGTATTAAATTACTTTGTAAACTCTATAATGACCGTCTGATAACTATAAGACACGCAAGAATGTGAAATATGAAAACTTATTTGGACTTCAATGTCTCAACCTTTTTTAATGTCTGTAACTTCTTTTGTCAGTTACATTTCGATTTTGACATTGTTTTACAAACTACCATTATAGATTTCCGGTAAATGTTCTGCATAAAACCCTTTGGGAAAGCACATTGACGTAACTTTCCAAACATTTACTGGAGCCCAATAATTTGGCAAGGTGTTGCAACATGTAATGTAAAGACGTTACAGCCGATTCAGTGAGTGTGTAGGCAAAGGTGGTATCCTTGGTTAGATTGCTTGCTAGCTGTATGGTGAAGTCATTATTAGGTTAGATAAACTAACCTCCTTTAAGAGCAGACTGGTCCGACATTTAACAAATCAAACTGTCTGTAGGACTAGGCTACTTCCACAGAAGGGTAGTATACCTTAGGGTGCAATCAACAGTTTTTTACTATGACGTCATATTTTGAGGGGCCATGTATAAGTGACCCTTAGTGGTGGACTGATTAATAAAGATACTTGTATAAAACTAGATATCACTGGAATCAGAATGTTCTCTAGTTTATAATGGAATAAAAAACAAGTGTACTTTAAATAGTATAAAAAAGTTTTATCCAGAGAAACTGGGAAAAACATTGCCTAATTTAAGCTGAAATCAGGTCATGTGCACACCCCTGAAGACATGATACCTGCACACTTTTCATAATCAAAGTTGTATGAATTTCATAGATTTTTACCTGGTCTTTCAAAAAAATCATGCTTCAGGGTACGTTCGCCTGCTGCGAAAAGAGCTACAGTGGCTGCAAATAAGTTTTCAATTTTCACTGCAAAAAAAACCAGACTGTTTACAGTGTTGTCTCCCTCAAAACATGTATATTTAATCTAATTTTTTAAATTATTTTAATCATTCAACCTGCTTCAATTGAAGTTAATTAACATATCTTTACAACCAAATACAAAAAACATGATACTTTTTCACCAATTATGTTGATAAAAAGGGACTTCCCTCCATGTCTATTTTTAGTTGGGGATTAACCCCTAGTTTTTTATACGAAACTGTTTATAGCACCCTTACCTAAAAATGACTTCACGTTTTAACAAGAAAGGTAACCAATGATATTACCTTTGTCTACACACTCATTGCAATCGGCTGTAATGCAAATGCGGAGTTTGTGAGACTAGGCTCAAGCAGTCCGTCGTTAGCATCCAGCTTTCAAATATATATACTCAAACGTACTTCAAATGATTTTATTAATAAATAACCACTATATCACCAGTTTTCAATATATAGTTAAGCAGTCAAAGACAATATTTAATGATTTTTTTTAAATTTCATTTATGGTTCGTTAGTTATATAAAGGCAATAGAAATCGCTTTCAATATATTATACAGCGTGCAGCACGCTTTACATTTTAAAAAGTCAACAATTTTGTGTGTTTATAGAATCGTAAATAGTTTTTAAAAAAATTTTTTTAAATGATAGCAAATTGCTCTATTGTGTGAAATATATAGCTTCCATATTCTCGGCATCCTGTGAAGTAGTTCATGCACAGTAATAATTGTTCTGCATTAGAAGAAAAGAAAGTTGCACTCGTGCTTTTAACTTTTTTTTTTGCCACACAAAACTGATTTTACAAAACATTCTACCTCGGAACTAGTGGATTTCGCTGAATTATGATTAGACTAAAGGTTTATTTTTTGTATTCAAAGTATGGTGGGCAAAGAATTAATCCTAGCTATACCCAAACTTGTAATTTTTATTAAGTATGCCCTATATCTATAGCTTACGTTTTCGCCTTGTGCAGATAAAAGTATTGCCGCAGAATTGTTCTTATTAACTATCCGGTAAGGGTTGGGTTGGGTATCCGACATCAACTTGAGACCTACTTAAGAAGAAAAAAACTAAGCAGAACCACACCCTGGATTTTTTCTTCTGTAAACCTCTGCTGTCAAGCTTCCCTTTGTACCTAGTGCGGAAATTTTTTATTATATTTTCGGTAAGGGTTGGGTTGGGTGTCCGACCCCGACTTTGGACCTATCTTTTAAAAATAAAATAGGCCGAACAGCAACCTTGATTTTTTTCTCCAGAAGACATCAGCTAGCCTACCCAGCTCCTCTTTACACATTGTGCGGACAAAAGTATTGCCGTTGAAATGTGTTTCATAATCTTTTCGGTAATGGTAGGGTAGGGTGATTAGCTTAAGTCCACTTGAAAAAAAAAGTGGACTCCAATGTGGTTTTATGCAGAACAATTACCCGCAAATCTATGGTAGTTTGCAAAAAATAAGAGTATTTTTTTATAATGTGATATGTAATATGTTTGCAAATAACGAAAGCTCGTATCTTAATTAATAGACATCTAAATAAAGAGAAACCGTATGATAACCAATACAAATCTCCCAGAGACAAACTAACATTGATTAAGGCAACTAGTATGATGGTCTGATTCAGGGTTCTTAATTTCTGTATTCTATGATATTTTAGGCAATTTTTCTCTATTCTTTATACTTTTTGCCAATTATTCTCTTCTCTATATATATTTTAACACCATTATTCTAACTTTTTTATTTTTTTCTTGGTCCATTGTCTCTATTATTTTTATTTTGTCAACTATTCTCAATTACATAATTCCCCATCAACGCCCTCTAGTTCAGGTCACCATATATATAGCCTTCACAAATAAGCAAAACTAAAACCCTATAGGCTTCGAATGGCAAAACAATTGAAAGCTTGTCCAGGTTTGAATTGTGAAAATGCGGAAATTTGTTTTTTAATCAATCTATCAAGCAAATCACATTATCGTCCTCGATGTTCACGATACTGAAAATACTGGAAGATGGACGTTGGTCATCAATTCTAATAATCTTAGATCGACCTTTCTAAACTTAAAAGTAAAGTTCACGCACCTGTGTCCAGATTGTTTAAGACTTTTGCATCCGTAGACATTATCTTTGATTAAAATAGTATTGATCTGACAACCGCTGTGCATGTATACTTTAACGATCAGGCTAGTTTTCTTGTCAGTTTTAAAAAGTAATTACCTCCCTTATAAGTGTCATGTTGTAACCAATCTATTTATTTGTACCATTTTTATGTATCGTAATATCATATTGTACAATTTAAATTTGTGATTCGTTTAATATTTAAATATGATAATTCATTCTTTATGAAAGGTATAAACAAGGTAATTTGAAAGTCTTTGATTACTTTATCACCGTATCTCAGTTCAGAAGTCATGCGGTCTATTCTGTATAAATTATGCTGAAATAATACCGGAGTGTTTATATTGCCCCCTACATTGGCACTAACTACAATGACTGTGAAACAAGAAAGGAAAACATTTTACATTATATATCTAAAAATATTTTAAATTAAATACAAAACTCTTCTTTAGTAAAATCGAAAACAAAAAACGGAAACACGTTTGTTTTTCATATTGGTTTTCGAAAAATCAAAAACGAACAATGAAAACATTCTCGATTTGTTTTTTTGTTTTTGATAATTCATAGGAAAAACGAATGGACTCAAATATACACGGATATCGAATGTCGAATGTAGCACATCAACATGATGTTGAAAGTTGAAAATCGAATGTTGAATGTTGAAAACGAATGTTGAATGTTGAAAACGAATGTTGAAAGTTGAAAATCGAATGTTGAAAACGAATGTTGAATGTTGAAAACGAATGTTTAAAGTTGAAAATCGAATGATGAAAACGAATGTTGAATGTCGAAAACGAATGTTGAATGTTGAAAACGAATGTTGAAAATTGAAAATCGAATGTGGAAAACGAATGTTGAATGTTGAAAACGAATGTTGATTGTTGAAAACGAATGTTGAAAGTTGAAAATCGAATGTTGAAAACGAATGTTGAATTTTGAAAACGAATGTTGAATGTTGAAAACGAATGTTGAAAACGAATGTTGAAAACGAATGTTGAAAACGAATGTTGAAAACGAATGTTGAAAACGAATGTTGAAAGTTGAAAATCGAATATTGAAAACGAATGTCGAATGCTGAAAACGAATGTTGAATGTTGAAAACGAAGGTTGAAAGTTGAAAATCGAATGTTGAAAACGAATGTTGAATGTTGAAAACGAATGTTGAATGTTGAAAACGAATGTTGAAAGTTAAAAATCGAATATTGTAAACGAATGTTGAATGTTGAAAACGAATGTTGATTGTTGAAAACGAATGTTGAAAGTTGAAAATCGAATGTTGAAAACGAATGTTGAATGTTGAAAACGAATGTTGAATGTTGAAAACGAATGTTGAATGTTGAAAACGAATGACGAATGTTGAATGTTTAAAACGAATGTTGAATGTTGAAAACGAATGTTGAAAGTTGAAAATCGAATGTTTAAAGTTGAAAATCGAATGATGAAAACGAATGTTGAATGTTTAAAACGAATGTTGAATGTTGAAATCGAATGATGAAAGTTGAAAATCGAATGTTGAAAACGAATGTTGAATGTTGAAAACGAATGTTGAATGTTGAAAACGAATGTTGATTGTTGAAAACGAATGTTGAATGTTGAAAACGAATGTTGAATGTTGAAAACTAATGTTGAAAGTTGAAAACGAATGTTGAATGTTGAAAATCGAATGTTGTAAACGAATGTTGAATGTTGAAAACGAATGTTGAAAGTTGAAAATCGAATGTTGAAAACGAATGTTGAATGTTGAAAACGAATGTTGAATGTTGAAAACGAATGTTGAAAGTTGAAAATCGAATATTGTAAACGAATGTTGAATGTTTAAAACGAATGTTGAATGTTGAAAACGAATGTTGAAAACGAATGTTGAAAACGAATGTTGAAAACGAATGTTGAAAACGAATGTTGAATGTTGAAAACGAATGTTGAATGTTGAAAACGAATGTTGAATGTTGAAAACGAATGTTGAAAGTTGAAAATCGAATGTTGAAAACGAATGTTGAATGTTGAAAACGAATGATGAAAGTTGAAAATCGAATGTTGAAAACGAATGTTGAATGTTGAAAACGAATGTTGAATGTTGAAAACGAATGTTGATTGTCGAAAACTAATGTTGAATGTTGAAAACGAATGTTGAAAGTTGAAAATCGAATGTTGAAAACGAATGTTGAATGTTGAAAACGAATGTTGAATGTTGAAAACGAATGTTGAAAGTTGAAAATCGAATGTTGAATGTTGAAAACGAATGTTGAAAGTTGAAAATCGAATATTGTAAACGAATGTTGAATGTTGAAAACGAATGTTGATTGTTGAAAACGAATGTTGGAAGTTGAAAATCGAATGTTGAAAATGAATGTTGAATGTTGAAAACGAATGTTGAATGTTGAAAACGAATGTTATAAATGTTTGATCTTTCGTTTCAGAATATGTTAAATAAAAGTACTATGCATACAAACATAGATATAAAAAAAAAACCAGATCGCGTATTTTTCCATAAACAAAGTTGGTACAATAATTTAGTACAAATTGTCTTGTATTTTTCATACACCGGTATCGGATGTTAACAACTCATTCGAGTCTTACTTCATGCAGTTACAGTAATAGTTTTACTTGTTTATGAGAATACTTTCTAAGTTTTATATAAAGATTTATAAGTGAGTTTAATTAACATTCTAAATAAGCTAAAGGTCGTATTCAAGCCCGAACGCATTAGAAAGGAATACCCCACTTTGGGTAAAAACGGTGGTCAATAAAATATGATGCAAGATTTTGCAAATCTTTATAAAAATATTTTCGGTATATACATGTAGGTCAGATAATGCATATTTTATGGTTTTTCTTGTCGTAAAATACACCTTAAAATATGCATAAGCTTTAACTTATTACTAACATTATCATGAACAAAATATACATTAAATAAACCTAATCATCAATCCAAAAATATTAATGTGTACTTCATTTGATTTTTTTCCTTGTTATATATGCAATATGATTATCTGAATGAAATCATCAAAATAATAATTTGTTTATACCTATTCGTTTTAGTAACTAAAAATTGTTTATACGACCGCAAGCATTTACTTGATCATAAAGGGTTACAACGTCTCTGTTTCTCGTTTTTCAGTACCTCATATTAAAAATGAAGACTATACACAAAAACAATACACACAAAATATAGATCGTTAGTTTGCCAAGCTGTGCGATTATAACATTAACATAATCATTTGAAAATAATCTTTTAGCAATGTACGGAATAAAGATGCACAATAATTTTCATATTCATCAATAAATCGATTATATGTCAAATATATCAAAACTGATATTAAGTGTGTATCTTCCTATGTTAGTCATATAAGCACTTACGTCGAGAGTTATATCTAGATAATTTAACATTTCGTTTATTATTGATAAATCGAGAGAGGACGAACATTTTGTATGATTTTAAGATAAATAGAAAAGATGTATTAGCTTTTTTTGCTTTAACGTAATGGTTTATTGATAGATATGAAGGATGCCTGTACATTATTACTGATAAGTAACATATTGCAATTAAACAATATTATTGAAATTTGTATAATTCTTAGTTTTACACGGATATCACTTTCAATATACTTAGTTTTGTACTACTACAGATACATGTATAACAATTAAGCGTTGATTTTTGAAAAAGGAGCCATGAGCCTGGTACATAATTAAAGATGCATTGATAAATCCAAGTTCACAATTAATTGGTTGAATATAAATATAGCATAACACGTATGTTTTTAATTTATCAGGCATCTGAATATTATCCTTAATTTACAAAATAATACCGATTAGAACTTATGTATAGGTATGTTTAATTATAATCTAGGTACATCAAGATCTACTTGCTTAGAGATCTGAGAGAACAAAATGTGTAAACAATATTTCGTAAAACAGATACAATCATACTATATTAATAAGGCAAAATGGGACAAGTTAAATGTTATCATTTTCGTTTCAACGAGACAGTGATTTGAACCAAAACTGACAATTTTAGAACAGGGCACAAACACATTATTTGCAATACATATTTGACTATTGCAATTAAGTGAAAAGTACAAAATGCGTTTAAATCTATGAAATAATTTTGAAAATGAATTATATCAAACTTAAAATTTTTACCAAACGATAATATATGATATCAGTTACTTTTGTACTTACTTTATTTCATCTATTTCTTCCCAAGGTTCTAATATCTCTTTAGATATGTGATTTTTATTATGCTCTGAGCACCAGTATTCTCCTTGGCTAAATAAACCATCCACTGTCTCATGATTCATCGTAAAGTTTCCATCTTTACATTTGAATGATGTTGTATACTTTACACGCATACTGTATCTCTTTTCAATGGAATTAATGAATTCACAGAGTTCGTTTGCGATTTCTCCATATTTTTCACTGTGCACATTATAATTCCATACCTGAAGGGCAACTATGTTTGGTCCTTCACAAACAACTAGTTGTTCACAAGTATACGAATTTAAATCAAAAACACCTATCTGCCGATACAATGCATTCCTTTTAGTACGAGTACGTTTGTCAAATATAGTACTTACATCATATTGCTTGATGTACCATGCAAGAATGTGATTGAAAAAAGATGGAGGAAGAAACTCAAACACTAAGCATAACCAGCTAGTATTTTTTGCCAACCTACTTTTTTTCATGAATTTGTTCTTAACTATTGTAAAAGAGCAGGATTCCATCATGCATGGCATATACAATACGGATGAATTCGACAATTGCACAATAATATCGAATCGTTTCATAACTTCAAGTAAGTGATTTTTGTTCTCCACAAACTTCAATTTTGGTACCTTTTTAAACATAAGATCTATAAGGTTAGTAGTCAGTTCGCCATTTTCTTTAAGTATTTGCCAATCAACTGAACTTTGAATAATATTTTCTACTTTATCAGTTACAAGACATCTGAAAGCATCAATCAACCATTTGGGATCCAAAATAACATGTTCTTTTAGACTTTCCTCATCAAAGTAAATAACTGATCCGATGTTATGAAAATATTCCAGACATTTTTTGAATTCTCCATCGTTGTCTATGCCAATGCTGTCATGTTTTGCGATTATTTTTAATTTCGTTGTTGTAGAAATAGGCACGTCGCCGTCTTTCATTTTCCCCAAGACTTGTTGAAACAAAAGCCATTTAAGAGGACAAGTTCTACCCCAATCATTCATATTCATAGCATAGTGTGATATTTCTTGTCGTATCTCTTGAAAAATAGTGTCGTCATCTTCAGTATTAGAAACAAAATAAATATTTCGTAGATGTTTATTCTTTGTCTGTGGATTCAAAATCTTGCCCAAATTCATATTAAATTCACTTTGACGTTTCGCTTTGTTCTGTAATACAAATACATTGTATGTGAGAATGAGAGTGTGAATACAGAAATATATTTAATAGAATATTAGCAACATTGGCAACTGTCATTTAAAACGTACGATTGGTAATACAATTTTTCAGAGTGTGCTTTATACAATACACTACAAATCTCTCAGAGTCTGAAATGACCATATTTTGTGCTCGACCAGTAAAGTCGAGCATACATTTTACTCGACTAGTCTCCACAGTACTTAACTGTACTTAATTCAACTCGACTAGGTCTCGACTTTTCTTAATTAATCTGATTCAGTACTTGATTATCTTGGTGTAGTCTGAATTGGTCTTGACCAAGACTCGACCAGTCTCGACCTGTCTCGACTAGTTGGACCTTCAAAGTTAGTCTTGACTGATGTAAATTTGCCCATCTTACTAAATTAAATATATATATTTTTAAAATTCTATTTGGTTATTTGGTTCATTGCTGTGAAATTTCAAAAATTTAATTAATAGGTGAAAGAAATGATTAAATTCAGAAAGGCATTAATCAAACAGTATGTTGCAATTTTGAATGAATGTTATTTAGAATTTATAAATCTCTGGTAGGTGTGATCTTTTTTAATAAGTTTGTCCCAAGCAGGAGGTATTGCTCTATACAGCAACAATAACCAGAAGAATTATTTTAATAATTTCTTTCATGTTTGATACCTTTTTGATATACTCATATGATATATATCAAAATGGGATAAAACATTAATTAAATTATATAACTATATTAAAGATCCTTCATCCAAAATTATAATAAAAGTTATATTTCTAATATCCTAGCTTTTTTTACCTAGATTAATTTAATTCTTAAATTTGACATCAATATACCTAACTACATAATGACCTGGGACTCAGTAAGATCAATATATTACTAAGATAGCTGCATAGTTTGGAGAAAATTCAAGTTGATTTTAAAAAGTTATAAAACTAATTAAAGATGCATATCTGAATATAATAACAAACAATACCTATTAAATAAATCCTTTAATTTCAGCGCAATGAACCAAATTACCAAATAAACTGGAACTGTGTAAGATCTATATTTAATTTAGTTAGATGGGCTGATTTCCACTAGTCAAGACTAAATTTGAAGGTGCAGACTTGTAGAGATAGGTCGAGGCTGGTTGAGACTTTTCGAGCCTTGGTCGAGTCCATTTCAGACTACACCAAGATCGTCAAGTACTGAATCAGACTAATTTTAAAAGTAAAGTCGAGACCTAGTCAAGTACAATTACGTACAGTTAAGTACTTTCGAGACATTGTCGAGCATAGTCGAGTAAAATGTGTGCTCGACTTTACTGGTCGAGCACAAAATCTGGTCATTTCAGACTCTGAGCAGTCTGTAGTGATATGCATTAGTTAATTGGTGACGGATAAATTTTATTTTGTTTATTGCATCTTGACGTTTAAAATGCACATGATACCAACGTTTGTTTGATGTTGTAGAAGTCTTTTGTTTAATTTTAGAATCCATAAACAGAATAAATGAAGGAATGTTAATCGATAAAATTTTATGATTCATAGAATACGATGGCATTGAATATACAACGTTTTCTTTAACATGTTTAAAATGCAATTCCTTCGACAATTTTCCATATATCGATTGTACTTAATTGACGTCTTCGAGAGATTATTTTATCACTGACCACCAACCAAACTATACGTGTATGTCTTTTAGTTGATTAACATCACATATGTTATGAAAAGTTACAGTGTAGATATTCTTGAATGCCCCTAACACAAAATCTTTCAATAGTCGATTGAATCAACATGGAGTTTGGAAGTCAGAATGTTTGCATCAATGATTTCCAATTGAATATTAAGCACTTCTTATTAAGTACATACATTTAATTCAGAATTGATAACATGAAATTTATAATAAAAAGCCAATGACCAGGGAGATGCACACTCCAAATACTGGTGCTGCTTTTGGTACAATATAAATTCTCTAACAAGTTCAATATGTTGATTTTTCAAAAAGAAATCTTCTGTGGATCCGTAGATACAAGTTCTGATATCGCCTTTACATTTCGAAAATTGACTATTTAAGTCATGAGCCTGGTTTTACATTTGTCATTTCGGGGCCTGTCAGAGCTGACTATGCGGTATGTGCTTTGCTCATTGTTGAAGGCCGAGCGGTGACATATAGTGATTAATTTCTGTTGTTTGGTCTCTTGTGGAGAGTTGTCTCATTGGCAATCATACTGCATTTTCTTTTTTATATGTTATTGATGCATTAATTATTAAGTGTGGTTTAAATCGAATTATGACCAAAGTATGTCACGTAAAATTTCTATAAATATGTTTCTAGCTGAATTTAAAAACACCCATCGACAAGAAAACACACTATTTACAACTAGATCGTCGGATAGGTTACTTATACTAGGTATTAGTTCCACTTTCAAATTATCAAATATCTATTATATGTCAGACGTCAATTCAAATGCGAGATAGATGTTTAAACTCTACTCAGCTCTGACAGGGTTTATGGTTTTTTTTATATTTTATATTTTAGGTAAATTACGTTATATCGAAGGTCACTTCAATTAACAATGATTCAGTTGAAAGACTTTATCTTGTTCCTGTTCGCCAAATTTTATTAAACAAAATGTTCTAGTTCAAATAAAATAACCATTGTAAACAAACTTGCTTAATATAACGCCTTCTTCGACATTAATGTAAACTATCTTAGGATTGTTCAAGAAACAATCATCTACATTAATTTTTTTACTATGTGTCAGGTAAAAAACTACCACCAACTGGTGCTTGACAACAACAACAATAACAAAATTCTTTTTTTGGAAACACTCAGACACATATTTATATGTGCAACAAGAGGCAAAATACAGGTACAACCACGTATGTCATAAGTGGGCCTGAAACTGTCTATCATTCTTCTTTAATCCATTTTCTTTACATGTATCGACACAACTTAAGTTTTTTCTTTCTTTCCTATTCATTAAATTTCATGAAAACTTTAATGTTGTGCAGAGATCAACAATTTTTACCTTTATTTTGTCTTCTTTTGTACATACAACAATTATTGGAGGATCTAATATGTTTTCCTTTGTCGTTGACCAATAACAATGAATAGCGTCAAACCAGAATCTAACATACTCTGTAAAAAAAAAAAACGGTCATTATACAAGTGAAAAAACCTGCAGCAAATACATAAGAAAAGTCAGGTAAAGTTAATCTTGATAAAAATGTCTACTTTTACAAACGTCATGACACATGTTGCCAATAATAAGGAAGGATAGACAAAGTAGAACATAGGTATATATGAAAAAAGTATTGAATATTTAACAATTCAAATTCGGTACTTGCTTGTCAGTACAACGACTTTTCTGTTGACGTCTTTGTTATATTCTTTTAACTAGTAAGTAGGTTGTGTTGAATGTCTTTAATGTTCGTTTAATCTATTTTTGCTACGTGATCCCAATCATTGTCACACTACCTTTATATATGTCTGTTTTGGTTGCTGGTTGCTGACACAATTTTATCAATATAACACAACTA
Organism: Mytilus edulis; assembly: GCA_019925275.1. NCBI lineage: Eukaryota > Metazoa > Mollusca > Bivalvia > Mytilida > Mytilidae > Mytilus > Mytilus edulis. Next base: position 68,459,812 of record CM034360.1, read on the forward strand.
TAAACAACTGTCATACAATTTCTAAGTTATTTGTTAATCCATCTTTGAGTGCGGTATTTTTAATATAATTTGTGTACATCAATGCATCTAGCGAAAGAATGTATCACTGACAATTGATTACTCAAGCGTCTTCCATATCACTATTCAGAAGGTTTACTAAATTTTTATCGGTATAAGGCCATCATTTGTCAATATAAATCAACATGCAGACATCGTATACGTGTATATATTCCCGTCCTTGCATTTCCTATCATGATTTTCTTGATAGAGGGTTCCTCACAAGAAAGCTATTAAACCAAGAGTTCCAAATGGTGAACTTGAAATCATCCCTTCGTAAATTTTACGAACGCCATCACGAGTTGGTTGACCGTTATAGAATAACCGATTCACAAATGATATCTGATATGTTCCTTACGTCGTAACTACAATCCCTTCCCTTTCATAAATGTGACCTACCGAATCAGACTATTTACCGGATTTGTTATCACATAAGCAACACGACGATTGCCACATGTGGAGTAGGATCTGTTTACCCGTCCGGAGCACCTGAGATCACCCCTAGTTTTTTGGTGGGGTTCGTGTTGTTTATATTTTAGTTTTCTATGTTGTGTCATGTGTGCTGTTGTTTGTTTGTCTTTTTCATTTTTAGCAATGGCGTTGTCAGTTTGTTTTAGATATATGAGTTTGACTGTCCCTTTGGTATCTTTCGTCCCTCTTTAAAGGTGATTCACATCCAATCTTTTCTGGTAATATTCTTCACAAAGCAAAGAAATGTCGACATTCAACTAAAAACTTTAACAAATCCCTTTAACTGACATTTATATGGTTCACTACTGACCCCCTACGACACCCTATGGATTTTATTCACCCTTAATGGTTCGTAGGGGGTCAGTAGTTAACCGTATAACAAATTTATCGCACGTTGGTTGTTTTCTGCTCTGGATTTTTCTGCTGCGCTAGGTTGAAAAATAGATAATAAAACACAACCATTAACGCGTCATGAGCCCCCTATGAAATTTACTAACCCCCTACGGTCACCACGTGACGGCTTTTAACCAATCACAACGTGATATTTTACCCGCGGTGCGATAAGATAAAATATGATACTGTTGTCTGGTTAAATAAGATGGAATACTTTGTCTTTAATATTGGTTCACTTATAGGATCTTTGCATCGGAAATAAACACATGTATTCTAAAACTAGTTGTTTAGATGACACAGGTTATGTTTCTTCTCATTATATGTTAAACTCGAACGAGGGATTGTGCTTGATAGTCATAGGATGAAGACCTAATCCTTCAATCAGTTTAATTGAGGTTTGGACCTGGCATGTCAGTAACTGCTAGTAGTCCTTTGTAAATGTATGTATAATTGTCTTTTTGTTTAGTTTCCTTTGTTACATATTCTTGCATTGGACTCAGACTACTTTAAAGTGCGTTTTACTGTGCGTATTGCTGTGTGTTTTTGTCTTTTTTTTTTAATTGGCTAAAGGTATAGGGGAAGGTTGAGATCTCTTCATCAATGTAGATCTTGATTTAGATTTCCAATTCAAAACTAGAAGAATTTATCTAAATTCTATACCAAAACTTACGTGCTGTGTCTTTAAAATCAATCCATAACTGATCAGCATAACTGGATTCTAAACTATCTGTCACCAGTAGAAAAACAGCACATTTTGATAAAAAGACTTGATGTGTAGCATAAAAATCTTTCTGACCTGCAAAATCCCACAATGCACAGAGCGCCAACTTATCATGCGATTCATCTGCATTCAGATGAAGACATGATTCCATAATAGAAGATACCATGTGAACTATATTCTCATCATTTTCTGGAACTGTTTCATTTTCCACTTCATTTTTTGTTATTTGAATGTCTTCGAACTCTTCAATTTGGTTAGTTTTAACTGATTCTTGATTTAGATTGTTTTCTTTTATTTTAACGTTTGCCATACTTTCGTTGTTGAAATAATTTTTGTGTTCCTCTTTTATTTCATCTACAGATGTGCCATCAATATCTGAGCTTTCTTCTTCCATGTTGCTAGTTCTCACATTATAGCTGTTTTCATTAATTTCTAGATCATATGTGTCACCCTGACTACCTACTACCATCTGATTGTCATGAGTTATTTTATCCTGTAGGACAAAAGTATGATCACTACCAGTTTGTATGTCCTCTGCGCTGAAACTTGGCATCCCTTGAACAAAAGAACTGGTTTCAAAATTTTGTCCAGATGCTTCATATTCATTCACTGTCTTCTCTGTAAACATCTGTTGTATTAATCTAGCTAGATCGTGATCTGTCTCTGCCAGAAGAATATAGAGAATAACACGTTTGAATACAGAGAATGAATACGTTTAAGTCGGAAAACATCAAAAAATTGAGAGTGAATATGTAGATGTATGATTGACATATTATTTTCAATGTCTTTCTTCAAGTACAGCATACAGTCGTAAGTAAATATATAAAAATATATAAAAAAAAAGTTATGAAAGTGGACAATAATTCTTACATAGAGATATGAATCAGAAGTATTAGACGCAATAAGGCAACTCTCCATCCAAAGTTAAAAACAATACAAGTATAGGTTTACGTATACTGAAACACAATGTCAACACGGAGCCCTGACTAAAACAAAACAACAAAATGTAAAGAGATCAAAGATGACTATTTAAAATCAATTAAAACATGATACAAAAATGTATATATAAGACAAACGAGCAATAATTAAGAACCCCGTCAACAAAGGACAACAAATGAACAAAAAAGGGGCGAAAGATACCAGAGGGACAGTCAAACTCATAAATCGAAAACAAACTGACAAACCATGAATAAAAACTTAAAAAGACAAACAGACAAACAAAAGTATACATGACACAACATAGAAAACTAAAGAATAAGCAACACAAAAACCAGAAAACCTTTGGATGATCTCAGATGCTCCGGAAGGGTAAGCAGATCCTGCTCCAAATGTGGCACATGTTATGTTGCTCATGTTATCACACATTCGGTAATTAGTCTAATTTGGTAGGTCACATTCCTGAAAGGGAAGGTAATTGTAGTTACGACGTAAGGAACATATCCGATATCATCTGTGACGGTCAACCAACTCGTGATGGCGTCAGTAAAATTTACGAAGGATGATTTTTAACTTCACTATTTGAAACTCTTGGTTAAATTGCTTCCTTGTAAGCAGCAATACTCTATCAAAAAAGCATGATAGGAAATACAAACATGGGAAAAGGGAATATCGTATCAATTGGGAGATATATACCCCGTATGCAGGTGCGGCTGGAATGTTGCTTCTTAGAAATGGAAAGTTTACAATCGGAAAGCTGACATCATCTCTCTTGTCGTAAAGTTTTGATTTCAATCGACCCTCATTGTCAATTTTCTTGCTAAGTAAGACTTATAATAATAAAGAAACAAGTCGAAAAGAAGAGGAGCACAATTGGTTCCTATTGGAATGCCGACAGTCTGTTGAAAAACATATCCTCTGAACGTAACAAATATGTTGTCAATCAAGAAATCAAGCATCTTGAAAATGTCAGTGTTAGAGAATTTTCCGTTTGAATCAGAGTGATCCTTTACAAAAGAGGATTTATCCCTCCCTAAGACAAGATTCTTGTATCTACATTTCTCTCGCGACTTAGAACAGGTGCATAAAAATGAAGAGGGTTTAAACATTTGAACAAACGCCAAATGTTTCATGCATTACATAACAACAATTTGAGCGGGTAGATCTTGGTATCCGAGATTATGCATACACTTGTATTGACAGCACATATGTATTTTAACATACCGGTTATTGGACATATAACAGTAATTAAGGGATTAATGTTGTTTATGTTTGGTTTAAAACTGCATCTACATTGTACACATCGACTCTATCATGCATTGAATCATTATAAATGGATTATTATATTTCCTCTAAGAATTGAAAATCAAATTTGAAAAGGTAAAAATGTTCATTCCAACATGAAATTATTTGAAAAAAAAATAATAGAAGGTTGATGGATCAATTAAATGAAACTAATATTGGTAGCGTTAGGAAATTAAAAGACAAACGAAAAGTAAACCAAAAAATTTACTGTCTAATGCTAATCACAAATCTGTACTTAATTGTACGTCATAGGTTTTCAAGTTATGTCTGTAATGTTTTAAAAGACTTAAGACTCAAACAACCTGGATTACTATTGTAGTATACTACAATCAAAAAATGGTACTGATATGAAGTAACGTATTGAATGTTTGTAATATGATCATTTATTCTTGACAGCTATTTCAAACCCAACTACATCTAATGAACATACATTTCTAAATATAATAAAGATTCTTTTTTTAAAGTCATTTTATACTTCTTTGTCCAATAAATAATTACTTTAAAATTTCAAACTTGTTGATCGACATATATACATGTACATGCCGCGATCATTTGAGAAGTTTTTTTCAAATTTGAAGGCGGATAAAAAAGTTACAATGTATCAAACGCATTTGAAAAATGTATTGATATGATAGAAAATACAGATTGGTGTTTGGTAAATAAAATCATTACATTTTTATGTTATTATAATTCACCTTGTTAGCCTTGGATTTACGATTCAGTTTTTGACAAAAAGTTGTTCAAACGGAAATTGCATAGTGTCTAGATATTAGAGGTTTTGTATAGTTTTATCTCGTCAATTGCGGTAGATTCATCGTTGCTGATCATTAAAAAAAAATACCGAGCTCTAAAGAAAATTCAAAATAATTTCTGAAACGTGCGAAAACATATACATGTCCCTAACCTGAATAAAATATGTTTACATATATTTATAAAGATGTGATGTCAGTGCCAATGACACAACTCTTCATACCAGTCACAATCTATAGTAAACCATCGAACATAAACGCTTAGCTATCAACAAAATCAATGAAACAACTTTATATACATTCAATCAGTCAATGTACTATTGCCAGTTAATAACAAATTGATTAAAATATAAGTAGGTATGTCAGTGGTGGTTGATGTGGTCAAATAGTTTAGTTATACTAGCCAGTCTCAGATATTAAACGTACATTATTTTCGTGATGAGTCAATACTTTGAATAAAAAGTGGAGAGGTTGGTGCACATTGATGAGGACATAAATTTGTAGTCATTGTATTCCAGTGTTGCTGTCATACAATCCCCTTTAACAACACAAAAACTTGCTGGTTTATTTAGCAGCCATATAGATTTACATACTGAAGTTCAAATACTGTCAAGTTTTAGTTGATTTGGTCCTATAGTTTTAAAAATATGCCGTTCTGCGGCATTCTAATATCATTTTAACAGTATTTCAAAAAATACTACTGATAATAGATATTGAATCATGACTTAACTATTGGATGCGGAACAATATTTTCAGTAATTTCTACCAACATTGCTGCCTTTTGTATTACATAATCTGTCCTGACAAAAACTATTTCTTATTTCTTATATGGTTCTATAATATGTATTAATGTTCATAATAAAGTGCAGATAGTGTAAGTTCTGGTTGATGCGGCCAAATGATTGTATTAAAGGAACTAGCCCGAAGGCGAAAAAAGCTACCATTTTTTTAGTCAATATTTTGAATAAAAAATAACAGATTGGAACTCTGTATTGATCTGGACAACAAATTGTAATCATGGTGTCCCGATAGTGGTGTCATTAGTATTATACAATCCATCCTGACACAATAAATATCAAAACTTACTAATTTATTATGTTGCGATATAAATTCACATAATTTAGTGCAAGTATTGTCATTTTTGGTTGATGCTGTCAAATAATTTTGTTTTAGGACCATTTTCATATTCAATTATAAGAACAAAATCGATAACATTAAATTGTAATGTATAGTCCAGACTAAACTCGTTAAAAGCAATGACAAAATTGTAGTAATTAAACTAAAGTCACACTTTTGGAATTTTTCGTGATATTTTAAATTAAATGAATTCATTTTACAAAATCATGACAAAATAGCTTCTTACTATAGCATGGGCTCCACTTCCCATCTTTAACATTAATATTGCATTTCTTTATGTCGATACCATCTGTACTTTGGGAAAAAGATGACTGTTCTTTTGTCCCCGACAGTAATCTACGCATCAGACTTGTTTTCCCGACTCCATTTTTTCCAATGAAAATAACTCTTGCAGAATAATGTTTGCCGCACTCTTCGTTTTGAAACAGATCATGTATTGCGTCATTTGTTAGTGACGATGGAGGTAATGGTGGTAGAGGCTCTTAAAACAAATAAGAAATAAATAATTATTTTGCAAAATATAAAAATTTGCAGAAACAACACAATTTTCAAATTTTCCATGATTATATTGAAAAAAATATAATGCAATTTGGGAAACTAAGACATCCCACTTTTAAACTCATCTAGCTTTTTGGGAGTTCACAGTAGCTATGAGGTTGTTAACAGGAATATTGATATTTTCTGGCAATTTGTAGTAACTGTTTTTATTACTTTTTGCTGTTTTATGATGTCTTTGTTTACAAACCTCCTCTGTAACAAGTATTCTACAGTATGCTTATTTTATCTGTGGTGAATGTTCTTGGGTTTGTTTGTTATGTATTGCTGTCAAATAGTTTTGTCATATTAGAAGGTAATTTTACATATACGCGGACGGTTTGGCTAGCCATAAAACAAGATTCACTCCAACATTTTATTATGTTCCAAGTCAGCCTGTTTTTGTCTTTAAAAAGTAGGACATTTTCAAAAATCAGACTATAGCCAATTCGGAATGTTTACTTTTAACCATTTCAACATAAATATTTCATATCATAATTTTAACAAAATAGTATTTACCGTCATTTTCTTTTTCATTCAGTTGTACGAGTGAACTTTCCACGGCGCCAATAATGTTACTAGCGTTGCATTTGTATGTTTCGGATTCAAGTTCCTCGGATGTTTCAAAGATAATTGTCCTCAGTCCTTTGCCGTTCGATGTCATACTTGACTTTTTTTCCAAGCATTCGTTATTCGGAAGAAGTTCACACCATACAGCAGACGTAAGTGGTAAAAGAGACCAAACTTTACATTTCAATACAGTTGTTTTCCCTCCTTGATCATATGTGATAGTTTCTTGAGAAAGAATTGTTGGTGGGACTGAAAATCAAATATAAATGTTAGTGCATTCTGAATGTTCTGTTTTTAAAATATGTAATAAGGAGATGAGACACATCAAGAAGTCACAAGACTGTTTGAAATAACACGATATAAAGTTTACGAATATACATGCTTTCAGTTCCACTTACATATCATGACTTAATTCACTAGTTACCCGAATTCAACTTGATCGGACAAAAACGCATAAACGCTGTTTAAATGAGATTAATCGTCATTTGATAAAGGTTGACAAAAATTAAAAATCATTTTTAATTTATTTCAATGCATATCAAATCATTTTAATGCCAGTCAAATAGATTCGCTTGCAGTCGTTCAATTTAATTCAAGTTGGTGGTAAATTACGTCAAACAAATAGGCGACGCCCCCGTTAAACTATTTCAAACTGGTATTGATTCGTTTTAAAACGAGTTGAGACCCGAGCTTTTAACAGGTAAATCACTCAAGCAAAACAACATCGATGTATCTTTCGTTTATTTGTTTCAAACTTTATCGACTTATATATATAAATGCGTGTATTCTTACTAAAGTCACATACTTCACAATTTAAACAAATGAATGATCAATACACGTAACGTATAAGGAATTTAAAGGAAAACATTAAAATATTGATGCACGGTTTAGAAAATGCAAAACTTGTGAATCTGTTAAAAATAAGATAGTTAGATGTTTAACATAATTTTAATTTGCCCAAATGCAGTAGATCTTTATCTCACATATTCGTTTCAAAACTTGCTGAGTGCTATGAAAACTCGTGACATGTAAGTATGATCCATTGAAATGACTTGCGAAACTTTATGTATTCCTGTTTCTCTTTTTCTGTCTTACTATAGTGTACTCGTAAATTAAATATAGACACGGAAATTAAAGTAACTTACAAAAATTATTTATTTTTAACATAGTTTAAATCGATGTTTCTTATATTTCGGTCAACAACAAATATTCCGGCGTTAATTGTGGAAAAGCAGCAAAATACGAAAATTGTGAATTGTGGTTCCGATTCTGTAAAGGGATTATTGTGCTGTCATGCACCGTGGCGTACAAAAAGTCTTGCTATCAATGAACATGTATTCTGTTTATATGAGATAAATTTTATTCTGCGATAACGATGGGTAGGTTGATTTAGTTTAACGACATTGACTTGCTTTAAGTCGACATTCTTTTACGTCTAATGCATTTAGAAAAAAACGTATATTTACGTTTAGGGCATTTAAGGATGTACTTAGGTGAGGTTAGGTGAAAATTAATAAATTAAGAAGTTAAAATTGATACTATAACCTGTAAGAGCATCAATTAAGGATAAATATAAGCTAAAACTATTTATAGGTCATGGACCTCCTTTTCAAGATATTTCAGATTTAAAATATTGCGGGAAAAGGCTGACTCGGACTTTTACCTTATATTTGCATTGGTATTATCGGGTTTCAAAACAAAAGAAAGAAAATTAAGAATCTTCTAAAATTTTGGTAAATAAAAAAAAAATGGGTGTTATGGGGCAAAATATTTTACATTGTGTTGTATGGAAAAACACCAAGGAGTCCGAACATTTGACACAAATTTTAAAACCTCACCTAAGTACATCCTTAATATAAGTCTACCTACCAAATTAAAATCAACATCAACATTATTAAAAAAAAACAAGAATGGAAAAGAAACAACTATGCATTGTTGCTCTGATAGAATTTTTATTTACTGTATTTAAGCGGTAATTTCTAAATAAAAATGTATTGTCGTAGAAATAAAATATTTCATTTAGATGCTTTCGTTGAAGTTCGCGTTACATATCAAAATAAATTTTATTGGTCGGAACAATTGCAAACTTTAAATCCAGGTGTTCTCATCGAGGTCCGCGTTCATGTTTCAATTCAATACGCAATATTTCATCTAGGTGCTTTCGTTGAAGTTCGCGTTACATAGTAAAATGAATTCCATTGGTCGGAACAATTGCAAACTTTTAATCCAGGTGTTCTCATCAAGGTACGCTTTCGTGTTTCAATTCAATACACAATACGGTGAAAAAGATAACACTCTCTGGATTCTATACTGTACATAACTGCAAAACATGAACACTTGCAATTCATTACACACAAATATGTTACAACAATACATTAATATTATAGATTCTAGTTATGCATACATAGTTATACATATATTTTTTTCTAGAACTTAAGTTTAAAAGTCTTTATAAGTGAAGGTGCTATCTTTAGTCAAATTCAATATACAAAGAATCACAATTTACCAAGGACTTACGTGCCGCGGTATAATTGTATTAATGTATATACCATGTACGGGAATATGTCGGACCTCTTCTAGGATTTGCATATTTGGAAAAGTCAGATATGTCTATCCAAGAGTATATGATACTTACAGTTTTCATGTATAAAAAAACAAACACATCTTCCTATCAAATGATTTAATTTATATAAACAAAGAAGACCAAGTTACAAATAATGGAATAATAAGCTCACATATATTTTTCTTCGTACTATAAATTTACAACAAGATAATCAAGATAATTAAATACACACTATAGGTCAGATTTAATTACAAGATTAAATTTAAAGAAAAACAAAAACTCACAAATTTCTATAATATAAATATATAATTAAGGGTAATACATTTCAAGTAATGATAATTTCAAAACATTTACTTGAAATGTAAATATAAGGTAATCTGGCGCAATACCCGCAAGGGTAGTCGCCATTAAATTCTATTAAGTAGTAGTAAAAAAAAATCAAATTTAAACTGTACGACGTCCGATTAAACAAATAAAATTTAGAGGCACAGCACTTTTACGATTCTTCCAACACAACAAAAGTATCTATCTTTTTCGCCAATGCAAATTATTACTATTTATATTAGAACAAGGATTTGTATACTATGCAATTTATTGAGACAGTAACATTAATATATATAATTGTATTCGCACCCTTTCATTTAAGGTAATTAAATCCAAATAACTAAATAAAATTAATTGTATATTTAAGGAATGACTGTAATATTTTTTCTGTCTATGAAGAAATAACATAAAAAATTTGGTGCACACTGAATAACGCGCGTAGCGGTTTATTTAACAGTGTGCACCACATTTTTTATGTTATTTCGAATAGACAGAAAACATATTACAGTCTTTTCTTATAACTTAATTCTAAATTCCATTCTAAACCGTAGAAAACCATTAAAAAACGTTGATGACGTCACGGTCACATGACTAAATTATGTCTATGGGCTCATAACAAAATAACGTCAGCCAATCAGAAGACGCGTTACATCCAAAATTAAATTATTTAAAGATATTAACTAAAAGAATTGCTTCGATATTTCTATAATCAATCAATAAATTTATGATGCAAACGAAACTTTAATAAATAATTATCGTTTGTAGTTTTTCAAAATAACTATTATATCTGATAAAAATGGGAAAATAAATCTATTGGATAAAAACTACCGATTTTTCTATGGGACAAAATTTATCCTTATTGGAATCAAATTTGTAATATGGATTCATACAGGACAAAACATATCCTGAGTAACGGAACGAAACAAAAAAAAAACATGGTAAAATAAAATCCGTCATTCTTTTAGAATAGTTCTCGAAGGTTAACATATAGTCATATAATGCAGCGACTCTGTGGGATTGCGACGTTAAAGACGTAATATCTGCCACTGAACATGTACAAAATGAGAAAAAAATGAACTTTCTTACAACTGCCGAGGCAGACAAGTCAAATAATAGTAGATAGCTATGAAGCAAAGATTGCATTTTGTTTCAAACTGATATATATGTGCATGAAATAAAAATTTCCATCATATTTAATTTCGGGTATTTACGATTACGAAAGCGTGTTGAACGCGACGTTCGGTAAAGACGGCCGTTTTTTAGCAGCACTGGATAGCATATTTCGTCTGTTCTCGCTTCAAACCAATCCATCTTAAATACACCAGATATTACTAAAATAAAACTATTTTAGCAATGAATTTTTTAGGTAGGTATTAAGCTTCAATTCGACCATTAACTACCGTAAATTTTCGTTTTTTTTTTTAAGTATTACGAAAAATCTGTTATAATCCCTGACCTTCCAGACGCTTATATACTTCGTTCATTCGATTGTATGGAATTTTTTTTTTAGAAACCGGTCTTTTAATGCCTTAAACAATTAAAAGATAAAAGCGATTTCTGTTTGAAGAAACGAATGCCATTCTAAAAAAAGAACGTTTTCGCTGTTTACGTCGTCCTGATGCAAACGTCAAAGCTGAAATAAAAATTACTCTGAGATTACCCTAACAATATTTCGCTAGCTGTGCTTAGGACTAAATTTATAAATCGTTCATTTGCAAGCACAAAAAAAAATAATTATGCAAAACAAGTGATAAAACTTCCCAATTTAAAACAGGAAACCAAAGTACTATAGTCTAATAAGGTTCTGTATTTATTTAAAAACAATCTCCATCCAACTTCAGAGTATGACGTAAATCGATTTGTTTACTATAGCTAAGCAACCAACAGACAAAATAAATCTTGCCTCCCCGATAAAGACTATATATTTAAAGACACGGAATAAAAGATAAGGAAAGGATAGCATGTTACATTGGTTACAAACACATTTATGCAAACATGAAGCAGCTGTTTCTTGACTGAACTGGTCAGTGGTAATACAAAACCGGGGTTTTAAAAAAAATGAAGAAAAAGAAGCAGACATTTTAGATTTATAAAAAAGCAAATCAGAAATAGTGTTTACATGTAACTGAATTTGAAAGAAAAGAAATTATAAAAAATATAGTCTATAATATGTAAATATTTATTTAAAAAAGCTAACATTAAAATGAAAGTAAAATATGTGATACTTAAGAACATTGGACGGGGCCGTAACAGCCTCATGTTGGAAATTAAAAAAAATTGAAACAAAAGCTTGTTTTCATCATTGTTTATTGTTTCACGGCGAATGTCTTACAAGAAGCAAACTCCCATTAGTCCGGTGTCGCCCCTGCATGTTTTGCGTGATCCATGCACGTTTCTGATTTGCTTTAAGTTTTTAATTTTGATCATCTTTTGTTGTTACTTATGTGTCTTATCTGTACCCCATGACCCGGATTTGTCTTTTGTTCATTTATTGTCCTACTTTATGACTTTAATCTAAGTGTTAATTGCCATTTGTAGTTGGGAAAGGAGAGGACATGCAACCACTTGTACAGATAAACGACAGAATTACCATATAAGCATTTATAGTCAACACAATCAGAAAGAGTTCTCATCGTCGGACGGGGAATATGAAGGCTTCCAAGAATGAACAAGTGACATGTCTAACTCTTAACAGTTAGAAAACGGACTATCGACATCGACCGCTTGTTCTTCATATTTGAAACTGCATGCATATACGTATACGTATACGTTTATTATAGTGATGAGTTCTTGCGTCTGACGAAAACTAAATTCCTGCATGGTTATATCTTGACATACGTTTATATTGGTTTGGTAGGTGATTTCTTAAAATCGTTATTTAAAAATCCTGTTTGTGAGATGTAGATTCATTTCAATACCGAAATTTCGTCTATATATTAAGTTTCACAAGTGTATAACACGGGAAGCTCTGAATGTACATTACTCCCATTTTGTTTGGATGTGAACCATCGATGTTTACAGCAATATCAAAGAATAAGATGATGATGTTAGAAAGAACTATGGGAGTCATGTAGCAAATATTACATGCATATTGGACCATGAGTTGTCAATCTATGAACAGATTTCCAATACCACCATATTATTGAGAAAGAATGTTTACATGCTATACTCTCGTAAGAGTATTACAGGGTTCTTGTGTCGTTCACCTTAACCACACATCTTTTTAACGATGTTTAAAAAACGACAGAACCAATTTAATGTCATATTTCCCTACTTTTAAATATAACTATAAGTCTTTTATCTGGCAAGAATACCCCTATTTAGCGGAAAAGCAGTTTATTCTATTTTCTGTTATTGAATACCAAGAAAGAAAATAAATCCCGAAATTAATTGAAACTTTGATACTCTATAGTCTTCCAGAAAAATCTTCACATCCCTTGGGGATAATTAGTGTACGCCCAGTGGCATTTATAACATGCATGTCGGAACAGGAAATTTGGCATAATGTACTTTCAGAATCATGTTCACATTATCATACATTATACCCAACAATTGTGATGACGAATTCCTTCCTTTGTTCGAGAACAATCTTATTGAAATAGAAATATGTGATTTTACTATGTCGATAACTTCGATGAACCAAAGCAAGTTAATTATCGACCTGTTTTTAATTCAAATTGGTTCTTTTCTTCTGCTTCGTCCATCAACATCCCATGATAACATACTGTTGTCATACGAGGACTTGTCTTTTTACAAAACTTTTAACCCAAATTAAACAAAACATATGTTTCTTTCTTATGTTCAATGTAAAACTGTATATAATTTTAAATTGCAACTATCTATAGTTCCGTAACTTTCTATCCAGGAATACAAACGAATGGTCGATAAGTGCGTATATTTTTGTTAAATCAATTTTTCTTGTAGGTTTCAAACTGTCCTTCACTTTTGACAACGAGTACTTACATTTCCCAAAATTTACCCCTTGGAAAAAATGTGTAAACAGATTTTTATTTTATCAAATCTTTTTTTTTTTTGGAATTATTTAGATTTTTATAAATAATATTCTTTACACCAGAAATGGTTTTTTTTTATAAACAAGCGTAAGAGTAGTAATGACTAGTATATCACTATCGGACACGCAAGACAGAGATGTATATTATACACCTGATAGTTCAAAATGGAAAGTTTCAAGTTATCGGTCGTGTACACCGATCAATACCCTCAGAAGTGAAACGATGCGTGAACCTGCAAGTCCGACAAGAAATCGCTTGAATACCTGAACGTGTCCCCTCACAATACATATGGGAGTAATACCTTTAGCCATGCTGGTGATCAGACAAGGGAAGGTCCGAATTTATTTAAATAAGTTTATTATATAAAATAATTATGAACAAATTAGATTTTCGAATACAATTTTAACGGAACACTTATTTATGACTTTGAACTATGACTTTTTCACCAATTCGCATATAAACAGTTAAAAAAGACAGACCTTGGTTACTTAAACAAAAAAAAACATTTTCTGTAGTTAGTCGGATAAAACAATCGTACGATTGACACGATATCGACACGCGATTACGACTATATAAGGCTACTGTGGTTTTGGTCCTTTGTGTTTCATAGACATATCGTGGTTAAAAACGGAGAGGATGGTCAAAATGACGACACGCAAGGAATTGATACTCTAAATTTAAAATCGATGGTGATCTCTTGTATAGCAGAATAAAACTTTAATTTTAATATCTATGAATTTGAGCATTTTTATACAGAATAGACATAATATTAATTTTCGATTTTTTTACGGAGTTTAAGTAATATGTATAATGGTAAATTGAAATTTTGGAAAAACATATATATATTCATGAATCCCATGCAGATGATTTGGGTCAAAGGTCAAACATATAAATGAAATCTTTGGTCCTATTATATTTTTACTATCTAAATACATTTTAAATAATACATTCTTTTTGTGTATTTATTTAATGTTTACTTTTATTTAATTTGTCAAAACGTATTTATTTTGGTTTAAATGAAAATAAAGAACAGAGAATAAAAACACTGTTAAAGAGAAAATACATATTTGTGTTAAATACGCCTCAGTTTGTTAATTCAAGTTTGACAACAACTTAATCCGTAATCCACATTTAGCTGACAACCGGCTTGTTTATTGTATTTTCTCAATGGAATACCCTCGCTGAGAAAAGGGAGACATATATGTTATTTGTAATGGTATTTATCAAAACTTAAACGATTGAAAATATCTAAGTAGAATATGAATTTGCCAAATATATATTTAATTCAGAGTGTAGTTGGTTATAGGTAAAGGGTGTCAGTCAATAGTTACAATAGTTCTATGTCATTAAAAAAATCACAATTCCACTCTATTCTTTTTTATTATGCATATTTTATTCGTCATAAACATGCATGGACTATTTGTCACTGGGCGTTTAGCAACCATAAATCATTTAATCTATTCTTTATATTTTCCATCTCTTTATTCTATATTTTCAAGTGCTTATCCCATTATCTATACTATTAAACGAGAAGACCTCATTTTGGGTGTCGCTTCTCTTCCTTCCTCGATAAATTAATCGTCATGCCTCTGTGTTCTATAGGTAACATGCATAGTCGCATTTGTCATCCATTCGTATGATAATTCATTTTGTGTTATTTTTAGAGAAAAACGACAAAAAAGGAGTCCGGATAATGATTCCGTCATCAGACTGACTTTTAGTCATAGACAAGACTTCCGGTTTGAAACATCACAAGTACAACCAATCGTTTAATAGATAACAAAAATGAAAAATAAATAAGCCAATCAGAGCGTTCTCTATAAACTGTTGTTTAGATCGCAAGAACCACAACTATTATATCTCTTTAGAGAGGACAATTATTTTTCGCGTTTATCTACATGTGAACCACGATTATACTTCTTTCATATATAGAGACTCTCTGTTTTCTGTCTACTGTCTTCTTTGAAATTTTTATTATTTAAGGGTCATACCAGTTGCATATATATTAAAATAAGTAAAGTACAACCGATCGTTTGATAGATAACAAAAATGAAAAATAAATAAGCCAATCAGAGCGTTTTCCATATCGTGGTGTTTAGATCGCAAAAACCACAACTATTATACCTCCTTAGAGAGGACAATTGTTGTTCGCGAACTACGATTATACTACTTTAATATATAGAGACTCTCTGTATTCTGTCTACTGTTTTCTTTGAAATGTTTACTATTTCAGGGGTCATACCAGTTGCGTTGCATATATATTAAAAGAAACAAGAATGTGTCCATAGTACACGGACGCCACATCGGCACTATATTTACTAAGTTTCGAGTTGATTGGACTTCAACTTCATTAAAAACTACCTCGACCAAAAACTTTAGCCTTAATCGGGACGGACGAACGAACGAACGAACGAACGAACGAACGGATGCACAGACTAGAAAACATAATGCCCATAAGTGGGTAATAAATATTTATTGTTGAAAGTGAAAGTAGTGATTTGGAGTCATGACCTCTTTTCGGGACGTCGGGATCGGGTGTTTTTAAGCTCGGGATTTGGGGATTGATCCTTACTGGATCCGGGAATATATTTTTCGGTTTCGGGATTTCGGGATATAAATTTCTTTAAATTCTGCATCTTGGGACTTTATGGTTTTTATTTTGGGATCAGGACCCCTCCGACACCCCCTTAAATTAGCCTTTGTCGGTCTTAGTCATTTTTATAAGATTCATATCCTTCCATTTGCATGTCTATAAGGCCCTCAAAAGAAAAAGCACTGATGGATTGTCATAGAAGCATATTTTATTAGACTAATAATGGTCAGTTATAAATAAGCAGTTACATTTATTTCATGTTTGAAGCTGTGCAAATTTTTAATTTAATTTGACTTTTACCAAAAGATGCATTGTAGCAAAGGTGAAAAAATTATTGTGATCTGAAGCCAGAAACACGAAAATAATTTAATTTAACAGAGAGGAAACAAATATCAGACTTTTGAAAAAGGGAGAGGGCTTTTGATACCTTTTATGAAATTCTCCATACATTATATCTGTTACAAAAAATCATCCTACAACAGTTCACAAGCTGTATATGCCCGCGATTTCGCGGGTGTGTTCTAGTTATCTTTATTTCTGTAAACCCCAATTATTTACACATGAATGGTGATCCTTTCATAGCCTCATATATGTACATGTATACATGGTATTTGGAACAGAAAAAAAAAGATACCGTCGTATATTTAAAAAAAATGAGAATGAAAATGGGGAATGTGTCAAAGAGACAATAACCCGACCATAGAGCAGACAAAAGCCAAAGGTCTCCGATCGGTCTCCAATGTAGCGAGAAACTAATGCCTACATGTATATACATGCATGCATTACTCACGGTATTCATATGATTGGACCTATAGATGCATATACGTGTACATGTTTCAGATTGTGTTATAAAGAATTTCCTATAAAGAGCAGAAGCATTTTAATTGAATGCCTAACCAATCTTTCTTTCTTGTTGAAGAGGTTTGGGGGAGGGGGGTTGGTGTCGTGATTTTTGGAAATAAAACATTTAAACATTTGTTTGTTTCTTTTCCACATAAGAACAAAATGCGACATTTAGTTCATCTTGTATGAACAAAACGTTTGTTGTTGAATAAATTCACAAAAGGGTCAGCTTCAAAATATAAAAAAAATGCAAGAAATCGTAATGCGAGATTTTTGGAAGGCATGCATATCGGTACTACTTGCCACTTAGCATTTATTTATACATATTCATTTAGAAAAAAAGATTTAATTTATAATTTTTTGTTGATCAGAAGATTTCACCTGTTAATCTATACATACTAATCCATACACACAGGTGTCAATATCTACAAATCTACCGATAAGTGGTCATAAAAAAGGTGAAATAGTGTATTTTATAATAAAAAAAAATATATATATGGATGAATAGATAAATTTATTTTATAAAATTCCAATCCTTTAATAATGAGGCACTATTGTATACTTATAAAACTGCTCAACATTTATTTTGTTATCTCGGGTAGAAAACTTACAATATAGTTTATCCTTTTGAAACATGAACGCGGACCCCAATGAGAACACCTTGGATTGAAAGATTGTAAATCTACTGACCAATGAAATGCTTTGGATTTAGAACGTGGACGTCAACGAGAACACCTAGATCGAAAACACACTATCATCTCTTGACCGTCGAACAGATAGCGAGAATCGTTGAATTGTAAATTATTCAATTTAGAAAGGAAAATTTTATTTGAAAAACAATAAAGTTAAATGTTACTGATTTATCACTTAAAAATTTACTAAAAGTTATAATTTTGCCCCCATTTATGAATATGTGTTGAGTTCCAAAAGACTAAATTATGTCAACATTACGTAGCAATTTTTTAGATTTTATTATTTTTTATCTGAACTAAATTCAAATGCTGTATTTTGTTTAACCTTTTATATATAATTTATATAAAAAAATAGGGTCTACCTATATTAGGAAAAATTAATTTTCTGCCCCAGGATGAAAATTGTTAAATTTGTTAATGAATATTTTCAATAGTTAAAGACTTTTATGATATATTCATCTACATCAAAACCCCAGGATAGCTACCTTCACTATATAGAAAGAAATACACAAAAGAAACTCTTTGCCTACTCACCAAGAGACGTTACAATGAATATAACGATATCTTTAAATTTTCAACTCGACCGCCATTAATAAAATTGAGAATGGAAATGGGGAATGTGTCAAAGAGACAACAACCCGACCAAATAAAAAACAACAGTAGAGGGTCACCAACAGGTCTTCAATGTAGCGAGAAATTCCCGCACCCGAAAGCGTCCTTCAGCTGGCCCCTAAACAAATATATACTAGTCCAGTGATAATGAACGCCATACTAATTTCCAAATTGTACACAAGAAACTAAAATTAAAATAATACAAGACTAGCAAAGGCCAGAGGCTCCTGACTTGGGACAGGCGCAAAAATGCGGCGGGGTTAAACATGTTTGTGAGATCTCAACCCTCCCCCTATACCTCTAACCAATGTAGTAAAGTAAACGCATAACAATACGCACATTAAAATTCAGTTCAAGAGAAATCCGAGTCTGATGTCAGAAGATGTAACCAAAGAAAATAAACAAAATGACAATAATACATAAATAACAACAGACTACTAGCAGTTAACTGACATGCCAGCTCCAGACTTCAATTAAACTGACTGAAAGATTATGATTTCATCATATGAACATCAGGCACAATCCTTCCCGTTAGGGGTTTAGTATCATACCATCATAACATATATGAGAAGAACATAACCCGTGTCATGCCAACAACTGTTTTTAAAAAAAATAATGTGTTTAGTTCCGATGCAAAGACCTTATCAGTGACTCAATATTAACGCCAAAATATGCAATCTTTAATGACTTGACAACAGTATCGTAATTATATCCCTTCTTAATAAGTCTATTCAAAGGTTTTGTAAGTTTCTGAAGTGAATACTGACACCTTTGTGCTTTATAAAGAATATTACCATAAAAAATTGGATGTGAAATACCTGAACGTATTAGAAGTCTGCATTTTGAGCTATATTTACGAATGATGTCTTTATACCGATGATAAAATTTAGTAAATGTTTTGACTAGTTTGTGATATTGAAAACCCTGGTGTAATAATTTTTCAGTAATACATTTACTTACGTAGCACTACAGAATTACTTTTCATTACATTCATTTTCATATTTAAGCTGCTAAATTTATTACACTTTTTTAATATTCAAGTATTAATTCATGCTAAGTCATCGACACAACATATAAACAAGTAGATTAGCGGTGCCAACCAGTAGTCACCCCGGCCTGACATGGTAGTCGTGTTATACAGGGTATGAAATTATGTTAAATATTTAACCAGATTGTCGTGTATGTAGCTTGTTTAACAATGGCGTCAGCACAAGTACATCGAATGTACTTACTGGAAAAACAAGCAAGTACAATTCAAACTGGAATCCTTGAACATCCTAGTAAATTTATATAGAAGTATAAAGTCCCGTATTTTATTATAGAAATAAGTTAATATATTTCTATATATATATCCCGGCGAGGGAAGAACCAAAAATTTGCGAAAGCAAATTTACAGATCTAACATTGTTGGGTTGATGTTTAGACGAGTTGTATATATATAACAAATACATGTATATCTCTGCCTATGTGTAGTGACAACTGCAAATTATACATTGTCCATCGAATTTCTTATGATTAGGAAATACCAAGCGTTAGAATATGTATAAAGTGCCTAGAAAATCAACCTAACGATGGTAGAGTAGATTTGATTCGTAACTTCCTCCCCGGCGCTGGAGCTGGAACCTGTACTTTTTATTTTTAACTTCTACGACAACACCGCCTAGCATTGCGCAGAGACCTTATCCCCTTCCTCTAAATCTAGCTGATAAAAAAATAAGCTTTCGTTTCGGGAGGTGTTACCTTGTCGTAGGAATTAAACAAGGATCTCTGATACAATACACGAAGCATTTTTTTTAGTGTACAGAAATGATCATCTACTTATCTCTTCAGTATAATTACAGGATGCTAATCTATTTCTAGAAGCATACAATCAATAAATTAATATATGTATATCTCTGCCTCTGTGTAGTGACAACTGCAAATGATACCTTGTCCATCGGATTTCTTATGATTAAGAACTACCAGACGTTAGAATATGTATATGCAAAAAACTGTTTCATGATATACCCCCCCCCCCCAAAAAAAAAATCCAAATTGTATATATATGTATCTATTTTATTACAGAAATAAGTTAATATATTTTTCTTTATATATATATATCATGAAACAGTTTTTTTGCATATCGGATCTAGACAGTGTCATGTCCTCTGCCTGACTGATCACCAGACAGAGAACAGGTCAATGTCTGGCTCCAGTTTGCAATTAACCTACACTACCATGGTTAGTACACGAATAGTATACACGATTCTCACGGGACCACTGGCTGGGGCAACTTATTAAAACTTAAGTCGAATATTTCAAAAGCAAATAAGTAACATCTGATAAAAAAACAACAAATAATCGACACACTAGGTTCTTGTAAAACTCACAACAAAAGTCAAACAAAAAAAGAAAAAAATATACAAACATTAAGTAGATTCTCTTTTTTTTTTAATTAAAAAAAAACATTAGGAACATATAGGGCGCAATTTCCAGTAGGAAAGTCGTCCTTAAAAAAACCAACAGAACCGATAGCGAGAATTCCAGACTTCTTTTTTTTCTTTTAGTTCAAATAAGGTCAAATGTGGAAGAATACGTGTTGCAGTGCATGCGTGATTGGCAAAGATTTAATCAGATTCGCAAAAATATGTAATAACAATTTAAGTGTTTCTATATACAGATAGTGAATAAAAATATGCATTGCATGTACAGGTTTTGGTTTGAATTTGTGTTAGCCGATCTCTAAAGCCGGCAACAGTAGTGGTAGATATTCACAGTTTTTTTTTGTAAATGAACAAACACTATTACATATACATTTCATATGTGTCTGTTTTTAAACGAGTTTAGACTTAGTGTGTATATATGTATCCGCTGATAATAATTTTATGTTAGATAAACATAATTATTTAAAATCAACAGTTGTATAGCTATCAATAAGTGCATTTTCAAATTCCTTTATTTTTTAGGCTTGACGAAGATCTACATGATTTAACGAATAAATGTAAGAAGATGTGGTGTACTTGCCAATAAATTAGATCACCGTACAGCCTTCAACAACGAGCAAACCTTAACCGCATAAACATTTACAAAATTCCCCACAATTACAAATATGAATTCAAACAATTCAATCGAGAAAACTATCGGACTTATAGATGTACAACACTTATAGAAAAATATACACAACAACGACAACCACTGGTCACAGAAAAGAGGGGTTCAAACCATATGCAGTGTATGTAAAGTGCGGATCCTAAAATACCATTTTCACTGTATATGCCATGCATTTCTGATGTAGAATGGTAAATAAACAGACGAAAAAATTATGATTTTTGAAGATTTGGACCAAGTTATCGAAATGGTCCACATTGAGGCCCAAAGGGTCCGAAATTTAACATTTTTTTTTATTTCATCAAAAATGAAGTCTAGCTTGTATGTTGTGTACATACCTACCCCAAACTGTTCAGGGTTCGACCTCTGCGGTAGAATCAAGGGTGCTCTACAACACGTACATCATGTTCCAATGCAACTTTATCAGTATACGTTTTTGACAGATAAAGTTTGCCCTACACAACTTGACTTGCATTTCAAGCTTTAATGACTTTGGATAATTATGTGTCACATTGTCGTTTCATTTTATACAGTAAAGAACATGCAAGCAACAATCTGAATTTGGATTGTGATCAAATTTATGACGTCATATAGGTTTCTGACAAAAGGAAAATGTGGTCGAAGATCTTAAATCGTATGCGCAATACTGTGCACCTGAAGGTTTCTTCCCGCCCATAACATTTTGTTTTCCTTCTAGGATAAATAACCATCAAACCAAATCCCAGTCTTTCCATTCTGGTAATGAACCTTGTAGTACAATTTAAGAGAGATCAATACACTTGAACACAAGATATTGTCTGGAAACTAGAAAAATGTTTGTTTTGCCATATCTTTTGCCCCTAATTTTTGCATGTTTGGGGCAATTATCCCCGAACCAAATCCCAGTCTTCCCTTTGTGATAATGCAAAAAAAAGATCCAAAAACGTACACACATTCAAGTAATTATCCGGAAACTACAAACATGATTGTTTTTTGTCCCTTTTTGTTCCTTCATTCCTAAACTGTTAGTACCATAACCCCAAAATGAATCCTAACATTCTACTTGTGGTATTGAACACTGTGGTACAATTTCAGAACAATCAAAATTCTTATACACAAGTTATTATCCTGAAACTAAAAACATGCTTCTTTTATGCCCCTTTTTCGTAAACGGTTGGAACCATCATCCCCAACATTATTCCAACCTTCCTTTTGTGGTATTGAACCTTCTTTAAAATTTATATAGATCCATTCACTTAAATCAAAGTTGTCCTGCAACCAAATGAGTCTTCGGACGACGCAGACGATAACGACATCATAGCAATATACGAACCGGAAAAAACATTGCGGGAAAACATTTCAGTTTACAGTTCACACATGTCAATACTGTTGAAAAACGTATAAATGGCCAGCCAGTTTCTATAGACATAAACAAGTTATAAACAGATATAGATATCAAAGTAATCAAATAAGTTTTTCATTTGTTGCAAGTCTAATTATTACATTAATCTACAATAAAAATTCATAGCATTTTCGAAAATTCTACATCAGAAATGAATGCCATACAGTGATAATTCATCGCATCTATAGTGAAAATGGATCGCTTTTAATAACTGATATTCTATGTTATGTTGCTTTTATAACACATATTTGAACTTTAATACTGTTATTTTACATTAAGAAGACACATCATAATGAAAATATGTTAAAATTTAGTTTCAAATCAATTATTTTGGTATTTTCAAAACGTAAACAAATAAAGTATTCCCATGACCCTTTATTCTACAATGAACATACTCGCATACAACAGTGAAAATGAACTGACTGGATTCGCACGTTATATACACTGATATGTCCCAATTGAAAAATAATTTCGTCAAACAATCGGGAGTTCTTATCAACAGAACAATACCTGGATCCGCCACTGTACAGTCTCCTGGCTTGTATACCTGTAGGATAGTCAAAGATAATGGCGTTAAAAAAATATTTTCTCTTTATTTATGTTTTTATTCCATTCAGTTCTTCAATTTATCGATTGATTAATAAAAATATCGAAGCAATTATTTTAGTTAATCTAATTAAATGTCAGTACATTGTATATTGCTATATGGCTGTGAAATTTGGGGATTTAGTTTTTAAACTTGAAAAAATATACCCCAAGCTTTATGTTATATGGAGAGCTAGGCGCTTATCCTATGTCAGTATATGTGGAACACCGTATGGTATCTTTTTGGTCTAACATTTCAAACAGTTCCGAGAGTATATTGACAAATATTCTATATAGATATATTTATAAACTCAACGTATATGGTGGATTTACTTTCGATTGGTTGATTTGTATAAAAAATATCTTGAATAAATATGGATTTTCAAATATTTTGTTAAATCAGAGTAGCTATAGTTTTAATCCAAAAGGGTTAAAGTTGAGCATTAAACAGAGATTTTTTTTACCAATTTCAGCAGACTTAGAAATCAGAAATGGAATATTCTCCCGAAGCATTATGCCTATAATGTTAGAAACTGTTTAAAGAAAACTTTGAATTTGAAGAATATCTAGACTTATTAAGTTATGAGGATAACGTTATGAAGGTTTAGAATTGGAAATCATCGGTTAGAAATCGGTAGATGACGTAGAATTATGAGACAGGACAGGTACTGTGTACTTTGTAACTCTCAAAAGATAGGTTGATGTATTTCACTATATTCTAAACTGCACAGCTCTAACAGAAAGTAGAAGAGCATTTCTTAAATCTTTCTATGTAAGCCGAGTATATGTTTCGAAATTGGGCACTTTATTTATTTAAAAAAATATTGTGTTTTGAAAAATTTGTGTAAATTAATTTGAATTATAAATACAAATCAAACTTATTTTATCGAGGAATAAATTGAATCAGGAACATATATATTGTTAGGTATACTGTTCCCAGATTGACAAATCCTTGTTCTTATATAAATAGTAATAATTTTTCATCGGCGAAAAAGATAGTTACTTTTATTGTGTTGGAAGTTTATTGTGTTGGAAGAATCGTAAAAATGTTGTTATTTTTTAAATTCTATTTATTTACTTGGACATCGTAGAGTTTAAAATTCATTTTTTTTTTACCATATTGGACTTCATATTGTGTATTGAATTGAAACACGAACGCGGACCTCGATGAGAACACCTGGATTGAAAGTTTGCAAACGTTCCGACCAATGGAATTCATTTTACTGTGTAGCGCGAACTTCAACGAAAGCACCTAGCTGAACTATTGTGTATTGAATTGAAACATGAACGCGGACCTCGACGAGAACACCTGGTTTGAAAGTTTGCAATTGTTCCGACCAATGAAATCAATTTTGAAATGTTACGCGAACTTCAACGAAAGCACCTAAATGAAATATTTTATTTCTACGACAATAAATTTTTATTTAGAAATTACCGCTAAAATACAGTAAATAAAAATTCTATCAAAGCAACCAGAGACATAAAATACATTTAATGTATTATATGTCTCTGGAGCAACAATGCATAGTTGTTTCTTTTCCATTCTTGTTTTTTTTTAATAATGTTGATGTTGATTTTGATTTGGTAGGTAGACTTATATTAAATGCCCTAAACGTAAATATACGCTTTTTTTTAAATGCATTAGACGTAAGAGAATGTCGACTTAGAGCAAGTCAAGGTCGTTAAACTAAATCAACCTACCCATCGTTATCGCAGACTAAAATTTATCTCATATAAACAGAATACATGTTCATTGATAGCAAGACTTTTTGTACGCCACGGTGCATGACAGCACAATAATCCCTTTACAGAATCGGAACCACAATTCATAATATTCGTAGTTTGCTGCTTTTCCACAATTAACGCCCGTTTCGCGTCAGAGACCGGTAGTACAGTTTGACACAGTTTTAAAAGTTTATTGAGCTGTTACTTCATTTACAATTTTGAGCAAGACTTAACTGTTTATTAAATTCAACAAATGTCAGCACTATCTTCATCTTACAAGCTACTTCATAATATCAATATACAGCTAGGGAATATTTGTTGTTGACCGAAAATATAAGAAACATCGATTTAAACTATGTTAAAAATAAAAACATTGTGTAAGTTACTTTAATTTCCGTGTCTATGGCCGTGTTCACACCAAACGCCATGTACAATAAACTTGTTTACAATTAGTTTAATGTACTGGACATTGGTTTCACATTAAATTTGTTCACATCTATACACCTTGTTTAATTACCTGTACATATGATTTGATCACACTTGTAAACTCTATGTTATTTAAATGTTCATTACGTTGAACCGAATGCAAAGTTTTCGGACAACTTTTCTAGCAGTAAGGGAACGACCATTTGACTTCAAATCGGGGACGGGGGGTATCGATGGAAATATTTCGAAACCCAATTGGAAAAAAAAAGAAAAAAAAGGTCCTACCGATGATACAAAAATATTATCAATCAAGAGTTTCCCCATACATTATAGCGTTAAATGTTGAAAAAAAATGATTACCAGCATCGAAAAAAAACCCAATTTCTGGCTCAGATTAATTAACAAAATACCAAATAAATATATCAAGTTTAGACAAATATTTCTGTTAAGAACTTTATTAATAATTGTTATAAATATCAATTTTATTCAAAAATTGTTTCTTCTTTAAATACACATGGTGAAACTAATGTTTTAAATGCCTAGTTTTGTGTACACTTAATCTACACAAGGCCTACATCGAGTATCGACTGCATGTAGACAAAACATGTTTTACACTACATGTAAACATTGAATTTTATCAATAGGAACGTAATTTGTTTAGTTTACGTGTGAGTTACACTTACACAACACCGAGTTTAGGTCAATGTGAACACGGTCTATATTGAATTTACGAGTACACTATACATGCTATAGTAAGACAGACAAAGAGAAACGGAAATATACAGGAAAACATAAAGTTTCGTAAGTAATTTCAAAGGACCATACTTACATGTCACGAGTTTTCATAGCACTCAGCAACTTTTGAAACGAATATGTGAGATAAATATCTACTGCATTTGGGCAAATTAAAAATATGTTAAACATCTAACTATCTTATTTTTATCAGATTCACAAGTTTTGCATTTTTTAAACCGTGCATCAATATTTTAATGTTTTCCTTTAAATTACTTTTATATGTTACGTGTATTGATCATTCATTTGTTTAAATTGTGAAGTATGTGACTTTAATAAGAATACACGCATGTATATATATAAGTCGATAAAGTTTGAAACAAATAAACGAAAGATACATCGATGTTGTTTTGCTTGAGTGATTTACCTGTTAAAAGCTCGGGTCTCAACACGGTTTCAAACGAATTAGTACCAGTTTGAATTAGTTTAACGGGGCGTGGCCTATTTGTTTGACGTAACTTACCACCAACTTGAATTAAATTGAACGACTGCAAGCGAATCTATTTGACTGGCATTAAAATGATTTGATATGCATTGAAATAAATTAAAAATGATTTTTATTTTTTGTCAATCTTTATCAAATGACGAATAATCTCATTTAAACAGCGTTAATGCGTTTTTGTCCGATCAAGTTAAATCCGGGTTACTAGTGAATGTAGTTCATTTCCTTTAACCCTAAATTTCCACATCAGTTGTTATATATAAAACAAAAGCATCAATATTTGTGTATGAAACTTAGTTTGTTGTTTTGTATAATTTGTAAGTCGGAGTAATCTGCCTAACGAACACAAAAGGGCAATTATAACACATACCAAGTTTGAGGTAAAATGAAAGGAAAACATAACAACATATCCCTGCAGATACGAATCATGTTAATAATTGACTGGTTAATATGGCTTGAATATCAACGTATTTTCATTATATAATACACACACACAATTGTAATATCCAACTAAAAATGTTGTTTATCAATAACACGTAGCACCCTTTAAATGGGAATCATGTGAATGTCAAAACATGCAAGTGATACTGAACGTTAACATTGTCTAAGAATTTAAAAACAGAAATAAAACATTAAACTATGGTACATAATTTATAAGAAAAACATCAAGAATAAATATTTTCAAACCAAAATGTAGCATGACAGTTAATATGAAATAAAACACATTTAGATAGAAAAAAAAAAATTTTCTTGTATCTATGCATATTCCATATAAGAGATTCTTTGCAATGTTGAACGATTGGAATCATTTCTAATTATTTGAAATCTTCTTTCTAATTATAGAAATATACATTTATGCAAAATATATTAATTTGGGAATAACAAGGGAACAATTTACAAGCTTAAAGTGTGCATTACACAGTTGTAGATCAAATATACTTAACCACTTTGGAAAATATTACAGAATCAAACGTTCCTTTGGAACTGAAAATTTGGCTCAAAGAAATGACATAAAGTTTTCCAATGTCAGCATGTAAAATCATTATTCAACAAAGTACCTTTGACACCAATGCGATGGAATATGATACCCGGCTCATAACATACATGTTAGAATCCATCTGATAGTTACAATGAAGTTTTACCTGGACTAAACTTACAATAACAACATTGAAAAATTTATAATTTAAAACATTCTCTACAAAATGTTCAGATTGCATGTATCTAAATTTATTATAGTTAAAATAAAATAGGTTCTTACCAAAGACATAACACTTCATCGCTGTACTGACAATAATGGCAAAAGTAACTGGAATTCGAAATGGTTATCAAATATAAGTATTACATATATTTCTGACTAGAAAGACTAAGATATGTGTTATCAATTATAAACGGAATTTTTTAAAATATACTTTTAAGTTCTATAAAAGCGTGTAATTAATGTGTATTGACTAATTTCAGAAATACGTTTGTGTAGTTTCAACAGAAATGCATTTTACAACATCGCAGTATCATTTTTTTTTAGCACAAAGAATGTGGTATGCAGTTAATTGTTTTAGCACAAATGAGTTTTTGTAATACTAAGGCATTTCTACATCAGGAATAGATTACTTAAGCTGTAGTTGGCAAAACTTTTAGGAATTTGGTCCTCAATGCTTTTCAACTTCGTATTTTTTTGGCCTGTTTAAATGTTTTTGGATTCAAGCGTCATTGATGAGTTTTTTGTAGACTAAAACGCGCGTCTTGTGTAAATACTAAATATAATCCTGGTATCTATGATGAGTTTAATTATATGCGATATGCTATCTACTCACCAGCACTTATATACATAATGATATATGAAACGTGTTGTGCAAAGGAGAATCCTGAAAGTACAATGTATTGACATATTCTATTTTGATAAATTGGCATTTCATCTAACTTGTAAAATAAGACTTGTGATGTAAATACTATTTATTAGATTCATGAAGAATATGTTTTGTTATTCATAGTAACAATTCTTGAGTTATTACGGATCACATGTTATGACTAAAGTTATAACGCATGCTTCCTCATTGAACAATGCAATCAATAAAAATATTCAGCTACTTAAAGGACGTTGTAACACTACTTGCTACAAGGGCAGTTAACTCCGTTTAATGTCATTAAATATTCATTGCACTAAGTGTAAGCCACTTAGAAACTACCTGCTTCATTAATGAGCTTGCATCCTCATTTGTTTCAAGCAACTGACGAAAATCAGGAAATATGTACAGAAATGCGGATTTTTTAAAAATCTAGCTAGATATTTAGTTATAGTTAACATCACAACATCACAAGAAAGGCAAATAAGTATACATGAAAATATTTGCCAAACTCAAGCCTCCGCCTGTAGGTCTTATGCCCCTTGGCTGCCATCTATTGTCGTCATTTATGCGTTCTTTTCAGATTTAAAGAAGTTATTTGCACTTCAATATTCTATTATACGCATATTTCAGTGTTAATATAAAGTTGTAATTTTGTTTATTTTTTTTTTTGTGTTTTGTACTTCCTAAATTTGTTTTTAAATACAATCTTTCTTCAACGAAAACACTATTTTTTTAGAAAATATCCAAATTCGGAGACAGTTATCGTTCCGTGTATTATACGCTTTCGCGCATGTTCAATCGACGTACTACCAACAAAATCGAAATGAAAGTAAGAAAATAAGGGATGCACCCTCCTCAAACACAGAGAGAAATATTGTGACCATAAATTGCCCCTCCTATATTACTTGCTGAAAAACACGTATACCTTAGATTAGACACTTGATGGCGTAAATGGCGTGCCTAAAATTACTGTCCTGAAATAAAATGTGTTACTCATTTTGATCCCTTTAGTTAATGTCAACGGATTTTACATAGCTCATACGGTTCTTGGGTTAAACATGTTAAAAGGTAAAAAAAACTACTAAAAAATCACACTTTGCCATACTTTTCTTTTGGTATTTAAAAACCAAGATGAATGGGATCTTTTACATCATGTTCTTTCAACTCTTTAAAGAAATAGAATTAAATGCAGTAATTGTGTTCAAATCCTTACTGTGTCCACCTTATTTCTATGTCCACACTCTTTGCTTCAACACTTTCCGATTTGTAGCGGGAATTGGCGTGCATTTTCTTGTATGTGTAAAATTAGAGAAAAACTATGTTTAAACCATTCAGATAATAAATTGAGAACTCTATATGTTCCTAAAATAAAAAAAAAAATAAAAAAAATAATAACTTTTATGAAAAGCACAGACAAGACTGTGAGTGAAGCAAAGCATGCAGTCATATTTCAATGTTGATATATACACCCTCTATTTATGTATTTTTTTAAAATACATTTCTATTTATGCAGTTTTTGAATGGATGTTGCTATGGGTAATATGTGTTTCTGTGGTAACTACTGAAGTCAGCAACTCTTAACAATGGTGATTTAGAGTTCGCATATATGCTTTATGCATTTTCTTATCGGTTATGAAACTATTCAGGACATTTAAGCTCTTAAACTGCAATATTCTGCAAATAAAAAATCCGTGTCCAAGGAAAAAATCGGTTGCTATGGTGATAAAACTAAAAAAAGTCCCACGCATGTTTCCATTTAATTTGGTTAAGTAGTATCCAAACTTCATAACTACAGTGCTAACTATTCTGTACACATTTGCACTTTTCTAAAAAAAACACCAGAGAAAATTTGATAATTCGAAAAAAAACCTAATTTCAGAAAAGTTGAAAATATGCATTTTTTGGCAAATTTTTCAAAAAATTTACAAATTTGGCTGACATGCAATTTTCACTTAAATGAAGCTTAAACCAATTTGTATTGATGTTACATATGAACATTAATGAAAAATACATGATTCTATTCATAAACAGGCTCTGAATTATGGTGATTTAGCTGATTTTTTAAAGATTTTACCACTCTAAACAATAAAAAAAATAGACTGTTCGTTACCATGGCTACCACTCATATTTTCCCACTCAAAATTATTTTTTGAGGAGTAGTTAGTTTCTTCTTCTACTAGGCCATTTATAGATAAAATCTGAATACCCTCATATATCACATGTGTATTGCACTCTGCCTGGTTATTATAAAGAGCTGTACTTAAATATCAAAATTAATCAATACGAACAAATCAAATTTTACAAAAACATTAAAATGGTCAATAATAATGCTTCTTGGATCAGACCATAAATTTACAACTGGAAATTAAAAAATGAAACAAATGTTGTGAACGTATCATGTCATGTAGTGCTATGTGCATGCTACATCGGCGGGCAGGCATTATATTGGTTAATGTCTGTATTGAACGTTATTTGAATTGAGTGGATTGAAAAACATCTTGAAGTTTTCCTTTATTCATATTTGTTATCATAAGCTGTCTAACTGCATGTTGATCGTCATTTTCTAATTGAAACTGTAAGGCATTTTTCATAGATCTACAAATAACATTTTTATTGACAATCGTTTACTTACTCATGTCACTTTGTTTGTTACTTTCAATTAACTGAACTGTTAGGTTGGGTTTGTTGAGCGATCTGAAAAGGGTAACAAAAAAACATATTTCAAATATACAAAGAATAGAGGTCGCTATGGACGACATGTTTCAGTAACACAATATTGTCGTTATTATTAAAATTTCAATTTTTGATGAAGTGTAAGTATAGAAACGTTAAAAAGTAACATCGATAAACATATATAATGATGTTTGAGAACATCTTAGTACTAAGCAAAGGCACAAATGCTGATATATTCTAATAGTGCAAATACCTTCACTTAATATACTTCATTTGATTATACATTTGTATATATGATTTTAGATGTGTTTATATAATACCATGGTCTCCTGTGTTGTAATTGACATGGAGCATGCACAAACTCTTAATAAACGAGTGTATACTTAAATAACTGATAATTTTGTTATTTTTATTCATTTTACTACAATAATGATATGTATTTGATGTTTTCTGAATTTATTCGACGATACCAAATAAAGATTAAAATCCTCAAATAGGATTTGAGTTTTTAGTTTTAATTATATTTATTTATTGTGGATTGAGAAACAAGTTATTGCAACTTATATTAATCCCTTTCCACTTTGCGGATGCATGTGCTGCCTAGTAAATTTAGTTACCGATATAGCATAACTTGTCAGTTTCTTAACTACAGATCAATATGTCTTAGCGGTCTTAAATCTTACGAAGCAAGAAATTCATCAAAGTTATGAAAATTAAACGGTTTATAAACGGTTTATATATATACACATGGAAAAAAGTATTGCAACACCAAATTGAAATTCAAATTAAAAAACACATTTAATTTTTTTGTTAAATAATTTGTTTAAATAGAACTAGTTAAACATTATTTAAATATCACCTGAGTTTAATCAATAAATATTGACTATCAGTTCTTATTTGCACATGCAGCTACTGTACTCGTAAACACTAAAAGATCTGTTTTTATCCTCATTGCTTTCAACACTTAAAATAACCAAGTTTACAAATTCGTGTTATTGACACCTTGTAATTAATTGGTCGTCCACAACTCATAACTGCAGCAAGATGGCAGATATCCAGCATGAGGGAAGTAGGTATGTCGCTGTGATAATTGCACGTATTGTTGGTCATCACCATTCCACTATAAGTCGTTTTAAGAATAAAAATCAGGCAAGAAACGATGTTAAAAACCTTCCGAGGTCCAGAAGACCCCCTATAACATCTGCTAGGGAAAATAAAGCATAATGAAGGTTGGTCAGAAGGAAACCCATCGCAAACAATACAATCCTAAAAAGAGAATAATGACCATACAGGAGCCTTTAAACAAGAACTGTTCGAGATCGGCTCATCGCTACTGGTTATCGTGTGAAAATACCATTTCGGGGACCTTTGCCTACGAACAGACACACAGATGCCCGTATCCAATATAGTGCAGAGCTCGCCAAAGTTGGAAATTAGTGTCGTGGAGGAAGATCCATTGTTCCAATGGAATTCGGTTTATGTTCCTTGGCCCAATCGTAGCCCGAATTTGAACCATATCCAGCATATATTGGACACTATTTGGCGTAAAGTGCATGAAAGGACACCCCAGTTCAAACAAGTCATGAAATAAACAATATCCTTCGTCAAGAATGGTATTGCTAGCTTAGTAACAAATTAGTCGACTTATGGCAGGAATCAGAAGACGTTAAGATGCGGTTATCCATTTGAATGGAGGCTGCTCACAAAGTACTAATTCTTTGGCGTATAACGATCAACCATGATGTGAACAATCATCTAAAGATTAATTTTGAAATGTCTAACTTTTTGTTTTCATACGTTTTTTGTTCGTTTTAAAGCCAATGTTATCATTAACTACTTTTCATATTATTTTACAAATATTTTATCATATTCCATCCAAAATAAGAGAATGATTTTTCAAGTTTTAAAAAATCAAGATGTTGCAATACTTTTGTCCATATGTATATATAAATTGTGTCATATTCACTACCGTGCATTTTTGTTGGAAAGGACTGGCGTATTCATGTTATTTTTTCTCTATTGATTTAATTAATTTAATTGTCTGAACAAAACGTAAATAAGTCCAGATCAGTCTTTCAATCAATTAGAACTACTGAACAGTCTTTCAGTCAATTAAAACTACTGAACAGTTTGAAGCGCTTTGCCTGAACAGAATTCAATTTACCAAAGAGCATAAATCTGAAAATTGACGGCAAGACTGCAAGAACAAAATATAATTCCGTCTTTAACGAGCATTTCTCATCGAAATGGACGATTTGTTGAAAACCGATTTTCTAGTGTATGGAAATTGCCGAATAAGAAGTTGGAGATCCATCTCGATGTTACCTTTCTTTTTGCGATTGAATATTGGTTTTTATTACCATGTTTTACATGCGGAAACATATTTGAGTTATAATATATTACAAACTCTATTAATAAATGTCTTTCGCCTAATAATATACAAGAAAAATGTGTAGTCATTATAGCACGGTGAGAAATCAGGTAAATTTGAAAATTTAATGGACCGAAATACCTCACGGCTAATTTTTGTCTTATTTTGTAGCATAATATAATATCCTTTGATTAAGTCATGTCGTAGAGTGTAAACGTGGTGCAGATTTTGAAAACTGCGGTCAAAGGTCAAAAGGAGGATTCTAAAAAATCGAAAATTTTAGATATTTTCGACAATTTCTCGGTAGTCACTTATGTTCATTGAGATATGTTTTCGATGGAAGCATGCCCTAGGAAAGCTCCACAAATACATCTAGTCATATTTATGTCTGATTACCAGATATAAGTGATACAAACCCTCGCTTGCAACATGTCAGAAAGTGAAACAAATATCTTTATCTACGGAAATTATCGACAAAACATATTCATAATTAAGATTTAGCTATGCAATAGTATATGGCCACCTATTGCAATATTTTTGGGAAAGTTTTGTTAAAATGCCAGAAAGAACAGAGGAGAAATAAGATCTGTAAAGTTAACACTCGGTCCAAGATGTTATGAAAAACAATGATGAAAATTCTTGCTGAGCTGATTATTTGAACTTATAGTGTTGTTAGAACTATGAAAATTAGTCTATATGTTCATGGTACTATAGTATATGATTTTTTTTATTGATAAATAAATCAGTACTAAACAAATATCACATTAAGAAGATGTGTCCCTCTTTTTTTTATAAAACTACGACAGACGTGGTTGTCGTTTGTTGATGTGGTTCATAATTGCTTCTCGTTTGTAGTTTATTTATATTGATAAGACCGTTGCAATGGTTTTAAACTAATAATTTTTGGATCCTTACTATTCAATGTGAGCCAAGGCTCTACTTTGAAGACCATTCTTTGATGGTTAAAATTTACAATTATGACCTGGATGGAGAGTTGTCTCATTGGAACCAGCACCACATCTTCTTATATTTATAAACAATGGAATAAATAGCAGACTTGAAAGCCCGATATATATGTAAACTTCAAACAAAGATAACAGGAATAATACACGTCACAAAATGCTGTCTATGTATAATTAAGATACACTAACACTAGACATCAATATGGACATCAATTTGAAAAGTTAACGGAATACTAGGAAAAAAAAGTTGGATGTCATTGTATGGCGCCGACAATATTCAAAAGTTTATAAAGACCACCATGTACTGATTGACCATTGCTTCTAGGATTATTTTGATCCGCGGTGAATTGATTTTCACTGCAACATATGTGTGAATATAAGAACCAGCTAGAATTACAAATTTTGATACATGCTTGTTTTTCCCGACCGATTGTAATTGTTGTCCTTCGCCAATTTCGATTAGAGAAACGTGTCGTATCCTGTTAGAGCGCGAGCTGCTGTTGGTGTGCCTGACATCAGGGGTCCAATAACTTTTTAAAAGTTGTATATGTCGTGAATAGGTAAAAACTGTATTGTGGCTTTGGTTGAAGAAACGCCTCCAGTCTTACACTGGCAACGAAATTGAATCTATTTTTATTTGAATCTACCTTAAAACGACCACTTCGCGTTTACATTGCACAAGCAAGATCGATAGATATCGATCTTTTTAATCCAGTGCGTTAACACTACAACATAAAAAGAACCGGTCTGACCTTTATTTTCATATCTAAATATTAAAAGGCCGTACGATGACCTATAGTTGTTAATGTCTGTGTCATTTTGGTCGCTTGGGGACAGCTGTCTTATTGGCAATCATACCACATCTTCTTTTTTATATTCACCTGGAAAAAAAGATCGATCAAGATCGATCTAAGCGCTTACACCAACAAAAAGATCGATTCAAATAAGATCGATCTTTTTAAAACCACCTCTAAAGATAGACTTTTTAAGTCAGATTGAAGATCAATCTTACCCGTTTACACTGGACCAAAGGGGTCTAAATCACAATTCATCATGTTTGACATCCGAGGAAAAGACCTTATTAGATCTAAGGAAAAGACCTCATTAGAAATAAAACATAACTGTCTTGAATTTTATGATGCAACTCCTGGAATAACTTTTCAATATCTGCTCATTGGCAAAAAAAAGGGGGCAGAAAAATTCTTATATCTGTCTTTTAAGTCACTTACAGATCCTACACAAAATTACTTTACAGTCTATAGATTTGGAAAAGATCCCACCAGCAATATTCCGTCATGTTCTTTTAAATCAAAAGCATTGTAGTGCGATAGTGCATAGTTACAATGTACATTTGACAAATCTTATCAACCCATGGTTATTTTCAGGTGCATAAAGACATTTCTTATAATTTCTAATTGATCTGCATTCAATGAGTTTAAGAACAATGTGGATCTACAACCATTTGAAATAACCTTATTGCCCCTTTGACACCTTTAGTAGCTGACTAAGTGGTATGGGATTTGCTAATTGTTGAAGGTCTAATGGTAACCTATAGATATAGATATCTGTGTCATTTGTTCTCTTGTGAAGATCCGATGTAAAGGATGATTTGGCGCCCGCTGACATCTTTTACCGCGCCATTTTCTGTATGTGGCTGTCCAAAGCCATGGTCTGCTATTCAGTTGTTACCATTTGTTGCTGTAACATTTTTGTTGTTCGGTTATTATTTTGTACAATAATTATGTCGTTGTTTTTTGTTTGAATTGTTTTACATTTGTCAGCTAAGGCCCTTTATAGCTGACTATGCGGTAAGGGCTTTGCTTACTATTGAGGGCCGTAGGGTGACCCAAAGTTGTAAAAGGTAAAATCACAAAAATACTGAACTCAGAGGAAAATCAATTCGGAAAGTCAATAATCACATGGCAAAATCAAATAACAAAACGCATCAAAAACGAATGGACAAGAACTGTCATATTCCTGACTTGGTACAAGCATTTTCAAATGTAGAAAATGGTGGATTGAACCTGGTTTTATATCTAGCTAAACCTCTCACTTGTATGACAGTCGTATCACATTCCATTATATTGTCACCGATGCTTGAACAAAACACACAGACACAATAGTTAAAAATGTCAAAAATACTGGTACAGCAGTCAACATTGTGTTATCATCTTAATCACTATATATAAAAACAACAAATGTAACGCAGAAGCACACATCACATTAACATCCTCATTTTGATTATATTATACGATTTTATTGGTCTATGTAAAATGCACCCATCAAGGAAGGAGGGTTTTGAGTACTAGTGTAAAATTAAGAGTCACGTCAAATGTATATCACAAAAAAAGTGGGTTAACAGTTAAAGTACTATTAATAAATACAATAATTTTGTCATTCAAAGTATGACAAGATACATAGGTACAGAGTCACTTCATAAAATAATTTTCTCGTTCAATGTATGATGGGATACATAAGCACAGAGTTAAGTCAAAAAGGATATATAAAAAACAGACTTAACAGTAAAAGTAATATTAATAAAAACAAATAAAAGAATAATATAACACGTTATTAAGATGATAAACAACGTCAGTACACAAAATCTATACTTCAAGACCATCGTGTATTATTTGTACGTGTAACGTTTGGTCTTTTGTGAAGATTAATTTAATTGGCAATCATACTAAACATTTTTTATTATGGTTTTAAGCAGTCATTGGCAAAATCTCAGTAATTTTTGTACGATTTTGCATAGAGACTTTGGACAATGACAATACCATCTATATTATCAGGGGTGTACTGATTTTTTATAAGGGAATATTACTCACTAAGCTTAAGTGTACATTTCCGTTGAGCATCAAATGAGTGCGTTGTAATCATTATCCATATGAAAATAACTGTCATCTACTAACCAGTATACAATATTTATCAGAGAGGTTGGAATACATTGTAAAGATAGAAAAAATTTGAAATTTCGAACGATCGTAAAGAGCTTTTAACAAAAATTTCCCCATTTACAATATATATCTGAAAAGAAATGGAACTGGCAAACTATACGACAACAAAAAGTTTTTTCGTTCTTTTGCAAACAGATCATCATTTAGCTTTTCTATTAGTATTTGAAAAGCAACATCATGCCCCGATTAATTTGAAGCATCAGAAGCAAATTACGTTTAATTTCATCAAGTAGTAAATAGTGCATGCTGAATGATGGTAAAAGGTACCAACAAACATTTAATGCAAAACCTCATACATTCAACAGGTTTCCATATCTAAATAAATTGCTTCTCTGAGCGCAGCTGAAAAAGACCGCAAAGGTTTAATCCTGAACAGTTTGGGCAAAAATGGACACAATATTCGCGCTTGATACATGTCTAATATGGTCTGTAATTAAATACTTGACACATAATAGGTTTCTGACATAGAATAAGTGAAGTAAAAGAACGTATAATTGGTTAAATAATTTTGAATTTATATTATTTTGTATTTGTGCAATACACTATGCTGTTGCGTATTGAACTCCCAACCCCGGCTCTTTTGTCAACTAACAATTTTAAATATTTGATGACATTTTCTTTTTGATTTCTGCAATTTAAAATAATAATTTCGTTAATTTATTATATAATCAACCTTTGTGGTATGGACATTTGTATAATTTCAGAGAGATTATCACACGAAAGCATAATCTTTAATAGATTTCTATTCACTTATACTAAATGTATTGTCCGGAAACACACTGTTTTTGGACCACGACGACGACGTGATACCAATATATACGACCACAAATTTTTGCCGTCCTATAAAAATCAGATTGTCTTGTAATAATGTAACTTACACTTGTTGGTGTATTTTCTGACATGTTGTCTTCGCTTTTATATCTCCATCTGTGATGCATTGATAATCTGTAGGAAAAAATCACAGATAATGGAGTTGATCAATTTATTCATTCTTCACATGAAATGTGTACTTTTATTCGTTTTTTGTTTATTCCTATGGCTATCATGTTAATGTACAGTGATTTTCATTTAATGAGTACAATTCTCGCAATTAGTTTGATGTAGCCATATGTGAGGATAATTTTGATTTCAATTAGTGTAGTCTGTTGTGACTCGTTACATTAAATAGGAAAACACTGTTCGTCAAAGAGGGTGAATTCAGCTTTGCTACAACATACTCTCCATTTCAAGTTAGTAATATGGGAGTAGTCCTTCAATATTAGAGTATATATGTATATCAATGCTCCCGAGAGTATTTATTCAACCTGTATTTTATTGTCAATATACTAATCATATATACTAGCCTAAATATATAACATCAGTTTTTCTCAGTTTTTGAACACATTGTTCATAGATAAAGTAACTTGTGTCTAAATATTTAAAAGTTGTGTTTTCAATTTTTGCCGTCTGACTCTATCTTTTGGAATACTGTAACGTCGTTTTTTCGAAATTGACATTTATTGTAATAATTTGAAGCTCAAACATTGTGTCGTCTAAATCAGTAGAAAAATTAAAAAATTGGAAAACGATAAAATTCAAAGCTCAAACACATCAGAGGAACAGACAACGCTTGGTCGTAAACAAATATACATAAAAGGTGATACGTTATCTTTTAACATGAAAAGTATTTATTGTTTATAGCAACAATTATGTCAATTGCAAATTACACCGTAAACATAATTTCAATTGTTGCAGTACGTGTCGTAAATAAAAATAAGACATACATGTGTTTTGCCTTCCTCACTCGCTCATTGAAAAACTCACCAGATGACAGGTTTGAACATTTTACTCTGAAACACGAGCAATCTTCCGTTGATGGTTTACAGAAACAAGTGTTCTTTGGTCTTGAAACAAACGCATATCCCCGTGTGTAGTCACAGCAACAAGCAGTGTCAATGCTATAAGACCCATTGTTGTATAAAACCTGTCCCTCACCAGCACACTTTGATTTTCTAAGGATACATTCACTGTTTCCATGAGTGGTAAATACAACAGGTTGATATCTTTCAGCACTACAGTTTGCTAGATTAAACAACGGTTGGAACACTAGCTTACTTCCTTAAAGTAGAAAACCTTCATTATATATTGTGGATTATGTACTGTCGAAGACCTCTGTGCAATTTTCCATTCACTGTTACAGTTTTAAGAATTAAGTTTAACTTTGTATTCAACATTAATGATACAAATAAAAAGAACATTAGTTGACTGTTGCTCAAACCAAGCTCATGTTAGAGAAAAAACATGAAATATTTGGCTTTGAATCATTCCTTTAATAACACCATATAATTTATCACATTTAACACAACGTATATATGTCACAATATCGTTATTGTGCGTGATTGTATTGTAGTCCTTATCTTTGTGGCAAACAAAACCAAAACATTTGATAGGATAACTAGAGTATTGTTTTGAGTCTAGATTTGTTTTACAAGTTTCAGATTCGAAACCTTTTCGAAATACTTTGTTACAATTGTCTATATTTGTCTATTTATTTAACAAAAGAAACTCAGAGTCGATAAGGCACTTATTAAAAGGAGACAGAATAACAATTGTAACAAAATGTCATGGAGACAATTTATAGTCCGGTAAACAAGTTCCAAACATAGGCCCGATTTGATACACATGTTAAAACATCCGAGAATATGGTGAAACCGAAGTATTTTGCCCTTACTTATACATGTCCTATAAGTATAATAACGTTGCTATCTTAACACTTATACCTTATTCGTAATTCAAAAAAAAACTAACGTTCTTAGTATTGAATACATATGTTTTATAGGGAATAAACGAACCAACATTATTTATATAAATACATAAACGTGTGCAACCAGCACACACCATGCAAAGTATTCAAACACGGAATCATACTACGGAGCTCAAATAGTTATACGGACTATTACAATTGTATGTGTCAGCGTTGCCCCTAATTGTTTTGTTTTTTTTTGCAATTGAACAATTTATAAAGAACCAATTAGTTCCATAAAACAACTGACTTAAATTTACTAAATCTAAATTCTTAAAAACGTGTTTGAACTAGTTTTAATAAAATTGAGAATGGAAATGGGGAATGTGTCAAAGAGACAACAACCCAACCATAGAAAAAACAACAGCAGAAGGTCACCAACATGTCTTCAATGTAGCGAGAAATTCCCGCATCCGGAGGCGTCCTTCAGCTGGCCCCTAAACAAATATATATTAGTTCAGTGATAATGAACACCATACTTATTTCCAAATTGTACATAAGAAACTAAAATTAAACTAAAACAAGACTAACAAAGGCCAGAGGCTCCTGACTTGGGACAGGCACCAATTGCGGCGGGGTTAAACATGTTTATGAGATCTCAACTTTCCCCTTATACCTCTAGCCAATGTAGAAAAGTATACGCATAACAATACGCACATTAAAATCAGTTCAAGAGAAGTCCGAGTCTGATGTCAGAAGATGTAACCAAAAAAAAAATAAACAAAATTACAATAATACATAAATAACAACAGACTTACCTATACTACTTCGATCTGAACCTAAACAACTCTCCTCGTATTCTCCTTTAAGTAAATGGAACAAACAAACGTATTTGGATTCCGAATAACACGAAACGTTTGCTCTAAATCTCCATTCTGCTTTGGCTGGACATTTAAGGTCATATCCAGTTACTGTTCCAATCATCTTAAATAAAGATATGAATTAACGATTTCCCTCACTTCAAATCATGTTAGTAAAATTTTTCCTAATATCGCCATACTTTTAGATGCCTTTTGTATTCAATTATTTGAATCATAATTTATAACAATGAAGTTTCATTAAAGCAAAACAGAATGACATTAAACGATGTGATATTCTGAAAATCAGAACAACAAGCCTGACATACTATTTAATTTGTTTAAGCTACTTTTTGTGATGTAACTTGTTTATGCGGCGGTACTTTCCTATAATAGTTTAAAAATTCAATCTTTAATTTAATGTCTGGTATTAGAGGTATTTAATGCCTACTGACTTCACAGTAAAATGTACTCATCTGGTATTTATTGATCAAGAATGGAATGTTTTCACAAACGAGTATTAGTTTACCTATATAGTTCATAAATAACTTATAATGACGATATTATTAACACTATCAGATTTGGTGCATGTTGAGTATGAATTTTAGTTTTTTCCAAAAGGAATTTGATCTATAATACATAACTTTTAAACACTTACATGAATTGTGTGAATTTATCAAGTATCAAGAACCTGAATATTGTATTTTGACTTGAATTGTATATGACTTAATCTTCAATTTCCTATGCTGAATCAGGAATATTTTATAAAGTATACTACTAATTAAGACATAGATTTAAGTGGATAAGATGAGTTCATATATTCATTTGATTTTTCATAGAATCAAAACATTGCTACGTCAACAAGTTTAATTGTTGATATATAGTTCACAGAATAATTTTGATTAAATATTTACCAAGATCAGCAGAATGACCATTTTGCCTCATCATATGTTAATTTTCCAGTATTTTACTGTTCTCTGTTAAATCTGAACATCTGCATTGGAAAAAAAATGAGTTAATCATCATCATCATCATCATATTGGGTATGTCAGTCGTTTATTTGAGGTGCAAATATATATGCATCAGTATAATTAAGATGTCTTTTGTCGTTTATATCTTTCTCATTGCGACAAAACACAAATTGAGCACATTTAAATAGAGGTCGGCCATTTAAAGACATATCAACCGTATCGTTTACTTTGACGTATCCGCATCTGCAGATTTATATAAAAAAAACAGTACCTGATCTCGAGCTCTAATTGTATGTACATTTAATAATGAAAATGAGCAACTGATTAATCTATAATGCAAAAATTAACAGAACAATTAGGAAATATTGACGTTTTGTGGAACATGTAATCCGACTTTTAAAGATATTCATGATAGTTGGAACAGTGTACAGGCATGATAGGAGTGAATACGGTAAAATCGTTTATTTGTGTGCTAACTTGTGCCCACGTAGAACAAAATTGTTATTTGACAAATAGAGTGATACTCAATACTGTTTTATTAAATGCACATGTATTTATATGACATCTGAAGACAACTCTATTTTTATTACCTCTTATGCTAACATCGCAAATGAACAATATTCAAAGTTCATTACATGTAATATATAAGTAGCATATTTGATTTTTGTGTGTGTTTATTCATGTAAGATCTTGAAATATTTTAAAACTAGACTATTAAAGGATTGTGTACAATATTTGTGTACCTGCCCTACATTAGCCCCTTTTGAAGGGCATATAAAAGTAGTTGATAGACCCCCTTATTATTATTTTAACAAAACACCACAATTGCAAATTTTGAAAGTGAATGTTTGCTTGTTTCTAACGTAAAGTGTTCTTAAGCTTGGGATCACATACTATTTTCTGAAAAATCTGCAGATGTGGACACGTCAACGTATACGTTACGGTTGATACGTTTTTAAATGACCGACCTCTATTAGAAACTGATGTTTTCCAATAAATGAAACTTCAACTGGACCAGTTCTGATTATATGCCGTACGGTAGTGTGTAGTGTATAAGATAATGTACGTCATTATATTGCCGTTATCGCTTGTGAATATTGAAACAGTTGTATTTGAATGTCTCGTAGGAGGTGTTTAAAGGAAATATGAGTTAGATGAGTGGCAGTTAATAAAATATATTTTTTGGTATTTGTAAACATAAATACGTCTTTTTACTACATTTAGCCATGACGTTGTCAGATTTTCGATCTATGAGTTTGGCTGTTCCTCTGGTATATTTCGCCTCTCATTTAAAGAATGAATGTAAGTCACAAATGTACGACGTTCATGTGTATGCATTTACTAGACGTATCAAAATACAGTGATTTAAGAATATAAATTGTAAGTTATTGTTTATCAGCATGTATTACGGATTACAAATGTGTCGAGGTTTGTGTGATTCGATAACAACACAGAAATGTCAGTATATATTCTAAAAAACTGCCGGGGTATATACGACGTTTTTATCCCCGATTGGAATCTCAAAAACGTCATCATAACACTGGTTACTATGTGACGTAGTCACAAGCTATACAGAACACTAAGGAGTGTCAGAAGCTCAAAGAGGGAAAATAATGACGTGATTCAGTCAATGATACATTTTTAATACAAAATCACGCAATTTACACTTTTAATACTTAAATTTTATGTTAAAAGTGTTATCATAAACTATTACATACACGAGAAAAAAAGAAAATCCATCACGTATGCCGAACATATCAGGTTGTGTTTTCTATATAATTATGTGTTATAAAAAAACAAAGCCAAACACACATACAACACAAAAAAAGGATATCTCAAAATTTTATTGAAACTATTTTTTAACGGAAACAAAATTGCCAAGATAAAAAAGGGTGTATTTAAATGGATTACTCAAAATATTAAAGAAACAACAAACATGTAATGAATATACATGCTGCATTGCGAATGTTCAAAAAATACCTGCACTGTAAAATAACCTTAAGTCACGGGTAAACCGTAATATATGTGTAATTCAGGTCTCAGACAGGGTATATACTGTTTATGGGCTAAAAGTTAGAAGTTAGAAGGTAACATGTGTAAGTTAATGTTGGTTGACAATGGATTCTTGAAAAATAATAGATCTACTCTGCCATCACACATAAATTACTCACTCGAAAAAAATACTTTCTACAAATTATGTAGGTCTAAATTCAATCAATATTACAATGGGATAAACATATCGATTACAAGACATCAAAAGCAATTTTGAATTTTTATTTTTTTCGAAGAAACCTTATAATAGACTCATCTAAATTTAAAGCTAACGTTTCACCTCCAAACGTTTTCACAGCACAGCTTCATTCACAAATACAATAATAGATTTCAATTGGTACCAACTTAAAACAAG
The DNA here is from genome assembly GCA_019925275.1 of Mytilus edulis. Classification (NCBI taxonomy): domain Eukaryota; kingdom Metazoa; phylum Mollusca; class Bivalvia; order Mytilida; family Mytilidae; genus Mytilus; species Mytilus edulis. The sequence goes on from CM034360.1 coordinate 68,504,527, forward strand.
ACGACTACATGTAAGATACATACTTGTTTTCTTTCACTATATTATGCATAAAATTATCGCAGTCCATACATGTAATCTTTTGATTCCTTGAGATATGATAACAAGACATAGCAATCCACGATCATTTAAACAACTTATGAATATACATTTGATCCGCGTACAACTGTATATTTGAATTCATTGTCACAACAATTTGTTTCATTTGGTACAGTAGAGAGGTCTAAGAGTGTGGTATCCGGATATACTCTGACTTCTATTTTCTACCATTAACTTTTCTGGTTATGAATATGGTTTTATCTGAATGTACTTTATCAAAAGTAAATTTATAGTTTTTAATTTGATTTTTTGATCTTGCTAATGACAAATTAAATTTTTATAGTTGAAGCCCGGCATATAATCTCCAATTACTTATAAACGTTTGCTATATACTGCAGAAGAAGAAATAGGTTAACACTAAACATCCCTTTGCAATTCTTGATAAAAAGTCTGTTAGATGTAATTAAATAATAGGTTGAGTTTTTGAGGTTTTTTTTTATTCTTAACGCGTATACACATCTTTCAATTGATTTCACGGGTTTTTTTTTGTTTTTTTTTATTTTATTTCCAATAACTGGCTATCAATACCTCAAACATTATTTTTCCATTTTTTTTGTTGTATTTATTCATGTTTAAACATATTATTTAAATAGATTAAGGTGGTACCTAACACTACAGGGAGATAACTTTGTAAAATCAGCTAACCGTTTCAATTACGTTGTGTTGATAAGGGAATATTAAACTTATCAATGATCAAAATTTAGTGTTTGTCAAACTGCTATATAACCAGTGAATTTTTTCTGATATAATGGTTGGTTCCAATTTTTTGAAATAGTTATATTTTTGTCAAAGTAAATACATTGCCAAAAGTTTATGAAAACTAAACGAGCCAAATTAATGTTAGTGAAGGTGTTGGGTACCACCTTAAGTCCCAATTCTTGGCATATATGCATGTACTATGTGTAATATCGATAAGTTTGACTTAATAATTTTCAGATTTTCGTAATTTACAATCAGTACGTCGGGTTGGAGACCTATGTAATACGGATGGTTCCCCTTACAATAATAATTATTGATCTTTAATTTTCTACCATAGTCATTAAACATCATGCGCAAATACAACAAAACGAAGTGTTAGATAAAGCATGAAAGAGTTTCATATGCATATCATGGATATGGAGATCATTCAATCCATCAAATCATTTTTTTTTTTCAAAAAGATTTTTAAGCTTTTTATAAGGTCCAAGAAATCATATTTCCACAAAAATCTCATTTTCTAAAAAGGGAAATATAATCGTCTTATCCTGGTTGTTATTTATCATCAAACTTTAACTTAAGTATGAGAAAAGATATGTTGTACTTGCAAATGAGACAATTCTCAACCTAAAGACAAAAAAACATAAGTTAAAACAACTATTAGTCATCATATGGCTTAAACAAAGACATATCAAATACCCCATAGTCAGCTATAAATGGCCACGAAATGGAAAATGTGAAACAATACACACGACATAAAGAACCGCCCGATGTATTTAAAAAAAACAAGAACGAAACACAAATACAGCAACAAAAGACAACCACTGCATTCCAGGCTTCTGGGCTTCTGACTTGGGACACACGCATAAAAACTGGTGTTATAGAACATCATATGAAAATACATTTCAAATCATTTAAAAAGGGTTTAACTTCTCCAGATTGACACAAAGCAGTAATAAAACACAGACCTGACGTGTACAATAGTTATACATTACTACAACAGAACAAACCCTTAGAATAGACCAGAGAGTACTCGGAGTTGCTCATCACTAGTTCATTCCAATAACAACTTATAAAAATACATTTATCTACTGTAACACAAAAGTATCAATCAGCACAAATTCAACATCAATTAATGTTAGTGTAAAGCCGTCATAATCAGTCAGGGAAAAACTATTTTTATTATTTGGACAAAGTATTACATAAAACATTATGTTAATGATTTATCTAAAAAAAAACGATTAACGAAGAACTGACCTAAAATAAGCAAATACATGAAGCCCCAACAAGTCACTAGACATTAACTAAGTAATACGTACATGTATACGATGTTACTTTTTCCTAATGATTCTTAAAAGATATTTGTATTAAATTTTTAAGGAAAAAGAACATACGCTTTGGTACAATTAACTTTATATTAACACCGAAACGATATTCACATATGAAAATCAGGCTAGATATTTATATTTACACCTCAGTTCTATTGTTTTACTTCATATTTTCAGAAACACGTGTACATTGAATAGATCTATTGTTACAAATAACAATGGATTTTGACCACAGGGTATGCGGAGCGGGGTTTCTGGAAACCCCTGCTTCTACATCCCGCAATCAAAGTTCATTGTTATTCGTAACAATAGAAATTGATTATTCTTTAAATAGCATAAACATAAGAAATTACTGATAGTGTTCAACACATATTGTTTCAAGATATCAACAATTTTTTTTTTAGAAAATAGCGAAAAAAAATATTAAACATCTATTTTGAATACAAAATAATCCTTTATTATATAATTACTCCTTTGCTGAAAGTAATATTTTCTATCCCAGTCATATGTCTCTATTCTAAAGCATTGCTATTATTTTCCCCAAAAAGGGGGATACTTACTTCCCCCCCCCCCCCCCGTTATCAAGTGACCGATCCGGGGTAGGGGTTGGCCCCGATTTGTAAGATCCATTTATTTAAATGGTTGAAACCACAACCCCTTTCTGTTGAGTTGGGAACCCCCAGCTGGACCAGCCCCTGCCCCCAAAAGAGAGAGTAATGAAATATTAAATATGTATCTTTGTATGTTGAGCGTGTCTGTTAGTCGGGTTTCTATTGCAGACACACTTATCCCTTTGTAAGTCCGAATATAAATGTTTATTTATTCCCGAGAAGTTTTTTTCTATAAAACCGTAACATAAAAATTATAGTTATGATTACCTTTATTAAACTGATAAAGGTAAGTACTTTGGGTTATAATATTGCCTTTGTCTTAAGGCTCTTCTACCAAATCCAGCGCTTGCAACAAAATGTCGTCCGTTTCATACCCTTCCATATTGACAACTGTATACAAGGAGCATGACGTATTTTTTGTTTGTAAATAAGAATATACGATACGGTCAACCTTGTCCTGCTGATCCATATTAACCCATGGATTCAATTGGGATATGCAAAACAACCTTGACATTGGTAAAATATACTCACTTTTCAAAGTTTGAACGAAGATAACTAAAAAAGGTTACTAGTTTCATGTAATAAAAAAAAAATCTTATAAATCATGTTTTGATATTGTCAATAAAATATATATGCTATTTTATTTCATAATCAATGTTAACAATATAGAGTTTGGAATGGGTTGTAAGTTAGTTATACACCTCGGGATACGGCGTGTCTGGATCCGGAGGCCGGAGGGGTTTCTTATCCAGACACGCCGTATCCCTCTGTGTATATCCAGACACACCTTTACATCGGTGTATAACTATTACGTATTTCATTTTACAACATGTGCAGGTATTTTTATTGTGTGGATCTTATTTAAGATACATTTAAACCCATTTACCTTTCATGTCTAGTCAGGTGTGTCCATTATACGCTTTAAAAAATCTATTTTAAATTTGTTTTGTTTAAAAGATATTTATTCAGGTTAGCGTAATTTAAAGTATTTACATAGTTGGTTTTCACACCACTTTCTTTTTAAACAAAGAAAGAGGGTATTGAGATAGTGGTCTTTTATTTGTGTATTCTTAAAACATACGCGACATGTAGATTCGAATTGGAAAATATCAGAAATTGGCGTTACTTACCTGTACTCGAACAGTCACGAAATCAGAACAAATATTGTCACATTAATGTTTAGCTTTTCGATGAATTGTGTAGTTATTTAACGTATGCATCTTTGTTCAGGAACAACAATCTCTACACAGTATTGACAAAAATTCTTATACTTACTATCAAGGTTTGCTAAACTCTGTTAGTCCTTTCAAACTGAAAACATGTTTCATTTTGTGTAATTGCATGCATCGACTTTTTAAATGTTAACTTCCATGTATGTCACATGACTAGCTAGGTTATTTCCCTTTATGATGTGTATAATGATTGTACTGTTCCAGACTAGTTACTATAAAACTAAAGCTACTACTATTACAACTTTATCAGATGGTTTATTGAGTGAGGAAAGGTAGTAAGCGACATTTTTCAACAAATACTTAGAAAAGTTAAACATATTAACTCTACTTTTTTCAAAACAAATTTAGTCCCCGCGTAATGACCGCATATAAATAATATTATAATACCCTGGAAATAAAATATCATAAACTCCTTGGAATGCAGCTTGCTGATAATTAGTAATTTTGAATTGAAATTGCTATTTTTGTTGGTTATTTTTTAATCTGTTAAAAAAAGAGAATATGGTTCGCTTAATTTTAGAGTCATTGCTTCTAACCCATGTTAGTTCAGAATGCATTTTCCTGAATTACAGCCATTAAATATATTTCAACAGAGTGTTTTATACAACAGGAAGAGCACCGGTATTCATGAGTATAAAAAAACTACTACTTTTTTCGATGTAAGTAGAGTTTGAAAGGCATATCAGATAATTGTTTTTGGCATCAAATCTTTATTTGCCATTTGACTAAAATCTTATCAGAAGATATCATCTTTTAAATGAGTTCTAAACTCGGGATTTCAATTTTTTTCAAAGTAATGTCAGATAACACGTTTTTGTACTAATCTGATTTTGCTTAAATAAATGTTTTGGTATTACTTTTATCAGAGTTCTAAAAGGGTGATCAAGTACGTTTGTTCTTCAAATATATCCTAACCTCATGCTTAATTGATATTTCAGTCTAATGTAATATAGATGTCAGACATGCAAACGACACAACTAACCAATATGTTTAAAGATATTCGCAATCTTCTTTCATAAACTTTCATAAAATATTCGAGTGCCATTCAATCCCTACATTGCTAAACAATATTAGATTCCCTTTATGATAGTTGATGTCAAATAAGTATGATACCGTTTACTGTCTAGGAAACAACGTTACTATAAGTTAGATAACAAAAAAATTTCAGTTGTCTAGATGTTTGATCTGACTATTAGTACATTTGTTTTGTAATATGTCTCCTGCACATGTATTTATAGGATTGTTCATTTCTAGGTAATCACTCAAAATATCAACACGTTGAACGTGTGCATTGTGTTCGTCACTCGTCCCTACATACAAGCTCTGACTTGTATCTGTGTTCAGTGATTTATCGGTGTAGCCGGTGTCATCGTTGTCTTCATTTAGTAATTTCTCTGAAACTCCACGACAAGCCTCCCCTATTGTTTCTCCAAATAATAAATTTGCATTGAGCTGTCCTTTTTCATTATCTATTCCATCTGTTTCCTTCCTATTTAGCAATTCGATAGATTCTATTTCCTCACTGACTTTATTTCTACAGTCCTGTATCTCATTGTTCTCACTCAAATTAATATTCTTTTCATTCGACGTTTTTGTTGCTTTCTCATATTCGTGATTCTGTGTACTTTGGTCTTTTTGCAGTTGTTGATAAACGTGAGAATATTTATAACTAGAATTCATTTCTTCCGTCGACTCAGATCCAGACGAGCTCTCAGAGCTTTTATGAACATGAACCGTCACTTCATAGCCATCTGATATCAGTTGCCTTTCACGAAGAGGTTGGTAGGGATTGATATATCCTGTATGCTCGATAATACTAGGGTCAAAGTTCGAGGAATCACTGGAACTGGATTCCTTAAATGTGCTTGGGTTTTCTGTTTCTTCCTCTGCAAAATATGGATCAAGATAACTTGAGGTATCATCCTGACTACTTGCTGATTTATCAGTATGCGCCTTTGATACAGTTGCATTCATATTTTTTAATGGATGTATTACTGCGGTGTCATTGTTGTCCTCTCCTATTAAGTGCTCGTCAATTTCATCGTATATTTCGATGTATGCTGGTTCAACTATAACTGGCCTCAATGCTATACCATCCCCTCCATTTTGCCTTGGTATGTTAATTGAAGATCGTTTTCGGTAGGAACGAACAAAATGACTTAATCCAATAATTATCAGAAATCCAATAACACAAAGTGTGTAAACAATCAATTCCATGTTTGAAGGACCTACAAGATCAACAAAATAAGGCGTTATGATAAAATAGCAGAACTCATGAAGAGTAAAACATTAAAAGTTCAATGACTCAGAATTTTTGACATAACAGGAAAAAAAACATATATAGGGGAAGAACAAATATTGTGCTGACGTCATAAGTTTCTGCACAAGTTAAAATTGAGAATGGAAACGGGAATATGTCAAAGAGACAACAGACCCACCAAAGAACATACATCAACCGAAGGCCACCAATGAGTCTCCATCGCAGCAATAAAATACCGCATCTGGACTAAAAATAGAGAAAAAAAACATACAAGACTAACAAAGGTCAGAAGCTCCTGACTCGGGACCGGCGCAAACATGCAGCGGAGTTAAAAATGTTATGTGAGATCTCAACCTTCCCCGTTACCTCTAGTCAATGTTTTTATCTATATGACTATGAATGTTTATTCATCATTGATAGATTTTCATTTTACAAATACATTTCAGAGATCTTCGGTGAAATATTGATATTTTGTATATTGTGTATTTTGTTTTGTTTTTGAGTACTTCTACTCTGAATTGTTTTAGAAATGTTTAATTGGTTTATCAAATTAACTTAAGTAATATGTTTTGTCTTGTTTTGCAGCTTTCAATTATAAAACAAACAGAAGGATGCATTTCAAATCTGTAATTATAAGAATGCTACCAAGTAGATTTCATGGTTTACTACTCTTAATTGTGTTATTATACTAAAGCTGATGTTTAAAAAAAAAGCAAAAGGAAATGAAACTGCTAGTTGGGAATATTGCATTATGGTTTGCGTTCCCGAACGTCCTATAAATAGTATTATTAAAACCTTTTGGATTACATAAAAGTATTTAAACATAATTTAATTATTCACTAGTTTGTTAGAGACGTCAAACTAACAAATTATCACGAGTCACTTTTACGAACAAGGGGTGATTTTGGAAAACTATATATTATTACAGAAAATGAATTTGACAAACTGTGTGCACGTCTTTGAATATAGATAGGCCCTATTTCAAAAGTTCCTTATTCAGATTACCTAAGCCGTATTTGGCACATTTTTGGGACATTTAGGGTCCTCAATGCTCTTCGCCTTTGTACTTGTTTTGGCTTCTAACTAAAAAAAAAATTATCTGAGCGTCACTGATGAGTCTTATGTAGACGAACGGAGCGTCTGGTGTACCAATATATAATCCTGGTACCTTTTTTTTTACCTGTGTCTTTTATGTCTGATTATGTTAAACTGTTGAGGAAAATTCCTTTACTGTACATTTCACTGGACTTACGTACGTAAGCTAATATGAAATGAAATGTATCGCATGCGTAAACTTTATAACATAACACCTGCTTAATTGTCTTCAAACATAACTAAACGAGTTTGTTTTGAATATCTTCGAATTTCAGTATTTTTGTGATTTTACTTTTTTTTATGACAGACTTTTGTTTTAGTAGCACATCATTGGTTAACATGAACCAAAAGAAATTGTATAATGACATGTTTTATGCAACTACTGTGAATTCATTTATTTTCGTGGATTCCAATATTCTTAGTTTGAGGAAAACTTTTCGTGGATACTTATGTTCGTGGTTTCGGCAAAGTCTGCATACATTCCTTTGGAAAATTTGTAATTCGTTGAATAATTAAATTCGTGGTTCCCCAACACCCACGAAATCCCCGAAAATTGGTATCAAACTAATATTAATGAATCCACAGTATATATTTACTTACCATTACTGTTTGAAGCATTGTTTCGGAACAGATAAGTGGTAGTAACAGTCTGTGATGTGAAACTATATTCTACTAATAAAACAGGCTTATGTAAAAATGTATCCTTTCAAACTTCATCAGCTTTATAAACAAACTGATTTTTATAGTCTTATGTTTTGGTTTCAATGATCGATGTTTCTAATGGAGGACATCGCTTTTTTTAAATGAAGTGCCATCAATGGTCTGAAATGTCTTGTCCTGCCCAACAAACGAATTGTATGACAATAGTTTTCAAAACATTTAAACTGACAATCCTCTGACAATACTAAAAATACAGAATACATGTAGTTTTTGTTTTTATTTTCAATTTTTCAATGAACCATGGCAGTGATCTTTAACATTATACAAGTGATCTTTAATTTTCATTGGGTCGTATTTTTTAGTTGTATCTTTTATAAAGTGTTGTCCAAATATAACATATGCCAATTAATGAGATTATTCGATATATAGCACCATTAACAGGAATATTCTTCATGTTCTTTAAGGAAAGGGCCAGTAGTCCAGTGGTTGTCGTTATTAATGGCTAGCATATTGTTTTTGGTAAATTGTTTAGTAGTAAATAATGTTTCTAGTTTAAATTGCTTCCCATTTCTCATTATGATGCCTGTTATTGCCGACTATATGGCATATGTTTAACTCATTGATTTGCTTATAATTGCTTAGATTCATATCATTTGAAATATTGTAGATATTTGTCTCATTGGTATTCATGCAACATATCCTCATTTATATCAGCTTCCAAATGCTACTCTCTGTACTAAGTCAAGCGTTTAATTTTCATATTCAATATAGTTTAAAATATGTTAGTTCCGCTCTTATTAAAGTAAATACCTTTATTGCCGCCGTCTGTTGTTGTTACTGTCATTCTAATACATCCTACTTTTACATCGCACCTTGAAAACAAAAATGAGAACCGCAATCTCAAATGTTAGGCAGCTTTTAAATTTAAAAGATCAAGAAAATTAGAAATTTATTTCTGATTTATCCAAAATCAACTAGTTTCCATTCTGTGAATTTACCTTACACCTTTTACTTTGTTAAGTATTACCATGGGTTTAACGTGCAACAGAAGAGGTATCGACTCAATGTCAGTAAGAAGATTAAACTGTTCCCACTGCTCGAGATGCTTCAAATTTCGAAAATAAATGTTTTTCCGTTTATGCATGATTCTTGAATTCAGAATTTTCAAAATTCAAAATCGTAATTCCAATTTTGAAGAGTTGTTTTAACATAACTAGAGACTCTCAAGGGCCTGTGTAGATCACCTGACCCTACTATGGTTCCGGAAATCATGTAAAAATAGATAAAAATCATAACAGATACCTTAAAAATGATTGAAACCAAATTTGAATTAATATATATTAGTCCCGTAAATTAATCAAAACATATATATGTTAAACTACTTCCCCCGCTGGCAGTAATCTTAGATGATGGATCTGCTTCAAAGTAACCACCCTTGATCAAGACTGCATAAGGAACATAAATATATTATATTCCATTCCATTCAGTGCTTCTCTAAAAGAACACATTTGAAAGTATTTCTCATAGATTCCTAGGTTAAACTAAGTACCCTGCTAGCAGCCATATAGAATGATAGATCGGCTTCAAAGTAACAACACTTGGTCAACATTCATTAAGGACCATACATGCCATGTGTGGTTCCATTCCATTCAGTAGTTCTCTAGGAGAAGTTCAAAGTGTCAAAAGTTAACGACGACGGACGACAAGTGATGAGAATTGCTCACTTCGCACTTCGGGCCAGGTGATAATAAAAAGAAACAACAGGTTATGAACTACCACTGCTTCGACAGCAATGAAGATAGACGTCCGGTGTCTGGGGTTACCACTGGCAATGCGTACGTGCGTGTATACCTACATGGATTTTAACAAATGTGGTTATTGGTCATAATAAACTGTATTTGAAATATTTATTTCATTCATAATTTTTTTTTTACCCCTGATCTCAATAATCTAAGACAGTTTTTACAGAACACTTTTGACATTTCATTGATTTGAAGACGGTACATTGATTTGCAGAATATGTCATAGTGAAAGATGTTTGCAGTGCAAGCAACTCTCCCCTTACCAGAGACATGATTTCAACATATTTGAAAATGGGCTAGATTTACCATGATACAAAGCATCAAACACACAATAAAACGATAATGACCTGGAGTACCAATAAAGTAGTAATAACTGTTTATAATCAAAGATAATTCAAAGTCAACAACACATGATCAAAACAAGAAAGATTGACCTATATAAAGCACACAAGAAAAACAAATCTTAAAGCAAACAACCACATTTTCAAATGGATCAGATATTTGTGAATACTACTTATCTCACCATAAAATCGCGTCATCGTGATAGCTCTATGTATATCATGTGTTAAAATATATGAAATGATATGCATTAGCATTTATTATTATTTAAGGTTTGTCCTAAATATTAATTACCTCTCTGATTGATTGCATATACAATTGTTCAAGCATTTGTAGCCGTACTTGTTATCGTTGCATGGAAGGCATCGTCCGTCCTGCAGGGAAACAGTTCCAATTTCGCACGCTGAAATTGAGCCAAAATAATTTTGTACACCATAAACGGATTTAATGTTGTCTATTAGACTTTTAACCCAGTGTACGCTCGTTGTCAAAGTGTTCGCAATTGTTAAGATGCTTTTGAAGTAATCGTTTTGTTAAACTTGACACTTGAAAATTTTGCTTTTGCTTCAGATCAATGTGTATATCTGCATGTAACTATTGTAAATTTTGATTGATAACTCCTAAAAATCAATACGTAAATGGCCTCAAATCCGAAAATGAAAGGTTTCAAATCCAAGTTTGATATATTTGAAACATTACTCGGCTGATAATGAACGAATTTAATAATTTTGATCGGAGTTCTATGAATACATTTCACAAAGATTTTAACCATAAGTATAATAACCACTTACGTGTACACACATCGTTGATATTTTGAAAGTTATAACAACATACATCATTTCTGTAAATAAGTATGATAATTAGAATATCGTAGCTACAATTTCCTCAATTTATGAGTATTTAGTATTTCTTGTTTGGTGTTACGCAAATGTAGCTGTTCAGTATAAAAGTTTTATAATTAAACGAACTTCAAGTAAAATTCAAAAAGGGTCAGTCAATAAAAATGGTCAAAATCAACCAATATGAATCAACTTTTCGACCGATTTTTATCATTCAAACTAAAAAACGAGTACATGGATCCATTTATTTAAAATGGGAGAAGGTTTGATTACGTATGGAAATTATGTGTACCAATTATAATGAAAAAGTCATTTGTTAACTTTGTTAAAAGTACATTACTTTAAAAGAACTGTTGTACATATTAAGAACGCGTTTATGAGAAGTAGATTTGTATAATGTGCCAATATTAAATCCGCTTGTGTTTATATGTTGAAATAAAAAAAAGTAAGCTGTGTCTATCCCTTTTATCTCTAAAACTAGGACATAAAGGTATATTTCTTATTACATATTTTTGAGAGATTAGCTAGCTATGAAACCAGGTTAAATCCAGCATTTTCTACATGAATCATGTCTGTACCAAGTCAGGAATACGAGTGTGCCAGGTCACAATTTTATTT